>JANZLC010000004.1:2000446-2026734 GCA_026413385.1 Erythroxylum gracilipes
GCCAAACAGTCAACTGGCTTTTAAAAAAAGCTCTTCTCAGAAAAGCTCTACTGGCAAAAGCTCTACTGACAAAAGTTTTACTGACAAAAGCTCAACTAAACGGGCACTAAGACTCCTTATATCTCGTGAAATCTTGTGTCTTTGTGAAATTTTGAAGGGTAGTTTAGTCTATTCATAAGCTTACTTAAGCAAAGACCAACCCTTTTTTAATGCATAAGTGGTATACAACTTTTAAGCATCATGAATGAAGGTATCTTAATTGCTGACAGACATCCTTCATTAACATCTTATCCTTAATACTCTTTCTTAATTATTGTAATTCCATACGTGTTATTAGTAATTGTAGTCATTATTTAAGTAAAACAACAAATTAGACTAGGTTTATGGTCAGTTCAACCCAGCTCGACTCACTAAGTACGAATTGAATTCAGGTTTGAGCATTATAAATTGTTTAAAATGGTGTCGTTTTGAGGTGAGAATTGGACCATTCCACTTACATCTCAAGCCAATTTACTTATAATTGATCAATTTTAATTTGATTTATTGATTTATAGTTAAATGAGGTTGAACTTAAATTATCGTTTCTAATATTATTAATAACCAAAATTTAAGAATTGTTTTTGATGTTTTTATAAAATATATTGCAACTTAAATAAATTTTTTAAGTATAATAAAATAATATTTGATATAATTAGTATTTATTAAATAATTGACAACATTTTTTTATGTAATGAATAATAAATTTTGCAAAATAGAAACATAACTCAAAATCCCAATTTTAAATTTTATTGTTGTGTTTTGGAAGGAGAAGATTTGAAAATTCTATTCTATCTTTAAAAGCAGTTGATTATTTTTTATTAATATAACTAAAGAGAGTGAAAATTGTCTAGTTCAATTTAAGTCAACCGGTCAAATTTTTTCTATTTTAATTTTAGGCTTCGAGACAGATTTAAGGTTACTATTTAAGCCTCAGATCTGCTGTTCTCATATTACTGTACCTCCTCTGCTTGAACAAATCTCAACTCTCCATTACATTAAGATAGATAGATGGTTGAGATTTGTTCAGGCTTATTATAATAGATGGTTAGGATTTGTTACAGAGAATACAACAGAATAGGAACAAAAGATACTATCGGCTATTTAGCCTAATTTAGTCTAAAGCTTTAAAATTTTAAATAAAATAACATTATTTTAATTTTTAAAATTAAACAAAAATTTAATTGAACTTATTTCGGTCGGATAATTTAAATAAAATAAAAGTCAAACAAAACGACCTCACTTAATCGCATACTCTGGACGACTTGACGTGGCGGGCCGAACTGAAGCCTTTAAAATGGCATCTTTTCTTTTCTAATTTTTAATTCAAGTCCAAAGGAAAAAGCTTAAATCGAAATGACCATCTCACATCAATTCAGTTATTGAAGTTCCGTACCCTAACCCCCAAATTCAATCAGCTCACGATGGAAGCCGACGACGAGATTTACGCGAACGGCGGGGACGATTCGAGCCGGAAGCCGATAATCAGCGGGGAGCAGCTCGACATCGAAGCGTACGCTGGACTTTACACTGGAAGAACGAAGATTGTGCGGCTCCTATTCATCGCCGATCACACTGACAACACAACGATGCAGTTGGAAGCTTTGCGCATGGCCTACGATGAGATCAAGAAAGGCGAGAATACTCAGCTGTTTCGAGAAGTTGTGCAGAAGATTGACGGCCGATTAGGGCCCAAGTACTCGATGGATAGCGGGTGGTGCGATACGGTCGATCGCAGAGCTGAACAGAGAAAGGAGAGGCTTGAAAATGAACTTAATGCTTACAGAGTAAAAGAGAAAACAAATTTGATTTTGGTTTTGTTTATTGTTAAGAGTTTTTCCATGTTGACCCTTGTTTGTGTTTCTTGCAGACGAATTTGATCAAGGAGAGCATAAGAATGGGATATAATGATTTTGGAGACTTCTACTATGCTCATGGCTTGCTTGGGGATGCTTTTAAGAGCTATGTTAGAACTCGTGATTATTGCACTACGTCAAAGCACATTACCTATATGTGTATGAGTGCGATTCTAGTTAGTATTGAGATGGGTCAGTTTACTCATGTAACAAGCTATGTTGGCAAAGCAGAGCAAACACCCGAGGCTTTGGACCCCATTACTGTTTCTAAGCTACGATGTGCAGCGGGATTGGCTCATTTGGAGTCTAAAAAGTACAAGCTTGCAGCGAGGAAGGTTTGTTTAGCTCGTGTACTTTCAAGTTTTTCATTTGGTGATTTTTCTGATTTTGACGTTGCACGTTGCTTATTCCTTCAATTTTGTGCTTTTGGACATGTAGATAGAGTTCAATATTAGTGAGACAATGGTTCAGCAATTTGGTGGAATATTTACCGAGAGATTCCTTGACTAATTTGATGATTGATGTACTATTTGAAGTTGAAGGGTGGTTATAGTACTGTTGTTTAACAGATTTTTCCGTCTGCTGAAATTCAGCCCATCTGCTTTCCTCCATTTTTGCTTGAACTGGATAGTTTAAATACAGCCAGAACTTCATTTCTCATGGGGATATAACATGTTTCATTGTATGCAGTTTCTTGAAGTGGGTCCTGAGTTAGGGAATTCTTATAATGAAGTTATTGCTCCTCAAGATGTCGCAACTTACGGAGGACTTTGTGCACTGGCAAGTTTAGACCGCTCAGAGCTGAAGGTATTCTTGTTAAACATCTTTATTACCGTCGCTCTCTTCTACCTGCTAGTCATGTTTGTCAAAGGATTTATTATTGGCTCTTCAAGTGTACTTTTTTTCAATGATTTTTTATTGGCAGGCCAAAGTTATTGACAATGTAAACTTCCGCAATTTCTTGGAGTTGGTACCTGAAGTGAGAGAACTTATTCATGACTTCTACTCAAGGTGCCTTATTATGATGTTGACTGGTTGCTTTCATGTTGATTATTGTGTTCTGTCCTTTGACCTTTTGATATACTTTTTCAAGATGCATGAGACATAATTTCAAGATTTATTGCTGTAGTTATGAAACTATGGTTTGTTAGATTTGTAGGGAAAGTTCTTGTGTAATTTCTTCTTTGTGGCACCCAGTATTAATGGATTGGTTGTCAATTGATCTAGTTCAATCCATTAATACTGAACTAAAAGTAAGGTTGCTTGATGATATCTTATCTGTTAGCAGCCTACACACTGCCAGTGTTGTTGGTAAGTGAAGACACCCTTTTTGGATTTATGCGTTTCTCACTTAATTTCTGCTATTGAAAAGTAATGCGGCTGCCATGTTTCGACCTTTTTTTAATACTTCTGGATATTCTCATCAAAATTATTTCATTTCCATGATTATGTCAATGATATGAATTTCCAGCAATTTTTCTTAAGTTCTGGTCTATTTTCTCCATCTTTTGCCTTGATTTTCTCATGAAATGCGTTCTCAACAGCACTGCAAATATAGGAAATATGAAAGTGCTCCCTTGTAATACAAGTTTCTCTTTTCCATGTTTCTGTTGCAGCCATTATGCTTCTTGCCTGGATTATCTGGAAAACCTCAAAGCAAACCTATTACTTGATATCCATTTGCATGATCACGTTGAAGTGCTGTATGATCAAATCCGTAGTAAAGCACTCATTCAGTATACACACCCATTTCTGTCTGTTGATTTACGAATGATGGCAAATGCTTTCAAAACAACTGTTGCTGGATTAGAGAAAGAACTTGAAGCCTTGATTACTGACAATCAAATACAGGTTGGTTGCGCTGCCTTTTTTGTTGCCTTTTACTAGATGAGTATCTGCCTTGCATAGATTATATATTGTGAGAAAGAACTTGCGTGGAAGTGAGAAACAATGAAAAGATTATACATACATGTCTTATAGACTATCCTTAGGGCATGAATTACTGTTACATTCAAGAAATACTTGTAAGATCTATGATGCTTTTGCAGGCTCGGATCGACTCGCACAACAAAATTCTATACGCACGGCATGCCGATCAAAGGAATGCAACTTTTCAACGCGTTCTACAGACTGGCAGTGAATTCGAACGGGATGTTCGAGCGATGCTGCTGAGGGCGAATCTTATTAAGCATGAATACAATCTCAGATCTAGGAAACATTGATTTTACATTTGAGCTCATGACTGGTTAAACATGGTCAAATTCTTTTTCACGAGGTTTATTTTATGGTGCTCTATTTCAATTAACCATAGTTCCAAAATCCCAACAAGTTTGGAAATCTACAAGTTTTATATATTTGGATGGTGAGGATTGTAGGATACATATGGCGATAGTAACCACTGGTGGCGGTCTTGTATATACTTGGAGTTTGTATGAGCATTTTGCAGTAATCCTTTTTTTAAATTGTTTCTTCTGCAAGTTGCTTTATTGAGATGCTCTCTGGCTGTCTGGCATATTAGATAAAAAAATAAACGACATCAGATCAGGGATGGTGTCTTAAGAATACTATAATAGTCATAGTATTCTTTCATATCTCCGTCTAATTTTTCTCGGGTCTTTCTCTTCGTTTGATAGTCTTTATATATAATCTTTTTGTATCTTTTCACCCGAAAGTGAAGATGTCTCTATAATATTATCATCATCTTACATTTAGTTTTAAGTTCTGCAATAAAGTGAGTTTGAGGTGGTCTGATAGATCCTGATAAATTCATGTGTATAGATGTCTCTTTATAATATATATTTTAAAATACTTTTACGGTAAGTAAAATATTAAAAAACAATTTATGAGTCGTAGGATTAACACAGCTGTTCCTACATTCACCCATACATCCGTCACCGACCGGTAACACTTTGAAGTTTCCACGCGCATCTAAAGAAAGACTCATTGATGATATTGTAGTCCAGTCCGTCTGTGGTTGAGAAGCTCGAAACTTTCAGTTCCTCGAATCCCTAATCTTCAAATCCCCAACCAGACGGACCACACGAAAACAAAGCTCAAGTTGGATTAGAAAAGTGGAGCCACCCCATTTAACCTTACGAAATGGGACTCCACGTCCACCAGAATCCCCCTCCATCCAACAGAAACCCTAAACAATGGAGGCCTATCGACATAGTATCTGCTACATTCTTCGGACTAGTGATTTTCTTCTTCCTTCTAGTATTCACTCAGCTAGGCGACTCCCTTGCGGCCTCTGGCCGCCAAACGCTGCTTCTCTCCAGTATGGACCCACGTCAGCGACAGTTCTTGGTCCAACTGATCGAGACCGGTCGCCATACTCAGCCAATCGAAGCTTGTGGTGCGGATTATGTTGATCACATGCCGTGTGAAGATCCCAGACGCAATAGTCAGCTTAGTAGGGAAATGAATTACTACAGAGAGCGTCACTGCCCGTTGCCCGACGAAACCCCACTTTGCTTGATCCCTCCACCCAATGGATATAGAATTCCTGTCCATTGGCCTGAAAGTTTGCATAAGGTGTGTTTTCTTTTGATTAATTGGGACTGGGTTTTTCAGGTAATGTGGAAAAGTAGAGTGAAATTTAAGATTTGAGGTTGCTTTTTGGATATTTAAGCCAAGTGCCTTTTCAATTTATGTTATTGTTCAAATCGTTTGGCTTGTAGGTGGACCATTGATCACGTATAGTTGGTTTTTTGTAGAAAATTTTGGAAAGTTCAAGCGTTTAGAGTAGACTCCCACCTATAACTACTTGGTCCGCTTTAGCTTAACTCTCTCCAATCCAGTGGGATCCGGTTTCAGTGGAACTGAAATTGTTTTATGATGTTGTACTGGATTTACAAACAGTGGAAGAAAAAACATACATCCCCAACGCAACGAAAACTCTGCCTTTTGTCCCCTTGATATTTGCATCTATGCGTGTTCCTTGAATGGGCGATGGTTTATGACTTTATGTGTAATGTGTTAATGTTCAGATTTGGCATTCGAACATGCCATACAACAAGATTGCAGACAGGAAAGGTCACCAGGGTTGGATGAAAGAGGATGGGGATTACTTTATATTCCCTGGTGGCGGAACGATGTTTCCAGATGGTGCCATACCTTACATTGAAAAACTTGGACAGTACATCCCTATTAGTGGTGGTGTTCTGAGGACTGCACTTGATATGGGATGTGGGGTAGGAACTGCCTTTCATTATCATAGTTTTAGCTCTAAATTTTGTTAGATGTATGAAGTTTCTCACATATAATCATCTAGCAGGTTGCTAGTTGGGGGGGATATTTGCTAAAAAAAGGGATTTTAACCATCTCTTTTGCACCAAGAGATTCACACAAATCGCAAATACAATTTGCTTTGGAGAGGGGAATTCCAGCATTGGTTGCCATGCTTGGCACTCGCAGACTGCCATTTCCTGCATTCTCATTTGACCTAGTGCACTGTTCTCGCTGTCTCATTCCTTTTACTGCCTATAGTTAGTTTTCTGGCCTGTTACCTTGAATATGTTTGCTTCTGCAATCTCTAGCTACTAGCTCTTACCAAGAAGAAATCTGAGTTTGCAGATGCAACTTATTTCATTGAAGTCAATCGGTTACTTCGTCCAGGAGGGTACTTGGTCATATCTGGTCCGCCTGTACAGTGGGCTAAACAGGACAAGGAATGGGCAGATCTCCAGGGTGTGGCAAGAGCATTATGTTATGAGCTGATTGCTGTAGATGGAAACACGGTCATTTGGAAAAAGCCTACAGAAGATTCATGTCTGCCTAACCAAAACGAATTTGGGCTTGCTTTGTGTGACAATTCAGATGACCCAAGTCAGTCATGGTAATCTCTTGGCAATGGATCCATTGTTTGTGGAAACTCTTACACAAAATGGAAATAATTATTAAACAAAGTGAAATAATTATTTCCATTTTGTTTCAACAATGATGCTATACATTGCATGTTCTTTTTGGTGTCTAATCAAAAGATGCTTATGAAAGTTTTGTAGATTGTTTCAACTATGAAAGTTCCAGTCTTTTTGTCTGACCATTGTTTGTTGGATGATGTCCACGAGAGAGTTTTGATTCATGGAAAACGCACAAGTTTTTAAGTGAAATTGGTTATGTTGCAGGTACTACCAGCTAAAGAAATGTGTGAGTAGAGCATCTTCGGTTGAGGGAAACTATGCCGTTGGGACAATTCCTAAGTGGCCACATAGGTTAATCAAAGCTCCTTCAAGAGCAATGCTCATGAAAAATGGGATTGATTTGTTTGAGGCTGACACAAGACGTTGGGCCAGGCGAGTGGCTTACTATAAGAACAGTTTGAATGTGAAGCTAGGAACTTCAGCCATACGCAACGTATTGGATATGAATGCCTTTTTTGGTGGTTTTGCAGCAGCAATCATATCTGACCCTGTGTGGGTAATGAATGTTGTTCCTGCTCAAAAACTATCCACTCTAGATGTTATTTATGATCGAGGCCTCATTGGAGTCTACCATGATTGGTGAGTTAATTTCATCAGCAATTCATAGAACTGCCTTCCACTTGTGTCATTAATGACTATATTTAAATTATTTTCCAAGTCCGTTTGAGAGTGGCATTGATATTGTATGAATTTGTGAAATAAAATCTAGAAAGAGTAACCTCCAAGTCATAGCAAATGCTCGAAGTTCTTCCATATTACTCCTTTCTCTATGTCGTCTCTAGTTTATGATATTTCTGTAGGTCTGACCCTTTCTCATTATCCTTCATGGAGAAGCTTTATTTTTGACACGGTACTTTATTGGTGGTTGTAGGTGTGAGCCTTTCTCAACATATCCCCGTACTTACGATCTTATCCATGTTGCCAGAATTGAATCCCTAATCAAAAGTCCTGATGGTGGCAGGAACAGGTAACATCTGCATCTTTCTGATGAATTGTGTGATTTACGACTGCATACATTCTAGCCATTTTTGTATCAATTAAATGCCTATATGCCATTTATGCCGGATAAATAAAAGAAAACTTCTTTATGTTGAAAATCATTAAAAGGGTATGTTGATTAATCATATCTGATATCTTCTGCAGATGTAATCTAGTGGATATAGTAGTGGAAATGGACAGGATATTACGTCCAGAAGGAACAGTTGTGATGCGTGATTCTCCAGAGACCATTGACAAACTTGCTCGCATAGCTCATGCAGTGAGATGGACGGCCACCATACATGACAAAGAACCTGAATCTCATGGCAGAGAGAAGATTCTGGTCGCAACCAAATCCTTCTGGACCCTCTCTTTAGCATCTCACTGACATAACTCTATTCTTTTTAGTTTAGGCATTTTTGCTTTTTCTTTTTATGTAAAGCTTATATGACCACAAGCTGCAATCTAAGTTTGCATTATTTATCAGGACTATTGAAAATTGTCATTTTACTCAAAAAGTTACCCATCTAAAATAAAGCATTTACTAAATGATACAGGTGACACCTAAATTTTCTCAACTCAGGAAAATTCTTTGTAAATGGAACAAATGACTTTGTAATTATCTAAAACTGGAGGGTATGTAAATTAAGAGTGGAGATTTGTACCTTAAACTAAAGTTTATCCTTTTTCTTCTCCTTGATTATGAATACCTTCACAAGTGAGTCCAATTGTATTGCCCTAGTTACTAATCTTCTTTTAAACTTTATTTAGACTTAAACCTCGATCGAGATCGAATGCCAGAATTTAAGTTCGGTCAAATTTAATTTGTTCTAGTGCGGGTTTAAGCTAATTTATTATGATTGTCTAGTTTAGGTTTAGACTAATTTATCATGACTGATTAGATTTGAAAACTTTGTTAAACTCTGAGTTTTGAATTTCAAGTTAAATATTTGATAATTTTTATATGGGACTTAAAATAGCTAAACAATTTAAAAGCAAAATTTTAGGATTTTAATTTTAATTTTCTTAGGTTAACCTTAGAACCTAATTATGTTAGCTATTTGGGCCTATTGGGCCGAGAATTGGTAGGTTGAACTCACAAGTGAATGACCCAACGAGAAAGGAAGCCGCAAACTTGGCCCATTTAGGGGAGCGAGGATAATTAATGACCGTCCGATCTGTAAATAAGTTAACGGGCGCGGGTGACTTAATTAGGCGCGTGCAAACAATCACGGATCTGATGTGAGAGTGAGGGAGGGTTGTTCACGTGTAAGTCCATACAGCGGTGGGCCCGCACAAACACTTTCATAGTTTCATTCTCTTCCTTCTTTCCTCTTCCTGTTCCCATCCCACAGGACAATGATGCAAATGTTAGAGGTTAACAATGGACCCCCAAACCCATTCCCCCCTTTTTTTTAGGATAATGTCTATCGAACCACCCTTTTAAACCTTGTCATTGTAGCCTATTTCACTTTCCATTGTTATGGTATTGTCTCTAGAGATTAATCTTGAAGTTTGAATAGAAAAATAGGTAGAAGTAAAAAATGTAAAAACTTGATATGTTAAAAAGACAATAGATTTAAAAATATCCAAAAATACATATTTTTAATTTAGTGTCAAATTTTAGAAAAATAATTTAGTGATCAAATTTTATAAATTCGTATAGATTAAGTTAAAATATTGTTTAGGTAGTTAATAGATTAATATATATTATATTTAATGGATATGTTACATCAGTTAAAATAAATTTTTGTCACAGTTTGACAAAATTAGTTGCTAAATTAAAATTTTAAAAAAGTTTGCGACTAAATTAAAATATTTTTAAAAGGTTAAATGCTTTTAGATATGTTATTCTTTCGTCAAATAATTTACTTAAATTGTATAATTTATAATTTATTATGTACATTCTTAAAATTTGACGATTAAAAAAGTTTTGAAATAACAAAATAAAGGGTATTTTGTCTAATAACTTATATTTGGATTATAAAATCTTACTCTTAAGTTTGTTCTTTAAATCGTGGTTCAATTGGTGTGATAAAAACGTCTAACAATCTAGAAGCTTGGACTTTGAATTCTTACAAGAATTCCTACATGCATTTTTAGATTATTATTTTTTAAACAGAGGACCATAATCGCTACCCTTTGAATGTATATTATGTAAACCTCTGGATTAAAGCAATAGCCTACAAATCATGCCAATAGGTACTTCGCACTAAGTAATCTCTATACAGCAGGTTCGATCAAAAGAGCGTAAGTACGGAGAATCGAACACAGAACTTTTTAATCTTATATCTCTTCAGTCCACTAACTTAATCTAAAAGGTTAGGTTACTGTATAATTTATTACATGCACACAAGATTTTAATTAATATAAAATTAAAAGTATAGTCTTTATGAAAAGAACTTAATTTGGTGACACAACCTAATCAAATTTCACATCAATTGAAAATAATAAGGATTGGTATAAAGTTAGAGAGAAAGGCGGCTAACGGTCAAGCTTTAAATGTAAACGGGCAAATGAAGGTGATGGTGGCTGGAAAATAACACTATCCCTTATTAATGCAACACACCATTTGCAAGTATAGGGTTCGTCATGGGGCTTTCGTATGTTGAAATTATGCACAAATCAATAACTCCGTTATGGTCCAAAGTGGACCGAATCAAATTCGAGTTAATCGAATTTTAGATATCGGACCGAAAGGGTCAACCGGAATGACTTTGCTAACTCTAAGGTTGTGGTCCTGAAAGATGGGAACGCCGCCTGGCTTGTCTTTGCCTACCCAAATCTTCACTTTTGCCATCTAACATGCATTTCACGGAATTTAGTTTTCTTGAGTTGTGTACTTTTGACTTTGGTATGTAATAGTAACGGAGATTCAGAGGCTTGAGAAAACCTATTTCTTGTGTTTGACGGGGAAATTGGTTCGAGTGTGTATCACACATTTGTAAAGTCTATTACATTTTACTTTACAATTATTACGAAAGAGTTGTAATTTAATTCAAGTTTTAAAGAAATGTTTTATTAGAAATATTCATATGTTAAATTTTGTAAATCCTAATTGAATCAAGTTGATATTAATTCATTAATTTGTTAAATAATTTATTAAAAATGTATAATTTACAAGTTATTAAATAGTTCTCATATATTTAAGCATCGAAAGTATGTATAATAAATTAATTGATTAAATTTAGGTTGATTAAGTTTTGGGTAATAATTCAAACTTTTTTTAAAAATGACGATATTTTAATTAAATATTCTAGAACGACATAAAATGATGTTATTTTGTAAAATAAAATTAAAAAATGTGAAGAGTTGGTCTTATTTGATTTGACTCATAAATGAAGTGCAATATTTACCGTTAAAATGAACATTTAAGTTTAGGGATGGCATTTGAATCCGGCTCGGCCGAAGGTTAAAAGGTTAAATTCGAATTAATTAGGCCTCAAGTAGAGCCTCGGATTGGAGTTTTTCACAAATTTAGGCTTTAAGTTGGGTTACTCAAGCCTAGCTTGACTCGAAGTTGAATAAAAAATTTTATTTGTTATTTTTAATTTAATAATATATAAAAATTAGACTCGACATATCTTGTCCATTGCTATCCCTATTTATTTTTCTTGGTTCGACTATGCACATCAACATCATTTCCATATAATGTCAATGTGAACCAAGATAGGAGAAGAGGGCGTTGAATTGGTAAATTTCAACCCCAATCAATTTGGCTCTTACAAATTTTTCTTTGCTTCGTATTTATGGCTCCAATTTGTTAGAGAAATTCCTTAATTCATAACATTTTTAACAAAAGCCCTCCATTTTAATTCACAAAATAAAATGGATTAACCAATACAAATGCATAAAAGTGATAAATTAGTCATTTTAATATAAAAATTTTAGATTATATTGTAACTTAAATTATAAAAAATAAATTTAAGAGATAAAGCTTAATTTTAATTTTTAATATGATTTCAAATTTCAATTAACTCAAATCTAAATTTAACATTTCAATTTGATAATAATCATAATTAAATTCAACGATTAGAAATCTCAATTGGTTTGGTTAGTTTAACAATAAAAATCTAGAATCGTTAACTTTTCAATAATAATTATCGTTATTAGAAATCGATCAATTTTTTAATAAAAGGTCAATTTAAAATTAATAAATTCTTATAAACTAAAACTAATTGATTAATTTTTATATTAAACTTCAAATTATTTGATAGTTAACGACAATCTCTTTCCATTATATTTTAAACTTTTAAATTTTATTTAATCTTTAGACAATTTTATGAAAGACTAATACTGATTAAACCTTAAACTTTTTGTTTTATCGGTTTAACTTTAAGCTCGATTTTAAAATATTGATTAAATTCATGATTTAATTAAAAATTATACAAGTCAAGTTACCAACCAAGTCCCGACCCTAATTCTAGGTGGTGTGAAATGGAGGAGTAGAGTCAAACTAAAAAAGGCCCAAAATCAAGGTGTTATCTAGTTGTAATGCTCTATATGAGTCAATACCATTTTGGCATTATTAAGTCACTTTTCCAGACCACATTTGTGTATTTATTACATTGTCAAGGCCAGTTTATATAGTCTAAAATGGCCTTGTTCATAAATTTCTTGACAACTGTTCACTCATTTTTTGGTGATTTCTAGGTCTTCCATCTTCCCTGTTTCAGTCAGTTCATTAGTTTAGGGATGGCAAAAGTTGTTGAATTGCTTTTCCAATCACCTTTCAATCACTTGAATTTTGATAACCAGTCTTCTCCAGGGTTGACAAAGCTTATTGTATGGAACTTAATGAGCTTGGTTTGAGTTTGATTAAGATTAAGTCAGCTCGGACTTTTCTTTCTCTCTCTTTTTTTTTCAAGAAAAAAGTGAGCAAAGCTCACAAAAATAAAAAATTACTTAATATAAGAGAACTCTATTAAATCGTGATCAATCCATCTACTAATACTACGAAGAACTTGCCCCAAAGCATAAAAGTTAGGAAGAAAGTCAAAAGCAAGGTGAGAAAGGAAAGTAACAACAAAGTTTCCTTCTCTGCAAATGTGAGTGAGTTTCACATTATTGAAGTGCTTCAGTAAATTTAGAATTCTATCAACAAGAAACAAACATTCTAAATTTGCTTAAACACCACCGGTCAACATCTTAACCCCAATTTATTTTTTAAATGACATTGTTTATTTAAATATATTTAACTAAGCTAAATTAGGATTTGATCAGGTTTCAAGATGCCCAAGTTTGATCGAACGAGAGCATCAAACTCGAATATAAAATTTTGGGTTGACTTTGGGACTCCTCTAGTCATTGAAATTTTTTCATGAATTATTTTAATTATAATTTAATTTATTATAAATTTGATTTAAAATAAAAATATAAAAGTCTAATTAAAATTTAGAATTAGAACAATAACAAAACGATTAAATTTTGGTTATATTAAATAATGACAATAATATATAACTAAAAAATTTTGTATTAAAAGATTACTCATAATTTATTATCTTAAAATTAATAATTTATTCACTTTATAAATTTCATTAGCTAAACTCAATATCGTATTAAAAATATATTTAATATTATGTTTTATATTGAATCAAGAATTGTTATAATAATTGTAGTTCAAAATTAAGAGAAATGTATAATTAAAAATATTAGTTAATATTATATTATTATTTTTATAATTTTATAAGTTTTTCGCTCTCTTTTTTGTATAAAAATTGACATGATGTCTTATATTAAGTATACAATTTTAGGTTTTACCAGGAATAACGAAGTATTTCATAATATAAAACAAAAAACAGAAATGGAAAGTATTAAAACGTTTGTTAATGTTTTTCAATATTTAAAAACCAGATTATAAGTTAAACTGGTCAGACAAGAGATCTAAAGCTTAAAAGGTTTAACTAATATTAAATCGTTATAAAATAAACTTATTAATTAATAAAAATTAACTATTAATTAATAACTTAATCGATTTTAAACAATAAGAATTATTAAAATGAATCGAAATAAAATTTTAAAATTTTATACAAGAAAACCCGTCAAAGCGGTTAAATTTTTGAGTCAACTATTTCCAGACGTTAGAGGCGCGGATTCAACAGTTGCAACAACAGTTGCAACAACATTTATCGAGATCACAATGTTGAGGTGTGTCATTACAACGATAAATGTTAGAGCGAGGTTGTAACTATTGAATTCGTCCCTTCAATATCTCGAGACAAGTATTGTAAGATATGACTTCGTTTTCTACTTGAGAAGTTTTTATAATTACCATGAGGTAACATTTTTGTAATAATTCCACATAATTGAGTGCCAATAAGCCAACAATTATTGAACGATGCCCAGTTCATTTAATTTTGTCTTTTTAAAGAAAAAATTAACTCCAACATTAATTAATTACTAAACATAAAAATTTAAAATAAGAAAAGAAATAATGCGATATTAAGTTATAAACCCCTTTCACAATTAATTTCAATTATAACAAATGCTTTTCTATTTCTATTTTATTAATTTTTGTTTCTTATCCCTCACATCCTAAAAAAGAAAGGTGATTGTCAATTTTGGAAGTTAGAAACCAAAGAAGCAAAATCTTTTGTCCTAAAATGGTGAACAAACCCAAAAAAAAAAGGAGGTAATGGAGTTTTGGCTCACCAACTAAGTCAATGTAATAGACTGCCTAATCAATATTCGTAAGAACAAAGTCCTCTTGGCCCGGATTATGAGCGGGACAGAATTAAAACAAGATTATTGAAATGTAAGGATAGCAAAAGTTTGATAATATACAATCTTATCTTTAATTGACATAGAGACATACCTAATTATAAATTTATAAAGTCAAATTTAATTGTATAATTATTAAAAGTATGATTAAGGACATTAGAATTTAATATTTGAACTATGAACTATTAAATCCACTTTTGGTCACATGTGCATTGTAAAGTACAAGGAAAAGTTTGAAGCTTTTTGGTTACTTAGAAGAAGACTGATAGATGAACAGTGGTTCAGAAAAGGTCAAAAAAAGGCGATGTATGGTATGGGATCTGAAGAACACATTACAGATTACACACCTGTGAGGAAAGAGAAGTGAAATTGGTTTTTCACTTGGTCTGTCATTATAAGAAAAGGTCAAAAAAAGGATCTTTTCATCGGTACATCGGTATTCACAGAGAAAGTGTTCAGTGAGTGAGTGAGAGAGAGGGGTAGAGAGAAGAGGGTTAAGAGTCAACCGACCCCTTTTGGAGTTGTGTATTTGTAAGGCTTCGAATAGTCCACATATGGCGCTTTATCTTTACCTTTTCTCATAATTTGTTTTCTGGGCTTTTGTTTGTGACTGTGTTCCCACTCTCTCGTCTTCCATCCTTCTCTCTCTTCTTTCTTTATTTGTTTGCGGAATCTTTAAGCTTCAGGGCCTTTTTGGTTTCAAGCTTAGTGTATAGTAAAAGCATGCAGAGTGAACGAGATAGCCTTTGTTAACCCAGAACTAGGGGTTTCGTTTCTGATAAAACTATAGTGTCTGTTGCTTGTGTAAAGTGCCCTTTTTGCAGAGAGGTGTCAAGAGGGTTTTAGAGTGAGAGAGAGGGACAGAGAACGAAGAGCTAAGCACAGGGAGTTAAAAGGTGTTTGCTTGCCTTCTTTCTCTTTCTTTCTCTCTTCAAAGATTGTATCTTGTGCAGAGGAAGTTGGAGACATTTGGATAAAACCATCCTTCTGTCTCCTCTGCCTCTCTCTAAATCTTTTTTTTTTTCTGCTTTTGCTTGATAACCCTTTTGGGATATTACAGTGTTGCATGATTAATGAGAAGTGGAAATCAAATCTGCCATTGAAATGTTCGTCTTCAAAGACTGTTTATAGATTGTAAAGAAGGGTTCTTTTTGTGTGAAAGAGTGAGAAGATAGAAGAGAAAGGAGAGAAACGAATAGCGAAGTTAATGAGTTTTGGGGGTTTTCTTGACAGTGGTAGTCCCGGCGGCGGGGGAGCAAGAATAGTGGCAGATATACCGTACAGCAACATGACCACCGGTGCAACTGCTCAGCCACGACTTATCTCGCCGTCGACTCTCACCAAATCCATGTTTAACTCTCCTGGACTCTCTCTTGCCCTAGTACGATACGAACATTTTTATTCTCTTAGTTTACTGATCTGGAGCTTTTTCCATTTTGATTTGTTGATACTAAAGTTCTCTTTGTTTATGTTCATCAGCAACAACCGAGTATAGATGGCCAAAGTGAAGTGGCTAGAGTGGCTGAGAACTTCGAGCCTAGTGTGGGAAGGAGGAGTAGAGAGGAGGAACATGAGAGCAGATCTGGGAGTGATAACCTGGACGGAGCTTCTGGTGATGATCAAGATGCGGCCGACAATCGTCCAAGAAAGAAGAGATACCACCGACACACTCCTCAACAAATCCAGGAGCTTGAAGCGTAGGTTTTATGATCTTCCGACAAGATTATGCAAACTAGTTTAGTTCACATAATTTTGCTCACCAAGTCATTCTCTTTTTTGGTTTTTTTGTTCTTTCTGTCAACAGTATGTTCAAGGAGTGTCCTCATCCTGATGAGAAACAAAGATTGGAGCTCAGCAGAAGACTTTCCTTGGAGACGAGGCAGGTCAAGTTCTGGTTTCAGAATCGGAGAACCCAGATGAAGGTAAGCTGATGAAGAATTACGATGCTTTTCAGGGCTTTTTTTTTTTTTTGGATGGAGGTGACTTTTGACATTTATTTGTGTCAGACCCAATTGGAACGGCATGAGAACACTCTCCTCCGGCAAGAGAATGACAAACTTCGAGCTGAGAACATGACGATCAGAGATGCTATGAGAAACCCGATTTGCTCCAACTGCGGTGGTCCGGCTATAATTGGTGATATTTCACTGGAAGAGCAGCATTTGAGAATCGAAAATGCTCGATTGAAAGATGAGCTAGACCGAGTTTGTGCTCTTGCTGGGAAGTTCTTGGGTCGACCCATTTCTTCACTAGCTTCACCAATTGGCCCTCCATTGCCAAACTCTAGCCTGGAACTTGGAGTTGGCAGCAACGGTTTTGGTGGTTTAAGCAGCGTGTCTTCAACTTTGCCATTAGCTCCTGATTTTGGAGGTGGGATTTCAACTGCTTTGCCAGTAGTGACTCCAACTAGGCCAGCGACCACCGGTGTCATGGGACTGGATAGATCATTGGAGAGATCTATGTTCTTGGAGCTTGCCTTGGCTGCCATGGATGAACTGGTTAAGATGGCTCAGACTGACGAGCCACTTTGGATCAGAAGCTTGGAGGGTGGTAGGGAGGTGTTGAACCACGAAGAGTACATGAGAACTTTCACTCCTTGCATTGGTATGAAACCTAATGGCTTTGTAACTGACGCCTCTAGAGAGACTGGTATGGTAATCATCAACAGTTTAGCTCTTGTTGAGACTTTGATGGATTCGGTGAGCTATTCTATATCCTTCTTCAACCCTTCCTAATTGAAAAAAAAAACCCTCAGTTTAGGTTTTGTTTTTAACTCTTTTAACTTCTTCCTGATTTGCTTCTCCTTTATAGAATCGATGGGCAGATGTGTTCCCTTGTATAATTGCTAGGACTTCTACAACTGATGTTATATCCAGTGGAATGGGAGGAACCAGAAATGGTGCGCTCCAGCTGGTAAGTCCTGTCACTTCTAGTTGCAAGTGAACCATCAATTAATGTTTTTTTTAACCATCTGAAACATGAACTTGTTCAGATGCACGCTGAACTCCAAGTTCTATCTCCATTGGTTCCGGTTCGAGAGGTTAGTTTCCTACGCTTCTGCAAGCAGCACGCTGAGGGCGTGTGGGCCGTAGTTGACGTATCGGTCGAAACTATCCGGGAAGCTTCTGCTTCCCCGACATTTGTGAGCTGCAGGAGGCTTCCTTCTGGTTGTGTGGTGCAAGATATGCCTAATGGTTACTCCAAGGTAATAATCCAGAGAGCTGAGTCTTTAAATGAGTTTGTTTGAAGTAGTAATCACTGTCATATGTAGTTTCAGTTGAATGCATTTAACCTTGTCTGTCTGGTGATTACTCACCGTATCCCCACACTGTCAGCTAACAAGTTTTTAGTCTTTCCAAGAATCTGAAGAAACCTTCCCTGGTTTCAACAACTAGGGTTGCTTAAACTATTGAGATCGTGATTACCTCCTCAGTTTTGTCAATGGAAGCCTCCATTATTGGTAAAAAATGCATTTGATGTTTCTATTCCGATCTTTGATGCTGTCTTGGGTTTGGTTAAATTAATAATCCAAGACTGACTATTTTGTACACATTTGTGTGCACATCTCGATGCCACCTTCTAGGTTGTACTTTGTTCTTTCAAATCTTGGAAAAACCCTTAACTTATGGCACCTATTATTTTATGTTCTATGTCCAAGCTTGGAGCTAGTATTCAGGAGTAGACCTGGGTGCTCAGGATTTGTTTATGTTTTCAGAGTTTGACTGGTGGTTTGCCGTAATGTAGACAAGCTTTTCAAGCTGGTGGTCTTCTCAGGATTGTTTATGACTTGCAGGTTACTTGGGTTGAGCACGCAGAATACGATGAAAGCCAAATTCATGAGCTTTATCGACCATTGATAAGGTTCGGTATGGGGTTTGGAGCTCAACGATGGGTTGCGACCCTTCAACGCCAATGTGAATGTCTCGCCATTCTTATGTCCTCTGCTGTACCCGGTAGAGACCACGCAGGTTAAAACATCACAGACTCTTAAATCTTATCTACTACCATTCCCTTTTTTCTTTTCTTTTGGGTTTTCTAGTTTTGATCTTTTTGATGTTTCAGCCATAACTGCGAGTGGTCGGAGAAGCATGTTGAAGCTGGCTCAGAGGATGACGGACAACTTCTGCGCCGGTGTCTGTGCCTCAACGGTGCACAAATGGAACAAGCTGAACGCAGGGAACGTAGATGAAGACGTCAGGGTCATGACCAGAAAGAGCGTGGACGATCCGGGCGAGCCCCCCGGTATCGTGTTAAGCGCGGCCACCTCAGTTTGGCTGCCGGTTTCACCGCAAAGACTCTTCGATTTCCTCCGCGATGAACGGCTCAGAAGCGAGTGGGACATACTATCTAACGGTGGTCCTATGCAGGAAATGGCTCACATCGCGAAGGGTCAGGATCATGGCAACTGTGTTTCACTCCTACGTGCTAGTGTATGCCCCTCTCTCTCTCTCTCTCTCTCTCTCTCCCTATATACCTCAGTGTCACCACGTTTGAAAGTTTCTAAGCCTTTTTTGGGTTTCTGGGCAAAAGTCACATGAATCCATTGGTTTATAAGGTCCAAGTAGTTTGTCACCATTAGATGATGAGAAAAAACAAGTAAAAAGATGAATCGGAAAGGACAAGACCAGAGCTTGGAAGTATCTGTATGTGGTCAGAGAGGAGCAGATTTGAGGAACAGTTCTTGTTTTGTAAGCTTTTAAAAAGTCAAAATATACAAACACCTGTAACCTTTCTTTCTGAGACAATTCTGATCCGTCTGCTTGATTGATGGGATCTTCTGTAGAGACAGTGGCATTAGGTTAAAAAAATAAAGGGTAGAAGAATGGCACTGTGTGTAAATTTGAAGAAGTATAAGGGTTTTGCTTCCTTCTGTTCTTGATGAATTTGTTCGTCTTCTTCTTGTTCTTCAGGCCATGAACGCGAACCAGAGCAGCATGCTTATACTACAGGAGACTTGCATAGACGCGGCGGGGTCGCTTGTGGTATACGCCCCCGTTGACATTCCAGCCATGCACGTAGTGATGAACGGTGGGGATTCGGCTTACGTCGCGCTTCTTCCTTCTGGTTTCGCTATAGTCCCCGACGGCCCTGGTTCACGCGGCGCCCCAACGTCCAACGGTCCCAGTAGTAATAATAATCACAACGCCACCGCTGGAGGTGGGTCCCAGAGGGTGAGCGGGTCGCTCCTGACGGTGGCGTTTCAGATATTGGTGAACAGCCTGCCTACGGCCAAGCTCACGGTGGAATCGGTGGAGACGGTCAACAACCTTATCTCATGCACTGTACAAAAAATCAAAGCAGCTCTCCAATGCGAAAGCTAAAAAGATCAGAGGATGGAAGGTTGGGGTTTTTGGTGGAAAGGGCATGAAGAAGGGACGAGTTTGGTTTGTGTGTGGTTGGTGGGTGTTGAGTCAAGAACGAACCGCGCGTAGAAACTCCTTGCATGGTGGTAAGAGAGGACTCCGTGGAAGCCGGAGAGTGAGCTTTTGTCTATCTTAACACAAGGCAAGGGTGGTGGTTCGGGTATTGACTCAGGTTGACCCTAGGAAATATTAATATATTATTATTATTGAAGCATTTTTCTTTTTTTATCAACTCTAATTTGACACTAATGTCTTTTTCTCTTTTTTTTTTTTTTTTGCTGCAAGTAATTATTCACTCGGATTCATGTTATTGTGATGAAACTGTTTTAACTTTATTTTGAGTTTTTGTACTGAATCCAACTCTTTTATAGTTAATTGAAAAAAATAAAGTGGTTAATAGTGAATTATGAGAAGTAGAGCAAGCAAAGAGTTTAAGTGACGTAGATTGTGATGCAAATATCTTAATTTAGTCCGTTTTGAATTATGATAACTAATCTAATTGGCTTTTTAAAATTAAATTATACAATCTTTTATTGAGCCCCTTTTTATTAATAGTAGTAAACTAATGAATTTACTGAGAATATTTAATAGGATGTGCTATTTTGTTTGTTAATATCATTGTTTTAGTGGATAAAGACTTACTTTGACAAACAGCGGAGTTAATTGAATTGAATTAAATCAGTTAATATTAATATTAGTTGTTTATTAAAGATATTTGGTAACATGAGCTATTTAGTATTAATTGTTGACATGTAAAATGACATATGAGAGATTTTTTAAAAAATTTATAAGGGCATGAATATTATATTTTTTTAGTATTTCGTTAAATATTCGTATAAGAATTTAAATTTAAATATTTAATTTTACAAAAATTAAGTTTATAACTTTAATAATAAACATAATAATAATAATAATAACCCAACGTTAAATTCTCTAACTACTTTATATTAATTTTTTCAATTTTATTATTTAATAAATTAAAAATATCTATAATTATAGTATGACACAAATATGATATATAGTAATTTTATACTAAAAATATTAATTTGATGTGACTCTTTATGTTCAAAAACTTAATATTATGATATTTTTAAATGTAAACTAATATTATATAATTAAATAAAGATTAAAAAGTTTAATTTACTTATTTATTATATTCTTCCAAACTTCACAACATAATATGATTAAAAAAGGCAATTTTAAAAACACATAGAGCAAAAGTAGATACTAAAGTAGAGGACAATATTATCATTAGGTAAACAACTAACCTTAAAAGCTCCTCTTATGGAACTTTTATAAATTAGCTTATTGAGGTTAAATAAGCTAACTAATAAATCATTTACCAAACACATCAATAGCTTTTTAAGATGGTCAAAAAGCTAAAAAACAGTTGATAAGTTGTTTGTCAAACACCTCCACAATAAACATTTTTTTGGGGGTATGTTAGAATTAAAGGATTGTTTTTATTGTTTTATTCTTCTTCTTCTTATTATTATTATTATTCTTCTTCTTATTATTATTTATTTTATTATTTTTATGTTATTTTTGTTATTACTATTAAATTCCTTATTATTATTATTAATTTTCCTCTTCTTCTTCCTAGTTTTAATATTATTAATATTATTCTTATTATTAAATTTCTTATTATTATTAATAATAAGGATAAAAAATTCTCCGACAAATAATTCTACGAAATAGCGAAAGACATCTTTTAATGATCTTTAGCTATTCTTAAAAATTGAGGATACCTAATCTTTGGATTAAGTATTATGGTATTGTTGTTTAACCAAACAATAGTTTATATAATTTTAAGAATATACCAAGAATATAATTCATATTCCTGTGAATCAAACATGCCCTTAAAGAGTAACTTTTCAGACTATAGGTAGCTTCCGACGAGGAAATAAAAGATTGATTCATAATTTATATTAAGTCAAAAGTCTTTTTAAGCATATAGAATCCATCTTCCAAAGCAATTGAGAGATACATTAAGATATAATTTATGGTATCAAATTATGATACTTTAAATAGAAAAGTGTATCAAAAGTTTTATGTGAAAAGAAGATATCATTCAAACTCAAAGGTAAATTTTATTATTACACAATTAGGTTGGTCATGTTCTATAGGGTGGAGTGTGAGTCCATCAAACAAGTACATAGTCATAAATTAACGGTGTCAAGAATGAGGATGTTCACTTTATTAGAAAAGATAAGATCAAAAATTTAACGATAAGAGACATTAAATGTGACTAATATTAATGAAAATTTAACATAAACAAGATTTAGGTGATTTAGGCGTGTTAAAAAGAGATATCCTGACTATCTAATGTAAATATGTGAGAAAATTGTATTTAAGACCAAAAAAAAAAAGAATTCCCAAGAAGAATTGAAAAGAGATGATTAAAAATAATATAACTTTATTAAAATTTGTAGAAAACATGACTTTCAATAGAAACTATTGCGTACTAAAATATAAATTAATGATCTCACATAAAAAAGATCATTCTCTTTACTGTAAATCTTTTAAATATTTTCCTTGAAACTTTATTCTTACTTTTGCTCTAAACGTTTAATATACAATATTTTATTCTTAATTATCTATTTTAAATATTTCCTTACTTAACATAATCATTTTGTTGTAATGTTTTGTTTGTTTGTTTTATTTATTTAATTGACTATTTTTAATATTTATTTACTTATTTTATTTTTAACTTTTATTATTATGTCTAATTTATTTTTAATATAAATAAATAAATAAAAATTTACTTTAAAACTTAGTTTACCAATAGACTTTGAATTTGCTTGCGATGGAGATTGTGTTCTACGCATGAGTAGGGGGGCGTGGGGCATGATGTAAGAGCGGGGCGTTGGAAGGGCATTAAATGAGAGGGTCAGAAACTGTTGGGAGAGATGGTAACTATCATTAAATGCCCTAGAATTGGCTTCGAGTGATTTGCTTACGCGTACTCACCAATCAAACCTGTACACGTTCTTTTGGCTTGAGAGTGGACACGACTGAGTTAAGATAGAGAAGCGAAAGAGAGGGAAATGAGGTTTGGGGGGTTTCTTCGTGTTGTGAGGATGGTGACGAAATGAGGTTTAGGGTCTGCTGCTATCCTGACGATGATGCTCATTCTGGTCAGTTTCTTTGGATTTTGGGATTGTGGCCAAATCCCCAAAATCTCTCCGATGCAGATGTAGATATGTGTTTATTATTGTTAATGTTTTAACAGAGAGAAGTAAACCCTTATAAAATAATTAAAAAATATTATTTTCTCTAATGAAATTCTAAAATTTAATTGAAATCTTGTTAAATAAAAATTATTTATTAGAAATTATTAAGTTATAAAATCGATCGATTAATTATTAAATTGATCGATTTTTAACAATAAAAGATATTAAAATAAATCAAATTAAAAAAGAACATTAAGATTAAAATTTTACAATTTAACCAACTAAATCAGTTGCATTTTTTAATCATTAATTATACGAAGAGTGAGATGATTTATTAACAATTTAAATATAAATTTAATTGAATTATTTTAAAAATGATATCGCAAGTTTTCAATTTTTTAAACTTGAATTAATTTAAAATTCAATTAAGTAAATTTAGTTGATTAATTTTAGAGTGAAATAAAACAAATCAAAGTTATCGAAATTACTTATTATGAATTTACATGATTCAAATAAAATATTGAATTAATTAATAAGTCAAGACCAAATAGAATTAAACTAATTTTTATAAAACAATTCAACTTTATTTCGGAAATTTGATTAAATTATTTAAAATAATATCATTTAATGTAACGAGTTTATATCAATCTCTTAAACTCAAATTTAATTTAAAATTTGATTAATTAAATTTAATTTATTAATCTCATACTAAATCAAAATGAATTAAATAGCATAGATAAAAACATAAATCAAACCTTGCAATTCCTTAACGAAAACCCTACTCTATTACCAACTCAAGAGTTAATTAACTTTGAACTTTGATTTTTTAAATTAAAGTAATCTTATAAGAAATAGTCTTAAAATTCAATCGAACTCGATTAGTGTTTTGATTGAACTTATCCCCAACATTAATTTTCAATTTTTAAAATTAAAGGAATCATTAAAAAATCAAACCGAGGTCGTTTTAATAAAAGTTCTTGAATTATTTGGATTAAACTTTTAAATTAAAATTAGATTTGAAATTCAATTAAATAAATTTATCAATTTATTTTAAAATTAAGCTCGATTTGGACATTATAAAATAACATTGTTTTATTTTAATTTATTTAATATGATATTGTTTTAGTTTTAGTTATCTTAAATTTATAGATGATAACATAATTCAAACCTTGCCATTCCTTAACTAAAACCCTACTCTATCGCCGACTGAAAAGGTCAATGGCGATGGGGGAGGGATGGGCAAGACGGCCTCCAGTTCTCATAATTCCTGACAACACGAACTACTCACAGAAAACGCCAGCTTTCCTCCTCTCGTCATTCATGCAGATGCATAGTAGAATAACTCGTGAGAATCACAGGGTTGTCTACTTAGGTAGGTGGAGACGAACGCCATTAAAGTCAAGACAACGACAGCCTATCCTCCATAGCCAAACTCGCTCTGCTCTGGTCCCTCATCTCATCAATCTCTCTAACTCTCTCCGTATAAACCTTCCAAATCAGTCTATCGCCATTGACAAAAGTACGTGTATGTTCATATGACATGCAAATGGACTTCGAAAAGCTTACATTGACTTGCTTTCATGGCTGCCCAAAACACGTTCAAGTCTTCAATCAATATTTTATATTTGTAGCATTTCATCACTATACCGGTACGTCCAGAGATAGTTATCATAATTGAGGAACGGATATGAGAAAAAAGCAATGAGAATTGAGGAACAGATATGAGAAAAAGGCAATGAGTTTCAATGAACTTTGTTGAACATTAATTGCAATGATTTTGATATGAAGATGACATTAAAAAAGGGAGTTCCTTAGTTCGAGCATGAATCAAGGGAAAAGAAGAGACGTTGGGAAGTAGACGGTGTTGAAAGTTATAAATACAAGAAAAGGATAGGAGGGGACGACGTAGTAACACTTTCTTGTAATAAATGTGTATGGGACCAATGACCTAATTTAATGTCTATTCCTATGCAAGTAAAGAATAATTAATCCATCTTTTTTTTTCATTTTTTGCTTTATTACTCAAACTTTGATACAGATTCGTTACGAGCCAATGACTTAAAATTTGAATTATAATTTAAATTAATTTATGATAAATTAACAATTTAAAATTAAATTATAAACATTTTTTTTCGGTGACTAATTCCTCTTCGTTGTATTGATACATTCCTTTCGAAGGCTGCAGCTGACCCAAGAGTTTGCTGCATTTTCAAGAACAGGGATCAAACCCAGAACCTTTTAGTTAAGCGATAAAAGTATACGCCACCTACGCCAATCCACTGGGTTTATAAACTTTTTTTAACATACAAATTGAGATTGAAAGCTTAGGAGTATTATAATATAGATTAGAGGGTCAGCCTCGGATACCAATTGCTCATATGGTCACAAGTTCAAGATCTTTTGCGCCTATACATTTGTAGAGATTAAGTTGCTGGGGCTAATGTCAAAAGCTTGTTGCTGTGGTGTAGTGGTTATCACGTTAGTCTTACACACTAAAGGTCCCCAGTTCGATCCTGGGCAGCAACATTTTCTCCTTTTCTTTACAATTTTCTTTTCGTTTGCTTTTCGGCCTGACCAATAATACAAAAGAGACCGAAAGGAACATGTGAGTGATGACCTCTAACGAGTCAAAGAGTTAGACCATCTTGTGGTTCTCTTCTCTTCTGGTAGCCCATTAACATCACGTCACATTTCACGAGTAAGCCTACCTAATTTGACCATTTAAGTTCAACCCAATAAAAGGTCCAATGGCCCATTTTAACTTTTTCGTCAAACAGATTTTTGAAGAACATCACAGTCTTTTTACAAGTGTTTGGTTACTTGTTGAAATATATAAGAAATAAAATAGTTATTCTTACTAATAGAATAGATAAAGAATATAATGAAATAGATATTATTTAGTTTGGTTTATTTCTAAGAATTTCTAATAATGATATATGTTAATGTTTTATTTGCAAACATAAATTTGAGATGACAAAAGAATAACCAATAAAAAGACCAAAATATTCATTATAATCTCCATTATTATTATTATTATTATTATTATTATTACTATATTTTAATAATAATAACATATATATTTTATTTTATTTTATTTTAATATTAATAATAAGAAAATTAATAATGATGATAATAATAACAACAACAATAACAACAACAACAGCAACAACAACAACAACAACAACAACAATAATAATAATAATAATAATAATAATAATAATAATAATAATAATAATAATA
>JANZLC010000004.1:2076062-2086462 GCA_026413385.1 Erythroxylum gracilipes
GGATTGTATAGGAGCAATAGATGGTACACATATTGATGCACATGTTCTAACCGATGAATAAATACCATACAGGGGCAAAAGAATTAATCCAACCCAAAATATTATGTATTGTTGCTTATTTGACATGCGTTTTACATATGTAATGGCTGGATAGGAAGGTACTGCAAATGACTCTCGAGTTCTTTTAGAAACAGTGACAAATCTAGCAAATCAATTTACAATGTCTCCACAAGGTATTATACTAATTGAAATAAATAGAGTAATTATGATTCATTTTTAATATCTTTTTGTTAATATTATGTTTGTTATATGTTAAGTAATATTTGGTTGATTCATGCTACACTAATATGCCTGGATATATTTCACCATACCAAGGTGAAATATATCATTTGCGAGATTATAAAGATAGAGGAAAATCTCAAGACCCACATGAATTGTTTAACTACAGGTATTATTCATTAAGAAATGTTATTGAAAGATGTTTTGACGTTCTAAAAGTAAGATTATCTATGCTTAAAAACATGCCAAGTTATGATATGAAGAAATAAAAATACATTATTATTGCTTGTTATGTTGTACACAATTGTATTAGAATGTATGGACAAAACGATGAATTGTTTGACAGTTGTGTTGAAAATGAAGAACAAATTAAGGGAAGTGAAAATGAAGATGCAAATTCTCAAGTGGAGTATAATATCGCTCTAGCACAACTTCAAAATATGTCTTAGAAGTGAGACAATATTGCTAGATAAATGTGGAGTGATTATATTATTTCTAATTGATTTATGTTTCTTTTTGTAAATGATAGTAATATATGTTTTCAAGAATTATAATATAATGTACATCTTGTATTGATTAGAATGACTACAATTAATTTGTATTTTTAATTATATTTAATTTGCATATATTTCAATTTTAGTTATAATGATAATTAATTAATTTAAAATAAAATATATTATATTAAAATTATTAACATAAGACTATAATTACAAAAATAAAAATAGGTTGATAAAACCAAACTGATTTTTGTTTTCAGTTTTTATATTACAAATTTCTACCAAACATATCTTTGTTTTTTTAAAGAAAAACAAAAAACAAAAACAAAAAACCCCAACAGAAAATAATTATTTTTAAATTATTGTTGTACAGTGAGTAACTAATTAAAAAATATTTAATCTTCAAAAATTATTAAAATTTTTGGGATTTTAAATTTTTAAATTTTTTCATATACTTTCTTTTAAAAAATAATATCGGAATACGTATGACATAAATAACACATAAAATAATTATATATTATTAATATAAATATTTAATATAACTTTTAACGTTAACTTAGATTCAAATTAAAATTTAAAATAATTATAAAGTTTTTATTTAAATTAAATTAAACTGATTCAAATTAAATATAAAATTAATATACTAGTTTTTATCTTTATTTAAAAAAAGTAAAAGACAATTTTTTTTTTATTATTTTGGGTATAAAACGAACTGACTTCAGAATGAGTAAAAGGCTAAAAGCAGAAAATTGAGTAATTGACAACTTTAAACAACGAACCCGAAGCGTCGCGGCGATCTACGTCACGTCTGCGTGGCGCTCCATTATTTTATCAAAGAGTCTGTGGTCCACACGAACACAGCACTACAGCAGTACTCTAAAAGAACTTTTGGGAACTGGGAGGGAGGAGACAAGCAACTTCAGTTCGCCGCACCCCGCAGGCATCTGAGATGTGAAGCCGAAAAGCATCAGTCAACTCAAATCTTTCTCTCTCTCTTTCTTCCTTTCTAGACGTAGACGCTTTTCGTTTTCCTTCGATGGGAAGGAATCAATCCCAACCAACCACTCTCATATAAACCAAAATCCATTCGCTTGGGCATCCGGTTCTTCTCTTTACCACTTCACTACAACCTTCTGAACTATTCATTGGAAAGAAAACAACGTACCTGTTCAGAATGCAGGTTAACGCAGCATATAAATCTCCCGAGATTTTATTCTTGAATTCCGCTTTTGCCTTCTTTCTACTGTCAAACAACGGCATCTACACCTTCTTTTGTTTGTGTTGAAAACGAATGGGGGGCCATATTCTTTTGACTTCTTCCTTGCTTGTTTTAGTAAGGGTGAAACGGACTAGGCTCAATTTTATAAAGTTCAGCCTAATTAAATATATTTTAAAGTAAAAGATACAAAAATTTTTATAATTAAAAAAATTAAAATTCTTTTAATATTTGAAATTTTCAAAAGAATTTATAATTTTTAAATTATTAAAAGAACTCTTTCTCTTAAAGACAATGATATAGATGTCATTTATGTACTAACTAATTTTTAAATTCAAATTTAACTAATTAAATTATAATTATATTAAACTCTTAAATTTGAAATTAATTAATTAATTAATTTTGATTTATATTATAATTAAATTTGGCTTAAATTATCCATTCAAATCTAATTTAATTATTTTAAGTCAGATTTATAATTGTTTTGAGTTATTATGTCAATAAAATTTAATTAGTTCATATTTAATGTTCACATTGCGTATGTTCATTATTATTTTTTAACTGAAGCTTATTTTCTATAAAAATTAAAAACTAAAAGAAATTCTTTTAAAATTAAAAAAGATAAATTTTCTAAATTTTTTAACTAATTAAGTTTATTAACTTTAAACTAAATCATTTTTTTACTGGTTTTGTTCATTTAACACGTTTTATCTTACTTTAGAGATATGCCATTGGTTGTATTAGTCTCAACGACCGCATGTTAAGCTTGGGACCTGATCAAGCCGAAAACAACTCAACTCGAGGTGAGCTTAACCTGAATTTTTTAAAAATAAAAAATACAAAATGACGTCATTTTAGTAAAATAAATTTTTTTGTTTGTTAGAGTTGAATTTTAGGCCGGCCTTAACTTAGGCAGCCCGAACTTGAACCTAACTTAAGGCTTGATTTTTTATAAAGCTAGATCTGAGGTCCAATCAACTTAAGCTAAACTGTTGACTTTAGCCTGGTCAGGCTCGAGCTCTCGATTGCCATTCGTAATTTATCTTGATATTATTCTTCAATTTAAAGCAATTATTAAAAAATAAGATTGGTTTAATCTCAAAAATTTTGTTAGATCAATCTTTTTAGTTCAATTTTATATTATTTAGTTCGTTTTATCTTAATTAATCAATTTTTATGTATTAAAATTAACTAATTAATTTTTATTTAATATTTTTAAATTAAATTTTAATTTCTTTAATAAATATAAACATTCTCCCTCCAATCATTACAGTTCAACATTACTTTGAAGTTAATAATTTCAATTTCAACCATGTCCTGGTTGTTCGGAATTTATTATCTCCAATTAATATAAACACTAAAAAAACAAAAGGAGAAAAAAAGATCACCGACCACGTGGCAAGAATCGACAAGGGATTTTCTCAGTCTAGTGGGCCCTATCGCCCGACTTCTAATTCCGACAAGTCAATAATCATCAAATGTTGACTCGCTACTTGTAGAACAAATCCCCAATGGAAAACCACCACGTGTCCTACTAAATGTACCTCCCCCTACCCGTTTTCTGCCCTAACACTTCGGGCAGGAGTAACAGTGCTCTCTGTCAAATCTCAAACCTGAGAGGGGGAATTTTTTTTTTTTAATTTTCTATATTCGTATAAACAAGCGGAAGTCGTGGACTTTAGAGATCGAAGTGGATGAGTTCACTCTCATCTCTCTGTTTCAAAGACTGTGTGGATCAGTAAAACGCTCTGATATGGAATGCTAGCTCTTGGTTTTTGAATCTGGAAGGAGTCTAGTAGGAAGATTATCTGATATTGTGGAGATCTCGGTCGCTAGGGGCACTTTCAGATGTGGAAACTCGCGCGATTCGCGGCGTCCAATTTGCGCCGATCTCGGCGGTTGTTCTCCGTTGGGGTGCCAGGTCCTTGTATTGTTCACAAGCGTGGCGCTGATATTCTCCATGATCCCTGGTACAACAAGGTATGCGAGTTGCTTCTGATTGGAATTAACTGAGGACTGCGTGTTTGTTCCTGTGGCGCGTTATGTTTGTTTCCGTTACAGTTGCTTGAAGCATGCGTATCCAGTAGAGAGTGATGAATGCGGTTGATTATGTTGCATAAAGATTTTTTTTTTTGGTCTGTTTGTTTTCTTTTTCAAGAACAGGATACCGGATTTCCTTTGTCGGAGAGAGATCGACTAGGGTTGCGTGGCCTCCTTCCACCTCGTGTGATATCGTTCGAGCAGCAATATGCACGTTTTAGTAAGTTTAGCTGATGCTAGTCTCTTGTACAGCTACAGCCATTAGCTGCTTATCAGGTTATTTTTCGTTTGATTAGTTAAAGAATCTTGAATCCCATCTGCAATGATTTCTGAGAACCAGTACGTTAGTAGGAGATTTGTTATGGGAGTACAAGTTACAACTATGACTACCACTGTCATTATACCCCATTTCATCATTTTATCCTTTTTAAGTTTTACTCATCCGGCTTGTTAAGTTCACACTTGTGCTATTGAACATGCCATTTCAATTTGTGTGTGTGGAAGCATGCGATTCAGTCTTTTGCCTCTTTCTTTGCTATTAACTACACTAATGTGCTGTTTTAACTGTATTAACCAGTGGAATCATATCGATCATTGGAGAGAAATACTAAGGGCCAACCTGATGGCATGGTGTCCTTGGCAAAATGGAGGATTTTGAATCGGCTGCATGATAGGAATGAGACCTTATACTACAGAGTAAGTTTTGTGTCCTGTTCCTTACTAAATTGAACATATTGAAATCATTTAAATATACCTAGATATAAAGTACTTTTGCTCCTTTTGCTTGTCTAGGTTCTGATTGATAACATCAAAGATTTTGCCCCCATTATATATACACCGACGGTGGGGTTAGTATGCCAAAATTATTCAGGCTTATTCAGACGCCCGCGGGGAATGTACTTTAGTGCAAAGGATAAGGGAGAGATGATGTCAATGATCTACAATTGGCCAGCTCACGAGGTATTGTTGATTCTTTAAGTGCTGCAGCATAATGCCCTTCTCTGTCTCTCTTTATCGGAGCTTAAGCACATATGCTCTAGCTTTGCTGTACATGCATTCTAGCGCACAATAAGCTTCATGAATTGCCAATATGGATGCATTTTTGATATTGCAAAGATGGACCATTTTTAATCGCAGCCTTTGTTTTCTTGCTGGAAGTTACTTATCATTACTCTAGGTTCTATGTTAATCCATAGTTGCTGGTTGAGGACATATTTGTGTGACTTGGAAACCAAATTCGAACACTTGCTGAATAATTTCTCCTGCTGTTCTTTATGGTTAATCAGTTAAAACTGTTACTTTATGTTTCAGGTAGACATGATAGTCCTAACAGATGGTAGTCGTATTCTTGGCCTTGGAGACCTTGGGGTTCAAGGAATAGGCATACCCATCGGCAAACTTGATATGTATGTTGCAGCTGCTGGATTCAACCCACAGAGAGTATGGGCTTTCCTCTCTTGCTCTCTTCCTCTGTATCCTATACATGTGTATTTCGATGCCTGTACTTCCAAACTCTAAATTTCACTCTTACGAAGCTCCCGTATGGACGTATAACACTAGAATTCATTATGTGCATGAGGATGGTTTCCCGTGATTGCTTATTAATGCCACTTAAAAGTCCAGAAACCTTATTTTGCTGTTGCCTTTAAATAAATGTTGTCGGCGTATGGATTTTAACAAGGCTCTTGAAAAACTTTCTTATCATTTCACTACCTGTATTTTGCAGGTTCTTCCAGTTATGCTAGATGTCGGTACTAACAATCAGAAACTACTTGAAGATCGTCTCTGTGAGTAAATGTGTAAACAGTTGATGTTTTAATTGTTTTTCTAATGGTTTCTGCTATAGAGAAAAGGTGGAATGTGAAAAGTTTTAATCAAATTTCTTTTTCTATGAGACATAATGATGTCATTTCAAATGCATAGATTTAGGAACTCGACAACCTAGACTGGAAGGAGAAGAGTATTTATCTATTGTTGATGAGTTCATGGAAGCTGTTTTTACTCGATGGCCCAAGACCGTTGTCCAGGTTTTCTTTTATGCATTATCATATTTCTGTAGTTTCTGTATTCTTGGTTCATGAATATTAACTATTGTTAATCTAATCTTAACAGTTTGAAGATTTTCAAATGAAGTGGGCATTTGAAACCCTTGAAAGATATCGTACAAAGTTCTGCATGTTCAATGATGACATACAGGTGAGTGCTTGCTCTATCATTCTGCTGAATTACATTTAGCTGGAGAATTATGTTATGCATACGGGTAGAAACTATTAGAGCTGCTTCCACCATTAAGATATTTTTTCATACTGTCTTGTAGGGAACTGCAGGTGTTGCACTTGCTGGATTACTGGGAACTGTCAGAGCTCAAGGGCGTCCTTTATCTGACTTTGTGAAACAAAAGATAGTTGTAGCTGGAGCCGGAAGGTATCTCATTGATTTTGAATGATGAGTTCACTTTTTTATTGAAGGTGCTGAGTCCTTTGCTTGTTTTTATTGGTTATAGTGCAGGACTTGGTGTCCTTAAAATGGTAGCACAGGCTGTTTCAAGAATGTCAGGGAGCAATGAGACAACTGTAAAGAATCAATTTTTTCTGCTTGATAAAGATGTATGGTTCTATTCATTGTACAAGTAACAAAATTCAGGTCAAGAAGGTCAAGCCTGATGTGCTTCTTGGTTTATCTGGAGTTGGTGGGGTCTTCAATGAGGAGGTAATCCTATTTTTATTATATAAATCGTAATAAGTCGAACTCAGAAACATAAATTCATTGGATCTAATCTTGAAAATTACTTTTACATTATATATCGGATTTGATTTCTTGATCAGTAGGCTTTGTGTTCCTCTGTCATGATACAGTCCTCACAAGCTTTTGTTGACAATTGAATCAGGTACTCAAGGCGATGCGAGAATCCAGTTCATCTAAACCAGCTATTTTTGCCATGTCCAACCCCACAAAAAATGGTTCCTTTTTGCAAGATCCTTAAATTTCTACAATTTGTCACGACGGCTGAATAATTTTCTACTTACACCTGTTCTGTGGAACAGCTGAGTGTACTGCTGCTGATGCGTTCAAGTATGCTGGAGAAAATATAGTTTTTGCAAGTGGAAGCCCGTTTGAGAATGTTGATCTTGGTATGTTTCAGATCCATTTATTGATTTTTCCTATCGTTGGTCTGCTTCAGTATTATTTTGTACTGGTAATGACTTGATGAGGTACATATATAGATCTATCGACCCACACACATTTTATTCATTATTTTGGTTTATGACTAACAAGTTAGTATGTATTTTCAGGGAATGGAAAAGTAGGTTATGTAAATCAAGCAAATAATATGTATTTATTTCCTGGGTATGCATTCCCTCCTTGACTTGAAACTTTAAACTGTGATGTCCAGGTTCTGACATATGTACAAACATTTATGCATTTTTTCAGGATTGGTTTGGGGGCTGTTTTGTCAGGTGCAAGATTCATTACAGATGGAATGTTACAAGTAGCTGCAGAACGGTTGGACCATGAACCTAAATTCTTAACTCGCTTATTCCATGCATTTACTTTACCAAGGATTTGAACTCTGATAAATAGTGATATCCGAGGATATGTACCCCCTGATTTAGGCTAACCTCTAATTTTTTCGTGCTTGTTCTTCGCTAAACATTCATAAGCTCTAGTGTAGTAGTAAAATTGAAAATGAACCCTTTATCTTGTAATTCTGGCACGAAGGTTCTTTAACAACTGAGAATATCCTTCTTGTACAGCCTCGCTTCTTACATGACAGACGAAGAAATTGAAAACGGCATTTTGTTTCCATCAATTAACAGGTGACTGTTCGAGCTCTTAAGTATGAAAAATTTTCACATTTTACTTTCATCTGCAAACAGCGTAATGTATTTGGTAATCAATAATCTGCATTTTAGTACTGGTTCACTTGGAAGATTTAGATGCTGCTCCTCTTGTGGCATGTTGATATAAACCCACCTATGACTAAACTTATAGATCCCACAAACAAAGATTGAGATTTGTCCTGTTACATGTTTCCCGTAGATTGAAACCGTGCTAATTAATAATGTTTTGCAGTATTCGAGACATTACAGCAGAAGTTGGTGCTGCTGTTGTGCGAGCAGCTGTTGCAGAGGGGTTGGCAGAAGGACACGGTGATGTTGGCCCCAAAGATCTCAAGAACATGCCAAAAGTATGCAAGAATTTGGATATCACATTCGAATGTTTTCCCATAAAAACTGATACTAATTGCTTAAACATAATCGTTTATGCAGGAGGAGACGGTTGCTTATGTGAAGCGTAACATGTGGTTCCCTGAATACAGCCCTCTCGTTCACGAGAAATAATGCCTTTTTGTCTGATCTGACATTGACATTCTCTATTTCTTTGGAGGCAGTAATGGCTGCCTTTTCCAAGTTCTTCCCTATTTAAATTATAGCTAGCTAATGAACACGGCTAGTATTGAACTATTAGTCTTGTAGATGTACTTTCACCTAAATCTATATACGATTTTTTCTTTTTTGTTTGGGAATTGCTTGCCCTCTCCAAAATTTTTCTGATTCAATTTTTCTTTTTGTCAGTATGTTTTTAAAAGTTTAAAATTATATTGTTTAGCAATTAGGTCAGAGATGTTTTACAAAGTGGAGTGTTGGTCGATCAAATATATGCATAGTTATAAACTAATGGTAATGGTGACGGAGATAAGGATGCATTGTTATATGTACAATTTTACTAGAAAAATAAGCTCCTGAATGTAATGGTAAGAGAAATTAAAAGTGACTAATGTTAATTGAAAAATTAAGAGAGACAAGATTTAGGTGGTTTAAACATGTTAAAAGAAAACATTCAAAATGCTCTAGTGAGAAAATACAAGAAGATTATACTTAGAGATCGTAAGATAAAAAAAGAAATAAATTAAAGGTTAATATTATTAAAAAGTTAAAAGAGACAAGTCTTAGATATTAAGAGGAGATACCTAAATGATCCAATAAAAAAGTGCATGAAAATTGTACTCAGAGATTGTAAAAGAAAAAGAAAGCCTAAAAAAAATTAAGAGAAGGTGGTTAAAAATGATATGACCTTGTTAAAACTTATCATTAATATAAACTGTAATAGAAAACTTTAGCATATTAGCATTAAGATAAAAGTTTAAAGAGATTTTAGTCCTTTGGAGGATCATGTTTCGTGGAGTATTCAAAGTCCACTACTTTTTATGGTTAAAAGTAACCTGAGAAATAAAACAGACAGAAAGATACTACTTATAATCTTATACTCTGAGACATCATGTATTGAGTAGTTGGCAGTTGGCAGTTTATTAGCTTATCAAATGGCACGTGAAGTTGTTTATTTTCACCGTTTGTGTTATTTTATTTTATCTACATTTTATATAAATATATAATAAAATTTAATAAAATAGTAAGAACTAATTTATGTAAAATTTAAAAAATAGTATTAAACAACTTTAATTCTTAATTTTTAACAAAAATAATCTATAGTTAAGTTTCCTGTTAATATAAATAATAAGGTGAATTACGTCAAATTAATATTTTATCAACGTGATATCACATATTGTATTTATGACTTATATAAATTTTATTAATAAATTAAAATATTAAACACCTTAAAATAATTATACACTATTTTATTTGAGTATTTGATACTTTTAATTTATTAAATAATATTTTTTTCTTCACACAAATATTTGAACATAGATTCTCTATTAATTAGAAGTAAGGTTGCGTACTGTTAAACTTTCCTATACTTGGCGTATTAGTAAGATTTTTACAGAGCTGTTATTTGTTTCGTTGTTTGTTACCTGACACAAATATAATATGACAGTTACGTAAAAAAATACCAATTTGAAATAGCTCGTTTCATAATTTATATTAATGGAGAAATTAACGTAATGCTATTTTTTGTCAAAAATTGAAATCCAGAATATTTTAGTGTTAGGTCTTAAATTAATATTATAAATTTTAGTAAAAATTAAGATTTTTTATAATTAATCTTAAATACTAAAATGATTGGTTGACTTTTGAGTCAACTAAATCTAAATTAAAATTAAAAAAATGGAAAAAGATAAAGATAAGGCATAATAATATGTTGCCCTAAATGTCTCGTTAAACCATTCAGTATCCTGTTGATTAAAAACTGATCAGCTATGGCACAGGACTCTTCTGTTCTTGCAGGAAAGAGGTAAAGTTGTTCATTTGGAGCTTCTTCTTCAACTATCCTCCTTCTCAAACTACCGCACTTCTTTTCAGGTGTGCAGTGGTTACTGGAGCAAACAGAGGGATAGGACTTGAAATATGTAGACAGTTGGCTTCTAATGGGATTGTGGTCTTACTAACTTCCAGAGACGAGAAAAGGGG
>JANZLC010000004.1:2177037-2187311 GCA_026413385.1 Erythroxylum gracilipes
AGGGAGAACTACTCATTGGATCAGTTGGCTCAGAGATATGTGGATGACGTTGTAAGGTTACACGGTGTTCCAGTGTCTATAGTATCGGACAGGGATCCTAGATTTACCTCGAGATTTTGGGGTAGTCTACAGACAGCTTTGGGTACTAAGCTGAATTTTAGTACAGCCTTTCATCCTCAGACAGATGGTCAGAGTGAGAGAACGATCAAGACTGTCGAGGATATGCTTAGAGCTTGTGTTTTGGAGTTTCAAGGAGCTTGGGATAAGTACATAACTTTGATTGAATTCGCCTACAATAATCAGTATCATAGCAGTATTGGCATGGCTCCTTATGAGGCATTGTACGGCAGGAAGAGTGGAAGGGCTGGAGCAAGTTGCAATGGAAAGTTGAAAGATGAAGAACCAAAATATAAGAAGCAAATGTAGAGTTGGACTTTTCTAATCAGTTAAAAAACCTAAAGCAGAATTAGATAGTTTCAATTGAATTATGAAGAAATCTTGCAAAATCAATGAAGCAAAAGAATTCAGAATCGAAGTGTTAATTGCCATTAAAAGTGATCAAGTTAGCTCAAATCTGTACATCATGCAACTTTTGGTCCCTACAATATCATAATTTTATTTTCTGTAGCCTCCAATTCCACTAGTTGATATACTGTCAGAGTTTGTTACATTTTAGAAAGCAACATTGTCTTTGTTTTTGTTGAACCAATAAGAGCAAGAAACATGTCAAAATATTGCTCCTCAAATTACCTTTTGTTTTTCATTTTTAGCCATTGATGTAAGGTGGTCTGAAAAAACGTGTAAGAGTTAATATGAAAAAGCTCTAGTTTACTTCATTATATATCAGACGATGTATCAAACGCAGAAATACATGAAAAAGTTGTTCTTCATCAATCTGCGAAAAAACCTTTGTTTTCCTTTTTTTTTTGCTTATCTTGAGTTGATTTGGATTTGTGTTGTGAAAAAAGCTTAGAGTGGAAAGAAACAGACATTGGTTCTAAAAATTCATTTCTAGTGTGTTAGAAGAAATTTTGCAGTTGTAATCCGAAACCACAACCATTCACCAAACACTTGAGAGAATCATACGTTGTTCATTTTGAGAGACAATTTTATTACAAATTCCAGGAACTACACTCAGAGGATTAAAAATTGAATGTTAGTCCTCTGAAATATTTCACTTTCTTGAAGCAAAAGCATTTAGTTCAGTAGTTGTTCCAGAAAAGCTTCGACCAGCAACAACTTTGAGTTTGTGGTTTGGGCGAAGAAGGAGGTACGATCCAACCTGCGAGAGTGGTATCAGAGCTTCACGGTTCACCATACCTGGACTGAATCAAAGCCATGGCAGGTACGAGCTTTCCTGTGATAAATTTGCAAAGTGTATACGCAAATATACCTGTGTTAACTGGTGAAAACTATAAAGCTTAGGCTTTTAGAGTTGAGGACTACCTCAGAATCTGTGAATGTTGGGATGTAGTGAATGAAGGAGTAACTAATGTTGAAGAAATAGTGGATTTGATTGATCAACAGTTGACAAGAATAAGGCAGGACAGAGATAAGGACTTCAAGGCTCTTATTTTTCTGAGGTCTGTGGTGAGTGAGACAATATTGCTGAGACATGCTAGTTGCAAAAATGCTAAAGAGTTGTGGGATATACTGAAGCTGGAGTATGTAGACTCAGCTCAGTCACTGAGATTGAAGAAACAGGCAGTGATGAGAAAATTTTGAAAACTTTTCGATGAGGGATGAAGAGAATGTGGGTGCAGTGAAATCTAGATTCATGGGCTTAATGCAACAGCTGAAGGATTTTGGTGAAAAAATAACATTGAAAAATTAGTTGACAAGTTTCTGAGCAGATTGCCCCTAAGATTTGAAGCTAGTATAGCACTTGAGGAGTGGCAATTTAGTAATGATCCAGATTCAGTGACATTGGAGCAAGTTTTTAATGTGCTGGAAATGTATGAGGAGAGGCATGGGATTAGAAGAGAAGGAGAAGAATATGCTTTGAAGGCAGAACGTTTCAAAGTACCAAAAAACCCACCAATCCACACTCAAACATAAAATCTGAACCAAAACCTCCTTGAACCAAATGCAGTGCAACCACAGATGATTCAATATTCACGAAACACCAAAAATCCTTACCAGATGACATCATTTCCTCAAAACCAGTCCTACCAAAACCAAATACAATACCATATGCCTCAAGTGTATCCTCAAACACAATTCCCTCAGTAATTGCTTTATCTGAACCATCCACAAAATTTCCAAACTACCAATCAATATTCTGGAAACAACTTTAACCGAATGCAAAGTGGACCTAGAACTTCAAGATGGGGAATGTTTCCAAATTGCAAATTCTGTGGGAAGAGCAATCATGCTGCTGAAGAATGTTATTGGAATGAGAATGTGGACTGTATTCATTACAAAAAAAGGGGACATTCGAAGAGAGTATGTTATGAAAAGTGGATGAAAGAGCAACAAAATCCTCAAAACCCCATTTTTGGAAAACTACCACCAATACATCCTTTACAAAGACAAAACATTTCATCAAACCAAATGCCAATTCAAACACATCCGTACCAAAATATTCCTGGATCACAAGTTTACCAAGCACATTATGTTGCAAATTCTGAAAATGCACCATATCCATAACATTTCACTTCTCAGCCTTTGTTATCTCAAACTTACTCACCTCAACCTCAAACAACTCAGTCATATGTATGTCAACCAACCTTCACACATCAAATGCCTCACCAACCTATACACACACAAGCATCAAGCTAACAACCCCAAATTACATATCCTGTTAACAATCCCTTATCCCAACCACAATTAGAAAATTGTCCAAACTTCCAAGGCAATCTACAAAATATCCCAAACACTCAATCTAGATCATCACAAACCAGTAAACCAACAGAAAAACCAGTAACTGAGGAGAGTGTGTTTGTGGTAGAAACTTGTCACAAAACCATGGAAAATGATTATGTTTTTAAAACCTGTACAGCTGAAGCAAAGGATGACAAAGGGAGTGAGTGGTTAGTAGACAGTGGGTGTTCCAATCACATGACAAAAATAAGAGAAGCATTTGTGAGGAAAGATACCAGCATAAATATAGTGGTAAAGATTGGAAATGGAGAAATCATACCTATATCTTGGAAGGGTGCTGTGGAATTAACTACAAAAGTTGGAAATACAATACTTGAGGAAGTGTATTACATTCCTAAACTTGATCAGAATCTGATAAGTGTTGGTCAGCTTTTGGAAAAGAAGTATAAAGTCTACTTTGAAGATGAAATGTGCAAGATTTTCAATGAACAAGGTGAGCTGGTGTATAAAATTATGATGATCAACAGAGTTTTCAAGATTAAAATGACAGAAGTGGATGGAGCATTTGCTGCTATTCCAGTGAAAAAATTGACTCAATTATGGCATAGAAGGTATGGACATGCAAACTTGGATTATGTTATTGATATGCAAAGAAAGGAGTTAGTTCATGGAATACCACAGTTGAGCAGCAAGTTGAAATCAGTGTGTGAAGCATGTGTAAAGGGAAAAAGCCATATTTTACCTTTTCCAGCAAGTGATTGGAGAGCCTCTGAGAAATTGCAGCTGTTGCAAACGGATGTTTGTGGACCTATGGATACACCATCAGCTGGAGGAAACAGATATTATATGGAATTTATTGATGATGTGTCTAGATATGCTTGGATTTATTTCATAAAGAGCAAAGACCAAGTGTTCGGTTTCTTTAAAGTATGGAGAGCAGAAGCTGAAAGTCAATGTGGAAAGAAAGTGAGATGCTTGAGAAGTGACAAAGGAGGAGAGTACATTTCAGATGAAACGAAAAATTACTTTGAAAAGGAAGGAATCTTTCATCAAATTTCAGTTTTTTACTCACCTCATCATAATGGAGTTTCTGAGAGGAAGAATAGAACTATAGTGGAGATGGCAAAGTCTATGATGTTTGGAATGAATGTAACTAAAAGAATTTGGCCAGAAGCTTGCTTCACTGCAGTTTATTTACAGAACAGATTGAAGACTAGAGCATTGAAGGAGAAAACTCCTTTCGAAGTCTAGTTTGGTATTAAACCAAAGGTGCATCACTTGAGAGTGTTTGGATGCATAGCTTACATGCATGTTCCAGATGCTAAAAGAACAAAGTTAGATGAGAAAGTAGTCAAGGGAGTTATGATGGGATATAGTGTAGAATCTAAGGGATACAAATTTACAATCAAGAAACTCAGAAGATGTTTGTGTCTAGAGATGTAAAGTTTAATGAAAGTAAAGGATGGAAATGGGGAGAGCCTACAGTCAAGAAATCAGGAGGAGTTGGTATTGAAATACCATTGAATGAACCAGTTGTTGATGAAGTCATGAGAGAAGCATCATATGAGGAAGTGATAGCAGCAGACAATTCAAACAATTCAGGAGATGAAGGGAATCAGGAGGAGTTATCACCTAACTTAGAAAGTGATGAATTGAGCTCAAAAATTCATGAGGAGACTTCCAGCTCTGGCAGTGCTCATAAGGAGACGGATCTGGCCTCAATTTATAATGAAACTAACACTTTGTTTGATTTCAGGTGTGATGATGCAGATAAAGAGGAGGCACTCATGGTTTTTGAATATGCCAACTCGGCAGGAGCTGAACCTAAAACATACAATCAGCCAATCAAACAAAGAGTGTGGTGAGGTCCAATAGATGAGGAGATAAAGGCTATAGAGGAGAATGGAACCTGGTTACTAGTTGATTTGCCTAATCCAGAAACCAAAGTTGTGGACTCGAAGTGGATTTACAAGGCAAAGTTGAACCCTGATGGATCTGTCAACAAGTACAAGGCTAGATTGGTTATAAGAGGGTATAAGCAGGAATATGGAGTGGATTATTCTGAAACCTATGCATCTGTAGCAAGGCTAGACACAGTGAGATTACTGTTAGCATTGGGAGCAAACAATAGATGGAAGGTACACCAAATGGATGTGAAGAGTGCCTTTCTCAATGGAATGCTAGATGAGGAAGTGTATTTGAAGCAACCCGAAGGATATGTGATAAGTGAACAAGAGCAAAAGGTTTACAAGTTGGTAAAGGCTCTATATGGGCTGAAACAAGCTCCAAGAGCCTAGTATTCAAGAATCAATAGCTACTTGATGCAGAATGATTTTATGAGAAGCAAGAGTGAAGCTACATTGTATGTGAAAAACAGTGATGGAGAAAAACTGATTTGTTCACTGTATGTTGATGATTTGCTAATAATTGGCACTAAGGACAAGCTGGTAGAAGAGTTCAAGGAGTTGATGAAGTCTGAGTTCCAAATGACAGACTTAGGAGAAATGAGTTGCTTCTTGGGACTAGAAATAAACCAAAGAGAGAATGGAATTTTTATACATCAGAAAAAGTACGCAAAGGAGCTAATTGAGAAGTTTAGCTTGAAGGACAACAAGTATGGCAGCTCCAATGGAGCATCAACTGAAATTGGAAATCATAAAACCAGGTGAACAATTCGATGTGACTTATTATAGAAGCATGATAGACTCATTAATGTATTTAAGTGCATATAGGCCAGATTTTGCTTGTGCTATAAATATTATGGCAAGTTTCAGTTACAATCCCTCAAGGCAACATGCTATTTATGCTAGGAGGATACTTAGATATGTTAAGCATATTGTTGATTATGGAATCTGGTATGGAAGAGAAGAAAAGGTGGAGTTGTATGTTTTTAGTGATTCAAGCTATGCTGGAAATAATGAATGTAAGAGCAGAAGTGGATACTGTTGTAGCTTGGGATTAGGAATTTTTGCTTGGAGCCAGAAGAAGCAGAAATGTGTTGCTCAGTCAACAGTTGAGGCAGAGCACGTGGCAGTGAATATGGCTGCTAAGCAAGCTCAGTGGTTGAAGAAAATTATGATGGATGTAGGTGAATTGAAGGGTAATTGTGTCACCATCTATTGTGACACTAGTGCTCCAATTTCCATGGCAGAGAACCCTTCAGATCACATGAGAACCAAACACATGAAAGTTAAGTACCATTATGTTAGAGAATTGATTGAAGAAAAGGAGATTAAAATGACATTCTGCAGGTCAAGTTTCCAATTGGCTGACTTGTTCACCAAAGCTTTGCCAAGATGGAGATTTGAAGCCTTGAGAAAATTGATAGGTATGCAGGCTCCACAAAACAAAGGAGGAGCTGTTGAATTATGTTGTTTCATGCAGCCTGCTATACTGAAACTTGTGGAAGATTTAGCTAGATCAGTCAAGGTGAAGAGGAAAGGCAAAATGAAGAAGAAGGTTCCCAAGTTCCTAAGGAAGCTAGAGATGATGATTTTGGGAACAATTCAGAAGTGCATGGATTCAAGGAATAGAGTTCGAATGATTGAAAACCATAACAAGAAGAGTGGAAGGGCTGAAGCAAGTTGTAATGAAAAGTTGAAAGATGAAGAACCAGAATATAAGAAGCAAATGTAGAGTTGGACTTTTCTAATCAGTTAAACAACCTGAAGCAGAATTTGATAGTTTCAATTTAATTATAAAGAAATCTTGCAAAATCAATGAAGCAGAAGAATTCAGAATTGAAGTGTTAATTGCCATTAAAAGTGATTAAGTTAGCTCAAATCCGCACATCATGCAACTTTTAGTTCCTGCAATATCAGAATTTTATTCTCTGCAGCCTCCAATACCACTAGTTGATATACTATCAAAGTTTGTTACATTTTATAAAGCAACATTGTCTTTGTTTTTGTTGAACCAATGAGAGCAAGAAACATGTCAAAATCTTTCTCCTCAAATTACCTTTTGTTTTTCATTTTTAGCCATTGATGTAAGGTGGTCTGAAAAAACGTGTAAGAGCTAATATGAAAAAGCTCCAGTTTACTTCATTATATATCAGACGATGTATCAGACGCAGAAATACATGAAAAAGTTGTTCTTCATCAATCTGTGAAAAAACCTTTGTTTTCCATTTTTTGCTTATCTTGAGTTGATTTGGAGTTGTGTTGTGAAAAAAGCTTAGAGTGGAAAGAAACAGATATTAGTTCTGGAAATCCATTTTTAATGTGTTAGAAGAAAATTTATAGTTGTAATCCGAAACCACAACCATTCACCAAACACTTGAGAGAATCATACATTGTTTATTTTGAGAGACAATTTTATTACAAATTACAGGAACTACACTCAGAGGATTAAAAACTGAATGTTGATCCTCTGAAATATTTCACTTTCTTGAAGCAGAAGCATTTAGTTCAGTAGTTGTTCCAAAAGCTTCGACCAGCAAGACCTTTGAGTTTGTGGTTTGACTGAAGAAGGAGGTGCAATCCAACCTGCGAGACGATCCAACCTGTGAGAATTGTGTAGCCGAGGAATAGAACTTGGAAGATATATTTCCCATAGATCAATAAATGTTGTTAATTTCAATTTTCAGTTTGTAAGACAACTACATTCTTGAGATGGCAAGTGGTTCGGGCTCTGGCTAGTCCGACTTGAGTTCGAAAAGACTAGCCTGAATTAGTCGGTCAAAATGATATCATTTTCTTTTAATAATACTATTTATCTCAAAATTCTATTATGACAGCGACATGATAGAGTTCAGCATGTTGCCAAACCAGTGTTTGATTGGTTGATACAAGTGCTTGCTTGGCTGATAAATATAGTTTAAGTACAGAAACAAGAATATGATGTAAAAGGCTATGGGATATGAATTTAGCCATGAAGGTGGGAGAATCCATGTAACATAGGCGAAAGGAGACGACGGCTACAACGTGGTCCAATTCCTTTTATATTCAATCGTAAGCGCTTATCATATATTTTTATTGTTGTGGACTTTGTATTCTCTGGAAACGACCAAGAGGAATAGAAGAATGAAAGTAGCAATTTTTATACAGGTCGTCAATTTCTGTATGTTATATTTTCTAATATATTCTTAATACATTCTATTTGCAAGATCATACCAAGCATCACGCATGCAAGCATTCTGTGCAATCAACTTAATGTAACTTGGAAAATATTTATGACACCATGGCACTGTAATTTTTAAAGAGAAGAAAAGAAAATTCCCATTTGTCGGTTTGGGTTGTGCTGGTGCTTTTTGAGGTTGACTTTGCATAAATGCCCATTTGTCGGTTAGCACTATGAAAGATGCCTATGTCTTTTATATTGCTTTGGCTTTTCTTTGATTCTATCTTCCATATTGCTTTTGATAGCGATCGGATTCAATAAAGAAAGTTAGAATATAACAAATACTTAAGAGTTAAGACCACCAATAAGACCTCCTACAGCATTGCTTTGCATAGGTATAACCACCACGAGACTTGGGATCTCCAACACCACACTTTCCTCCCAATTACGTGGTGAGTGTAAAACTAAAAGGCTCTCTGGTCAACTCCGGCGGTGAATGAAAGTGACCCTCGTTCCCCATGTGAACCTGTTAATTAACCAGCAAAGAAAATTTGAATCTTTTCTCAATGGGTCCGACCAGAAACAAAAATTGATTCTTTTCTCTCCGTCTGGTTCTATAAATACCCACTTGGGTAGTTAGTGTTTCATTCCACCATTTGTTAGGATTTCGGTTATTTGGTGAGTTGTTTTCTTTGGTTTTTGGTGTTTTTGTGTTGGAGTTGTGTACGGCAACCAAAGTACAGCAAGAGAAAGAAAATTCCGACAACAGCCAGATCATGTCTGCTCAATCACCCATTATCCCTCTTCTCACCCCTTACAAGATGGGAAAGTTCGATCTTTCTCACAGGTGACAATTCAGTGTCGTGTCATTTTCTGTCATGATGTTATTGTGTGGTTTATTCGAAAAGCATTTTTTTTTGGGAATTGTTCGAAAAGCTTTGTGTTGTTTTATCGATAGTGTTGTCATCTGGATATCTGTTTCGGCTCAAAGTAAACGACTTTCATTTTCTATCCGTTTGTTATTTGTAAAACTTGGGAAGGTTTTAGTATGAAGTGCTTTATCTTGAAAAGAGTATAGCCTTGTGGCCCCATTGCAGTGGATTTGAGTTCCTTGTCTCGGTTTGACCTTTGTTGAAGATTAAAGATGTTACTCCCCCAAACTGTCTACTCTTTGTAGTATAACAGAAAATCGTGGGATTTATCGCTTTTTGGTTGATTTCTTGGGATTCTAGTGGAAACATGAAGGGTGTTTAAACACTTTGTTTATTTTTGCCGTCTGTTCTGGGTACAATGTGCCAGTTAATCGATAACCCATGATTCCCTGAGAAGTAGCAGAAGTATATACTTCCTCTTCTGGGTGGATGCTAACCGTGGAGGATACGTGAGGATGCTATTCTTTCTATTGCATACGTTTATTGTTCTTTACGCTTACTGGATTAACAATAGAACAGAGGATGCTAGCTGAACTATTTGTCTAATTGTTTCTTTTTTGTTTACTGAATGCCATATGGGAAGATTTGAAATATTGAATCAAGTATAATGGTGTTCGCAGAATTGTTCTAGCACCATTGACCAGACAAAGATCCTACAAAAATGTTCCTCAGCCGCATGCCATTTTGTATTACTCCCAAAGAACCACTAAAGGTGGCCTTCTCATAGCTGAAGCAACAGGAGTTTCTGACACTGCTCAAGGGTAATTTTCATTATTCAATTACCAAATCTGCTACTTAATTTTACATTCTTAATAACCTGGTATAGGCCTTTATACTTGAGTTCGTTGGTTTCTACAAATAAACCATATATATAATTATATCTTCCGTTTCTTATGCAACACAAAGGTATCCTGAAACGCCCGGTATATGGACAAAAGCGCAAGTTGAAGCATGGAAACCTATTGTAGATGCTGTTCATGCCAAAGGCGGTATATTCTTTTGTCAAATTTGGCATGTTGGAAGGGTTTCAAATGAAGGTAAGTTTTATTGATTATGTCCCATCGTGGCTTCTCATCAATGAACAGATCACTGGTGCAAATGTTTCATGATATATTTTTACTAACATAATTCACCGGGAAGTCGAAAAGAAAAAAGAATCGTGAATTAAAGTTTATATTGCTTGAATCAAAAAACGGTGAGTGGAAGCATGTTCTATGAGTTCTAAAATTCAGGCATATTCAAGATCATGGATGATCATATTACCGCTGTAAAACATACATAAAGTAAGCACTGAGCATAAAAGGCTTAGTTCCCAGTGCAAACTGAGTAGTGACATTGACTCACTTCTTCTTAGGCTTCTCCTTCAATGTGTCTTGTTACTTGACTTCAATAGGGACTTTTGCAGGTTTCCAACCAAATGGGCAGGCTCCAATCTCTAGTACAGACAAGCCACTGGCC
>JANZLC010000004.1:2237240-2252434 GCA_026413385.1 Erythroxylum gracilipes
CCAATCAAAATCTGTGCTTTTCGTTTTTCTTTTCACTTTTCAAACTGAGTTCGGCTTGTTTAGGGAATGGCTCCGGGCCTGATGGGCCGTTGGACAGGTAGGGCAGCCCTCACCTGTCCACCTTTTTCAAATTTTTTTTAATAAAACGATGTCGTTTTATACATTCTTTTGAGTCACGGGTCAAGATAGTTCCAATCTGATCAAGTCTAATGGGGCTAAGCGAGTCAAAGTCAGGCTGGATTGGGCTAGGCCAAGACTGTCATGCCTAATTCAAGTCGAACATATCAATTGTGACTTTAATTTAAAATTAGATCAATTTCAATTTTATTCATTAACTTACCCAAATTTAAACTTCGTTGCCAACCAAAATAATATAACATTTGCAAGTTGTAATTTAATCATTATTTTAAAAATCTAATCGGTTTAACAACTCGGTCAAGTTTTAATTTTTCAGTTTAATTTAGTTTAATAATTATTTTTATTAATTAATGGTTAGTTTTTATAATTAACCAGTTTTTATAAATTAAAATAGATCATTATTTTTCAATTAATCTTTTTAAATTTTCAATAAATAAGAATAATATTTTTTAATCATTTTTTAATCTTATAATGATTTAATACTTATTAAACTTTTCAACCTTAAATTTCTCATTTTACTATTTAAACTAATAATCTAGTTATTAAAACATTAGATTTAATAGATGACAAGCAAACTCTATCAATAAATAAAATTCAATAACATATATTAAATTTAATAATTTATTTATGTAATAGAAATAAATAATAAAGAATAAATTTTAAAAATTATTACTAAATTTTATTAGTTTATGTAATGCCAATACATAATAAAAAGATTAATATCTTATTGCTAAATTTCATTATAGTAATAATTTATAAACTTTAAAACATTAGTCTTATTTAAAACTTTCCACTCTCGCCTGATCGTATAATGACCCAATGGCCGGCGATCAAAACCCTAGATTCTTCGTTGCCGTTCACGTCGGCGCCGGATACCATTCTCCGTCAAATGAGAAAGCCTTGAGGTCCGCCATGAGGCGTGCCTGCTTCGCTGCTGCTTCTATTCTCCGAAAGGTTCTCCTTTTAATTTTTTTTTCCTTTTTCTATCAGATGTATTAATCATCTAAAGGTCGGTTTTTGTTCTGTTTTGTGCACATTTAGGGTTCCGGTGGGTGTATAGACGCTGTTACGGCAGCCGTTCAAGTTTTAGAGGTATCCAATTCCTTGTTCCTAAGAAGATGTGCTGTTTTCTTAAGATCAGATTATAAGAACTTTGAAACCTCTGTTCTGTTAATGTTGTTGACAATACATTTCGTCATTTTCTTTAATGTTTATTGAACCTCTTTTGGCTTTATATCATGATAAGTGGCTGGTCCAATGAATCGTAACAGAGAGCTTAAGACATATTTTTACTGTCCACTTAAGTGACAGCCAAGACATATGCTTGAATTATGTAGTTCATTTATCAGCCTTTTGTTTATCTTGTATCTGTACTATGTGTCACTCGCTGCTGCTCAATATTACCATGGCATTGTTGTTTGATTGAAGGATGATCCGTGCACAAATGCGGGTCGAGGTTCTAATCTGACTGTAGAAGGCCATGTTGAGTGTGATGCTAGTATCATGGATGGTGATTCTGGAGCATTTGGAGCTGTTGGAGCTGTTCCAGGTACTTGCAGGGCATTAACATTGCTCATTGTGCAATAGCAACTCCTCACATTTTACTCAATCATTTATACTTTTGATGATTTTATTGAGTATATAATTTTTTTAGTTGTAGATCAGGTGTTCGAAGTGCCATTCAGATAGCTGCAATGTTGGCCAAGGAACAAATGATCGGATCCTTATTGTTGGGTCGAATACCTCCTATGTAATTATTTTGACATTTTGTTTATAGCTTTTTGATTGTGAAGTTTTATGTTTTTTTCTGTTCCAGTTAGTAACTTAATTGCTATGCCTGCAGGTTCTTGGCTGGTGAAGGTGCTCGTGAGTGGGCAAGGTCTAAAGGTGTTACATTGCCAGCAACTATTGAAGAGGCCAACAAGGTTTGATTGCTTTCTTGCCTTGACACATCTAAGAATAAATCTACTTTTCTCTTTATTATCTTCATGGACCAGTTCTGAAGCTCTATTACTATCTATTCTGTTATAAGGTCTTGGTATGAACCATTTTAATATGGTGATTCTTTGAAACAGTGGCTAGTGACTGAAAGGGCCAGCACTCAATGGAAAAGGTACAGACAAATGCTTTGTAATGCTGATGCCAAGGTCTCTACTGATGAGGGAACTTTTCTTTCAAATCCTCAGAAGACCACAGAAGTTTCAGGTATTCTTGCAATGTTTGAGGTAGCATGCTTACATTTCTTGTCATTTTGGACATTAACATTTTGTTTACCTGAATTGTGTTTTTTTTTTTCAAAAGAAACTGAAGATTGGTCATCTGCTTTATTGTCTTCATTTAAGAAGCACCAGGAAATTGTTATCCTCTTCATCCAAATAGTGAACTGGCCCCTCTCTGGCCATCTTGCACTCTTTCACTCAATATCTGAAATTTAAGTGTAATATTTTTCCTTGGATGTTAAGAACTGACAGCGACTAAAAGCTTGTTTCCATGCTATGCTGGTATTCTTCCACTTGATTCCTTGATAATGTATGTGTTATGCTTCTGATATCGTCATGGAGCTATGTCAAAATGCTGATGTTTATGGACAGTTGCATTTGTATTCCTGAGCCATCTAACTCAATTTTGTGACCTTTAAAAAGGGAATGATAACTGTCAATCATCCACCACAAATGTATTTGAAGAGGACAGTATCATGGATACCGTTGGAGTTATTTGTGTTGACAATGAGGGCCAGATAGCTTCTGGAACCTCTAGTGGTGGTATAGCACTGAAGGTAATGAATAAGAGCTATAAGATGAAAATATATTTTGATTATGCCTTAGATGCATTTATTGATTTTATAGTCCTCCCATAAAACTGACCCAGGTTGGTGGGCGTGTGGGGTTAGCAGCTATGTACGGTTCAGGTTGTTGGGCTTCTTCAAAAGGTCCATTTGGGGCCCCATTCATTGTTGGTTGTTGTGTTTCTGGCGCTGGTGAATACCTAATGAAAGGATTTGCTGCTCGAGAGTGCTGTGTTTCATCTTCAATGTATGATTTCCTTCACTTGGAACTGCCTTTGGTTGGCTTTTAAAGTGAACCGTGATTTTCTCCCAAAGAAAGTAAGAAATTAGCAAAGAAAGAAATTGTCTAATTTGGATGCTTTTGATAGAATAAACAATCCAGTTGTCATTTGAGAAAGAGGCATATTTCGGCTTGGTATTAACGTAGTTGCTATGAATCTTTCACTAGGATGTAGTTAAGACTTATTTCTTTCCAAGTGGTTCCCCTATGTATTCTAATGCTTTTACTTGTAGATTTACTAAGATGCTATATTTGATGATGGTGTTTGAATCAGATAGTTATTTGTTCATGTGTAGCCATAAAGAACATTATGCCTGATTGTAGCTGCTCACTGTAGTTCTCAGGCTGGTCCTGCTTCTGCTAGCATGAAAGTTTTACGTTCAATAATTTCAAGCAGTGCTCCAAATAATGCTGATAAAAGTTCAGGGATTCTCCTCGTGCAAGCTGATGCTCCTGCAATGGTGAGATCCAGAAGTTTGCCCTATTCAATCCACCGATGATGTTGACCTACTAATTTTGTTTCTTCAGGCTCCAGAGGATTCACCAACACTGAAAGCAATAGAGATAGCAGCTGCTTATTCTTCTTCATCCTTTGGGATTGGATACCTTGGAAGTTCTATGAAACGGCCCAAGGTATGCAAACCTAATTGAGCTTTATAGTTCAACCAATTGGAATCAATTTATCTTTCCTTGGCATAACTGAAATTGTATTTAGCATATTAAAACTAGAATGCTTGTTTTTCTATGCATTGCAGGTTTCTGTTCTACGTAGTACAAAGCAGCAGAGCAGAAATGGGATTGACCATTTTGAAGCAAGGATTGTATCTTTATAGCACAACATATGACCTAGTGTAATTTTATTGAACTGACTTTGGGGATTTAAACTTCTATAGATGAATTAATTTGAGGACTTTTTTTGAGTGGCATTATCTTGGACATTGCACAGAGTTTCTTGATGGATAGATCTCAAATATCCGAATCTCTTTGTAACATGGAAGCAGCCATTAAATACTATATGGAAACATACAGAACAATGAAAGCATGAGCTAAAACACAGATGAAAAGAAGAGGTTACATAATCACATTTGCTTGGTTTTCCCCAACGTTGAATGTGGTGTTGAGTTGTTGTAAACTCTGTGCTATATACACGAGCGATCTGTCTCCGAGGCAAGCAAATCTTAATCGCCTCACTCAATTTGGCCAGTGAAGATAATGTGGTACCATCAATTGCATTAATGGGCAGTGAAGAAGCTGTTTTACCTCTTTGCTGGGCTGAAAGTATTAGATTGAAGGATAGCTATGGTCATTGGACCAACTCCACCAGGAACAGGACTACAGGAGTGACAGCTGAGGCAGTCTTGCAGGCCTTTTCATGGCAAACATCTCCAACCACCCGGAGACCTGGACTGTTAACGTCCTACCGATGCAATTTGACTAAAACATCAGGTGCAATAGCAGCAAAGTGATTTAACTTTAAAAGGTTAATTAAACCTCCTTATCCTTCCAATTGTGATAATATTGACTGAGTTGCAATAACAAAAGGCCGAAAAGTTTCATCAGCATAACAATCACATCTAAGAAACTAGTTTCAGCTCAGCTCAACTGGATTAATCCCAACATCAATCATCACTGCACCAGGTTTGATCCAGCTTCCCCTCACCGAGTTTGCCCTTCCTACAGCAGAGATCACTATGTCTGCTTGTTTGGTGATCTCCTCAGGGTTCTTGGTTCTAGAGTGAACAATACTTACAGCAGCATCTTCCCTCTACCAACATCAAAAGATCAATGCACACTAAAGTGAAGATGAAAACAGGGACGAGAGCGCGAAAGTAATCAGACCAGAATATAACTTTCAATGGAAACAGGAGTTACTTGAACAGCAAAGCAGCTGGCATCCCTACAATATTGCTCCTACCGATGACTTCAGCCTTCTTCCCTTTGATTTGGACTCCATACCTATGTAACAACTCCGTGCAGCCGTTACACGTAACAAACATCGGTTCTCTTCCTCGAATTGCAAGTCGGCCAATGTTGAAGGTTCTCTTCCTCGAATAGCAAGTTGGCCAATGTTGACGGGGTGGAAACCATCTGCATCTTTTCCAATGCTAACAGCATTCAACACATTCTGCTCATTCATATGCTGGTGCAGAGGGATTAACATTTCAATACAGTTAGGTGCAACAAACATTCCAATTTCTTATCAAACTATGATTTGATCTCAACTAAGATAGACCCATAAAGCAAACCATTCCTTAAGACATGATCTAGAATCAGACCGGAGGTAGAGGCAACTGCATAAGGATGCCATGAACTGAAAGATCATCATTGAAACCTGATATAAACTTGATCACTTCATGTTCTGATGAATCTGCAAGCAAATGCACGTCGAAAGAATTGATCCAACAGATTCGCAAGCTTTCTTCTTCTTGCATACATGAGTTGCTGAGTCTTTCGTATCCCCATCAAGCAGTACCGCCAAACCCCGAGCGATACCTATTGCATCTTTCATTCTTGACACTTCACTAGCAATCTCTGCTGTGGTTTGTTTAGCCACCATTTTGCCATCAATCACCTCAGCAGAACCCTCACTAACAGTTGCAGCTACACAAGGAACAAAGTAGTTTTAGTTATGTCACATACATGTTTGATAAAATGCTTTAACGAACAAAATCCCTTTGACGAATCATCAATCCCGGAAAGTTCCAATCTTTGCATGAGCGTAGCCTTTATGACCGGAGCTGGAGTAGTGGAAGAGCAGCCAGCGGAGAGGGTCTCAGGGAAGTGAAGGGTCCATGTGAAAGACGGCCGACCAATTGGCGGAGGAAGAGAACGTCATTCCGGCGAACAATACGCCGGCAGAAGGGAATAAGTCGAGCCGTTGTGGAGGAAGAGGTATCACTGAACGTCACAGAGGCCATGGAAGTAAAAGGAGTTGTATTTGAAGTGTTAACCGCTAAAAAGGGTTTTGAATTACTGCTTCCAAATAGCTTGACGCCAATCACACCTCAAGCATCAAAAATGGTGTGGATGAGGAAGAAGAAGACTTGCTGAAGGATGTCGAGGGGACGAGTCTTTTGAATAAAATATAAAAACAAATTTGTTATTACTAGATTAATGTTAATAAGTAGAAAATTCAAAATAAGAATGTGAATTATCTATTATATAGATAAATAAATGTAATAATTAATACAAATTATAATAAGTATTGATATAAAATAGTTTTATTTTTATTTTTATTTTATTTTTTGTCGGATGATTTGAAAACAACATCTCAATTAGTTCTCAATTAGTTAGCAGTTAGAAGTAAAACTCTACATCTCATAGGATTTCTATTTGGTCTTGACTATGTTCTTGATATTGTATTGATATAAAATAGAAAATAGTTAATTAGTCTTACACTTCAAATGTTTAATGCTAAATTGTTGTTATTCTATTCAAGCACATTCACTAATTCCTCTTAAATTATTATTTTGATTTGAAATTGTTGATGCGCAGAGAAAATAAATTGTTAATTAGAGCCTTTTTTAATTTTATTCAAATTAGATCAAATAAGTATCAATTCAAAAAGTAATTTATATATAGTTGACAAAAAAATACACAATAATGATATACTTTATTATAAATTTAAATTTAAAATATCTATTAAATGAAAATTTGGACTTTTTATAAATATTATTATGAAAACTTTAATTTTTTATCAAAACATCCATCCAATCTAATTAGATTCAAAATTAATGTAAATATTTGAGTTAATTATATTTTAAAGGTCTAGTTTAATTAAATATTTTAAAATGAGAATTTTAGCTATAAAATATAAATAATTAAATGTAGCAAAATAACAAGAGTTATATTCACCTATATCGAAAATTATTGTACCTCCTATTTCTCTTTACATCCAACTCATTTATTTTTTCTCTTCCCGAATTCTCCTATTTCTTTTTACGTCCAACTTTTTTATTTTTTCTCTTCCTGAATTAATAAATAAGTTGGATGCTAAGAGGAACAATACACAACAATTTTCGGTTAGGTGAATAGAATAACATAAGCAACTAAAAAATAAAGATTTTTTTAATAATAGGACATACAAACTGTAAATCAGTGATAGGATCAATGACCCAAAAATGTGTTTCTCTTTTTGACAAAATTGCCAAAAGAAGGAAAATGCAACTCATTGGCAAGCGTGTTTTTTGCCTTAAAACTTTAAGAATCCTCGTGTGTTTTGTCTTCCTCGTCATCAGCAGCAGGAACTGGTTCATCTGCTCCGCCCTCCGCCGGTTCAGGAGGCGGCGTAGAGGAAGTTCGCTTTTGAGAGGCGGCTTCCAGGACATGGTTGTAGTTTCCTTTCTCCAGGAAAAGCTGAGCAAAGTGATGCTTGCAATAGAGGACTCCATTAAGCGCAGCATATGATGAGGGTGTGAGTGCACACCCTCCATGAGCACATCTGAAGCACGTCTTGTGGTAACATTCTCCTTCCAGTGTCACCTAATCCATATAATAGCAAGAACCCAGTTGAAAATATCAGATTTTGATTAAAACCCAGTTGAAAAGGATCAGATTTTGATTAGTTCCGAGTTGAAAAGATCAGACTTTGATTATACTAAGAAGCATCAGATTTCTTAAACCAATCGAAATAATAACAAGAACCCAGTTGAAAAGATCAGATTTTATCATCCTTAGAAGCATTAGATTTCTTAAACCAATCGAAATAGTAACAAGAACCCAGTTGCAAAGATCGGTGTTCGATTATGCTAAGAAGCAACAGCTTTTTCAAACCAGTCGAAACAATAACAAGAACCCAGTTGAAAATATCAGATTTTTTTAATTATTCTAAGAAGCATCAGATCTTTTGAACCAATCGAAATAATTAACAAGAACCCAGTTGAAAAGATCAGATTTTTTTATTAATACTAAGGAGCATCAGATTTCTTAAACCAATCGAAATAATAAAAGAACCCAGTTCAAAAGATCAGATTTTGATTATACTAAGAAGCATCAGAACTCCAAAAACCAACCTTCTCCAGTGGATACACTGTTTTCCCGCAAGCAGAACATTTGTCTTGAGTTCCACAGAACATGGAAGACAATTTGCTGGGGATCCTAGACTGTACAGATATCATAAAAACAAATTTTTTAGTGTCATTGTTGGTGTATATAAGATTTTTTACATCAGGTAAATTTGGATACAAAATTGTGAGGATATTACTATACCAGGTCCTGATTCTTGTCAGATTTTCCTACAAGATCAAACCATAAAAAGAGCATAGTTTTAGTTCCTGAATCATCTATAATTCAAGCAAGTTTCAGATTCTGAGGGGAAAAAAAAAAAACAGAAAAGGATGACATTACCTGTCTGGAAATTCTTACTGAAATTGCCAGATTCCTTGAAAAGTTGCTCAAAATGAGTCTTGCAGTAGAGGACTCCATCCATGGAGGAATAGTTGCTCATCTGCCATTAACAAGTTTTTCATATCATGAGAAAGAAAAGGATTAAAAAAAGAAGAAGAAAATACTTACCACAAGAGTGCCTTTGCAATGGCTGCACTTGAAACAGGATTTATGGTAAGGCACGCCTTCAAGAGACAACATATCAACAACATAAACAGTCTTATCACAGGCCTTGCATTTGTCCAAAGTTCCAGTGAATGACATTCTGTTTGTTTCCTAGGAAAAGAAAATTGAAAAAAGAAAAACTAATCTCTGCTCAGCTTGTCTGAGTCTGAGGATAAAGAGAAAATTTATATTAAAAAAAACACCCTAGAGATTATTTATCAGTTACCCTCAGATCAGTTGCATGAAATTAAAACAAAGATCTTTATTAATGTCTAAAAGAAAAACTGATTTTTATATGGAATATATGAGAACTCTTTGCCTTTTACTTGCAATGGATTGAACTGGACACGTGATTGGAGATCCCACTATTATGAGGTAAAATTGGAATGTTAAGTCCCTAATTCTGGACGTTTTCTGACTGGACTGGAGCAAATGAAGGTTGGAAGTTCTGACTTTTTCCCTGGAAAATTTTCTAGGGGATTGAAATGTATAAGAGGTGAGAAAATTTGCAATTTCCTGTGGTTATAGTTATTTTTAAGAATTGCTTAAGATATAAGTCAAACAAAGCTTTTGTTTGTTTGTTTGTTTTGGCAGTGAAATTAAAAAAAAGTTTTCTTCTTTTTATATTTTTATACAAAATATTAAAAAATTATATCAATATTTGAAACATAAGGATAATGTTTTATATCAACCAATTATAATATTTTATCATTTTAAAAACTATAATTGATTTATCAAAGAGTATATGACAATTTTACATATTAACTATGTTATAATTTTTTAAAATATTGAATTTTATATCAAAATACATTTCTTTTCACATATTTGAAATATAAGTATAAATTTCTTCTATAATAATCAAGTACAATATTTTAATTTAAAATAACCTTTGAACTAAAAATGGTATTTAAGAAATGAATGACCAATCTTGAACATTTCAATCCTATGTCTAAGCTTTTAAATTTTTTAATTGAGTGATTAACTTTTTAAAACTTTAACAATTCAATTCAAAATATTAATTACGTTAATAATTTATTGATTTGGTTAACGAATTTTTGTTATGCATAATATATATACATGTCCACCTGAGCAAAAATTTGTCATGATCAGACTGGGAGTGAGAGAATTTTTTTAAGTGAACAACTACATATTAATATATTATGAACAACAAAAATTTGGTTATTCAAATTAGTAAATTATCAACGAAACTAATATTTTGAACTGAATTGTTAAAAATTGATCCTTCAATTAAATTTTTTTAAAATTAAGGCACTTAATTGAAAAAAAAAATCTTAAAAAGTTGAGCACTTTAAAATTGGTTATTCCCTTAAAAAAGCAAAATATGCAATTCCATCAAATAAATCATATACTTTATAATGGTGGTTATTAATCTATTATACAATAAATGAAGAATATTTTGATAAATAAAATATTAATCTATGTATAATAATATAATTTTTAGGATTTAATTAACATTATATATCTAATGTAAGAATAAATAGGTGGTTATCAAAGATGTCAATTATCAAATTCATCTAAAAGAAAATTATACTTTAAAATATTTTCCTTTCTCACTTATTTTAATTCAATTCAAATATGTTTTCAATTAGACTTTTAAGTTAAAAGAGCCACATTTTAATTAAATATAGTTAAAATATAGAAAACTTTTAATAAAGAAATTAATGTTAGATAAAAAAATCTTTATAATTATAATTGAGTACTCGCTTATCATAATATTTGGACAGTAGCTATTCTATATATATATAATAATCTTTTGTAAGGAAGTGTTATTGTTGCAACCAAAGTTTTTCTAAAAAATTATACGAGTATAACTTATTATCAATTTTTTTAAAACCGAACCATAAAATGTTTAACAATTAAAAAGTTTAATCTGTATTATATTGTTATAAAACTATATTAATGAAATTTCTACTAAGTATTATAGTATAACTTTTTTTTTACATATATGTATAATTTTTGTAATATCATTTTGTCACATTTACATCTGACTCTATCAAAAACATTTTTTCTACGAGATAAAAATAAAGCTACGTATTACCAAACCGACCTCGCGCTAGTGTGAGATTTCAGCTACATCTGAGTTTTTTAATCATTACTTATTATAATTCTAATTAAGTACTAATCGTTTTTATAAGAGATAAACACTTCCCAAGGGTAGGCGAAATTAAGGATGACAAATTATATCATACTCGGATTTAAATAGCTGGACATCGCTCGAATGACCCAAATCAATTTGATAAAATGATGTTGCTTTTGTCTTAGTCCGACCTCGACCGAACTCCAGGCTTGACTTGTAAGAAAAGGTCAATCCTAATTGGACCAGAGGCGATCTGAACTCGACTCCTGCTTATTGTCATCATTAATTGTAAGCAATTATGGTGGCAACACAACTTTTTGACACAGTATAAGGTCTGAGATTGTCTTTCCATGACGATCAATCCTCCGAGAGCAATTGACGCCGCCGTCCAAAATATTCCGGACAACAACGTTCAAGGAATGGATACCCTTGACTCGGTAAATCTCCACCTTAACATTTTCATCTACCCATCTGTGTCTCTGCAGGATGGCTTCCGAGTCTAAGGTGTTTGCGAAGGAAGAGTTGTTCAGAAGAACCGAGATAACTTCCTTCACCCATTCCTCTGTTACAATCAACTCAAATCTCTGGATATCTGGAGGATGATGTGGGATGATTGAGAAGTTCATGTCATTTCCTTTGTCTCCCACCCTACTGTGTGCTACTTCATAAAGCGGAATCGTCCTGCCTGATGGTGCAGGAATGGTGTTGGGTGCTTGCGAGAAGCATTCTACGTATAAATCAGTCAGACTGTCAGCTTTTTCAATTGACGGCAATGGAGGTTCCAAGGCACTACAGGAGGGTTTTGATGCAGCTCCAGGGCCAGTACACTTGATGGCAGTCCTCCAGAAAACATGCTTGCGATCGACCTAAATATGAGCAAATGAGTGTCTCATTATCCATAAGAATATTACATATCCTATTTAGCTAGATAGAGACAGATAAGAGAGTACCAACTGTTTTTCCAGGACTATCTCTTTCTTGTGTCCAGTGCTTCGCATGAAAATAAGAAGAGAGTAATTAGGATGGCATAATGAGCAGGGATGCAAAAAGGTTTAAACCTGAACTGGTCCGATCTAATCTCACTCGAAGTTAACAGGACAATTCAGATTTAATCAGACTTGGAATTAGATTAAGCCTGAATGTGGCTCGAAATATTTCATGTATGTAGTCAGTCCTAATTATTTTGTTTCTTCGACTTTAATGAGTTCATTTGAACCTGTTCAGAATAGTTTTGATCGGATTAGGATAAAAAAAAGTTCAAATTCAATCAAGCAAACAGGATCAGACTTGGGCCTTAAGAGGGCCTGAGCCTAATCCGGCTAATTGTTATTCCTAATAAGAGGCAAGCAAGAATAAGGTTCAAGTTGCAAGAAGAAGAAGCTGCAGAGCTGGGAAGAAATCCACCTGATACCACCACCACCAGCTGGTCCATTTGTATACAAAGCTGTAAACTCTCTTGTAAATTGAATTGCTTGCTCCTCCAGCTCGAACAATCCATCCATGCGTAACCTTATATCTTCTACAGCGTCCCCTGCCAGAGTTTTGCTTGTGGCTTTCACACTATCGAGGCCAATGACGTATGAAACTACTTTCCTACTACTGTCAGGACACGCTTCTTCCATCCATGACCTTACCTGATAAAATATGAACAGACTGTTAATTCACTCTAAAGATATGATTTCAGAAGAAAGAATCAGGGAAAGAAAACAATGGCCTCACAAGAAACTCGGCAGCTTCGGCTCGCTTCACACAGTTGCGCCCTCCATAGGATATCTCTCCCCATCCTTTCCATCCACAGTCCTGAAAAATGAAAAATTAGAAGAAGACAATCAGGAAGAGTGATGCAAACAGAAGTACTGGATGAGCATTGCCAGGACATGTGAGCTGGGTTGCAATATAACTTCATTTTGTTCAGCAAGGGAGAGGGGGAGAGGGGAAAGAGCTAGATACTAGTAGTTCATGATGTAATAACATATTTAGACCCATACAAACACACGTATATAGAGCAATTAGAAAAGAAATAACTGATCTTCCCAATTTCCTTGATTGAATCCATTCATGCCTCGCCTAAATTCTGTGGTGCAGAGAACGTACCTTCGGTGACAATTGTAAGAGTTTATCAGGTATTGGTCTGGTCGATGGTTTTGCTCTACCACAGAGAACTTTGCAGCTTGATAATGGGTGAAATGTTACATCTTGGACATCAATCACCTGTATTTTAGTACAAAATTTCAACCCTTTTATAGAATAATCTATTGCAAGCCCTTGATCATGTCCATCTAACTTACCAAATCAGGGGTTATATAAGCACATGGATCGCCTATCTCATACAGAAGCTGTTGGGCGCAAGTACTGAAATTCAACATCCCACCACTACCTTCTGCTTTTGCTACAACAACTTCTCCATCAAAACCTATTTCTGCATAAGGAAGTGATAGATCCAGGAGCGATTGAAACGAAAAATCCCGGTACTTGTCACCTGCCCTAAAGAAGATGTAGAACATCAGGTCTTGCGTGTCTAAAACTTTAAACGAATACCACAATTGCATGATAATGAATTTCTTGCAGAAATTTAAGCCAAAGAAAGAAAAAAAACTAACCAGGGTGCATGAAGTATCCCCCGGTCAGTTGACAACCACACTCAAGTAGGTGGCCTGCAAGACAGCCTTGAGCTAGCTCCTTCACATCATTCCAATTCCAGCCTAGTTCATATACCTAATCATCACAGCACAGTCAGTGAGATTACTCTCTGGAGAGAGTTAAACACAAGGATGCATAACACTATCTGCAGGAGGTTTTGCAAGGAGTTCTGCTGCAATATTTGGTACTATGAGAACATAATGATCAACAAATTAACATAAGACAGAAGAACAAACATTATTAAGCCCCGAAAGAAGCAAACAATGGATGAAATTAATCGCAAAATAATAAGATATCATACCATCGGAGCCAAGAACAAAGCGGCATCAGCAACCCGGGAAGTGATTATAACATCAGCTTGATACTTTTCCAGACAGTGGACAATGGGAGCTGCTCCCAGATATGTGCTTATGCCCTTTGTTGATTCAAACTAATATACATTAACCTCAAGAAGATGACAGAAGACAAAAGCATGTGTTAACAGGAGTATCAGATTCTTACACCTTCCATCACATATGGTGAGGATTCTGAACCTGGATATCAACAAAGTATACACATCCTCAGTCACATAATTCAGAAACATTAGAGAATCTAGCTTTCTACTGAAAATAAAACTAGGGTTCTACCTGATTTCCATGAAGGAACCTCATGAGCTACAACAACAGAAACACTAAGACCCAAACTGCTAGCTATCTCCAAAACCCTCTCCTGCGCACCAACAGCATCCACTAACCACATAACCAAGAAGGAACAAGAAACTCCGTCATCAAGAACACAGAAAAAGCAACCACATAATGTCTACAAGAACCAGATTGTTTCATATTCTTACTTGCACCCATGTTGGTTATTATGCGAGTCCCTCTTTCCACAGCCAAACGTAAGAGCAAATGCATCCACTCCGATACTACCCAAAAAGGATCAACAAAGAGCAAAATGAACTTCAATATGAACAGGCGAAAGATATACTTAACTCTTCATGGAACGGAAAATTACTGCGAATATCATAACCCACGCCGCCGGAGAGAGTTGCCTGATAACGATCAACTAGAGTGCGCTCCGCTAAGCATTCTAGGACTAAGTAGTCAAGTTGTTTGACTCTCTGTAGCAACTTGAGCGCCGCCATTGGCCTGTCTCCTCCAAACCCAGCACCACATCCTATGTACACCTTACTCCTTCTCCGTCTTGGATTCACTCTCTGTTTCTTGCAATCCAAACACAACCTCATTAGATCCTAACGATTTAATGAGAAAAAAAGAGCTCAAAAGCTAACCGGTTTGATCACGCAGTCGTGGATTTCATCCAAATTTTGACCGTCCATCGGCTGAGACAACCTCAGTTCCCGCGAATTCCGATCGCCAAGAGCGTAACAGTGATGCTCGTAGTCAGGGACAATGTTGAGTTATCACCACGTAGTGGGTTACACTGACATCGAGAACAGCAGTTACCATGAGTAGATTACGTGATTGACCTGTCAGTCACTTCTAGATTGTGAAGTGACGATACTATCTTCACAACAAGCCCGCGTGATACATGGCCCAAATTAACGCATCAAATCAATTTTATCAATTTTTATTATTAGTATTTGGTTACTGAACGTTGTCGTTTGGATCTATGAGTTAACTGTTCTCTGTAGTGACTTCGACGTTGAGATCCTTGCAAAACAAAGAAGGCACGTCGGGAGTTGTGTCCCGATTAGCCCCTCT
>JANZLC010000004.1:2252534-2263746 GCA_026413385.1 Erythroxylum gracilipes
AATGTGAACGAATTAAAAACACAAGGGCTAATATGAATAATCAAGTATATCACAGGGGCTCTTTTATAGGATTTGCCTATAATTTGTCTCAAGATTTAACTTAACTTTGGGTATAGAATAGAAGAAGGGGAGAGTACCAATTAAATTAAGAAATAATATTTCTTAACTTTTTTCCATATACTTTATACACAGATTAATATGAAAAGATTATACTTAATTATATTAAGAGATAATTTATGTACTTATTGACAAGAAACAACAATAACAATCTAGTAAAAAATTTTGCTATGAAATGTGAGGTTTGTGAATGTTCAATAATACATAACTTTATTCTTAATTAACAGAGAGACTGTTTTCAAATACTTATTGACAAAACATATTGAAAAATTATCAATTAAAGGGTAAATATACTATTTTGGTTTAATTTTTAATTATTTATAATCTTTTTATTATATTTTGTTATTAAAAAATAATATATATTTTTAATTTTAATTATGACATCATTTTAGAATTACAAATAAATAAACTTTAATTAAAAATAACATAAACGACTGATATGTTAAGTCTATAATATCAATAAAAATTATATCATATAAAGATCTAAATAATTAAAGAAATGAACTTTTTGTCGGCAAGCCTATCAGTCCTCTTAATATTAGTTATCACGCTTAGACTAGGGTTAGTTATGTAATAAACTTGTACAGGACCACAGGTGAAAGCCCATAAACTACCACCTTGTCATCGGTAAAACGTCACCGTGGTGTCCGTTTCTTCTCCACCGTCGTTACAACTCGTCTCCGTTCCTCTCAATCTCGAGACCTCTCAAGGATTTATAGTTGATTCAGTTCTAACTAACGTAGCCCATCTCAGAATTAGGGTTTTAGAGACCTACTGAAGCTATGGGAAGAGCCAAGAAGGGCCCGAAGTTTGCTGCGATGAAGAAGATGATCACTTCTAAAGCAATTAAACAGTTAGTTCTTCCTCTTCTCTGAGCCTTTTCCTTTCTTTTTTCCCCCTTAATTTTTGACCTTTGAATATAATCGTGTACTTAGACACAAAGAGGAGGTTTTGAATCCAAAGAAAAAAGATCTTTCCAAGTTGAATTTACCGAGAAACGTGTAAGTTCTCTATATCTCGAATTTTAATTCTATTATTTCTTCTTCGTTCATTTATGCATGCCCTCTGGGGTTTATGGTGATATAGGCCGCAAGTTTCTTCGGCGCTTTATTTCAAATACAATACAGCTTTGGGGCCTCCATACAGGGTTCTGGTGGATACCAACTTCATAAATTTCTCCATTCAGAATAAAGTAAGAGTTTGTTGTTCTGTGTTGTTTTTATTTTAAGCTGGTTTTTTCTCATTATGAGCTAGTTTGTTTCATAGTACATCCAAATATTTACAGTTGCACTCGTTCTATTCGTGTACTTATGTTAGTCTCTTACGCTTGCTTCTTGTTTCTGTTTTTTCTTCTTTGCTTTGTAGTTGGATTTGGAGAAAGGGATGATGGACTGCTTGTACGCGAAGTGTGAGTATATGAGCGTAGTTTCTTTTCTTTTGTTTTTATCAGAACTAGGAGATTTAGTATTTATTTCTCAATTTTCTGATTGCTAATGTTTTGGTAGTGGATAACCTTGAGTTTGTAAATAGCGTTTGGTAATGCCTCTGCTTTTGGAGCATTATTTTAGGGAAATCAAAGTCCTATTACCAAATTGCGAAAGATTAGTCGATTTATGAGAGAAATTATACACCTTCTCTGTTCTTGTTTTATTGATTTCATCATCCACTGGGTGTCTGCAGGTACCCCATGTATCACAGATTGCGTGATGGCAGAGCTTGAGAAGCTAGGCCAGAAATATCGAGTTGCTCTGAGGTATTTAACTCTTGGCTTTTCCTGTGACATTGATCACTAATTTTCATCATTGTTTTTTCACTTGGTCCACTTCTTCTGTAAATTTTCTTATGAACTTATCTGAGATTGCTAAATGCTTGGCTGGTTCAGAACTTGTGTTAACCCGCATTTTCATTTTGACCACCTCTTATGAGCATATTGTTAGTAGTCATCTTCTATTTCCATCTGATTTGCATTTTCCCTTTAACAGGATTGCAAAGGATCCTCGGTTTGAGAGGTTACCCTGTATTCATAAAGGGACCTATGCAGATGACTGTATAGTAGATAGGGTCACTCAGGTGGGTTTTGATGTGCTTCCGTTTTTCTCCATATTTCTACGTGTTACTAACTTGAATTATTTAAGCGTTATTTATATGGTGGTTCGTTTGTATTGTGTTGCGAACTGTGATATGCATTTGCTAACATTATTCATCATCATGGTAACAGCACAAGTGTTTCATTGTTGCTACGTGTGATCGAGATTTAAAACGAAGGATACGGAAGGTACGTTCAAATAGATACTGCTTTATGGCATTGTCTGTTTATCTCTGCTTCCGGGCGTAATGTGATTTGTCTAATTGCAGGTTCCTGGTGTGCCAATCATGTACATCACTAAACATAAGTACTCCATTGAGCGGTTACCTGAAGCAACAGTCGGTGGAGGTAGGTTACATTCATTTATCATAGTTTGGAGTAGTAATCCCAATTCAAAAATGCTTTTTGGACTTGAAGACCTTTTCTTTTTATGAGAAGAACTATCAGATGAGGCATCATTGCTGTCTATTTGACTGTTGTGTTACACTTGTCTTGTTCTTTGAAGCTGTAATTGCATTTTATTGAACTTGGACGATTCTAACTTACTGTGAGTTTCTGTTGCAGCCCCGAGATTTTGATATGTCTATTAAGAAGTGACGCTTGTGAAAAGGTTTTAATACTCTTGAGAGTTGGAGATCGAAACAGAAGATGTCAGCATATCTTTTAGTAAGAGAGATTTGAGAAGATTTTGATGTATATTGTGGTGCATAACCTTCAGAAGGTAACGAAGATGAGAAATTATGTATTGTTATGGATGTTTTCGTTTATTAAACCATTTGATTTCTTTCTTTTCTTTTTTTTCCTTCCGTCTTTAACCAGGAGGTAGGTATCTTCACGAGTCCTTTAGCTAAGAGCAAAATAGTAACTTCCTCCTTGTAAAAGTAATTTTAGGGTTGTTCATAACACAAATGTTTCTCTTAGTCAGGACTAAAATAATTAACATCATCCTTGTAAAAATAATTGGACTTGGTCAATGAATTGAAAATCGAACTTGTTCAACAACAAAAATTTTGAACTGATAAATTTTTCAGTTTGGTTTTTATTTTTTGGTTTGATTTAGGTTAATAATTTTTGTTGTTAAAAATTGATCAATATATTAATTAATCCGTTAGTTTTTGTAAATTAATTAGTTTTTATAATTTAAAAGAAATTAATTAATTTTTATTTAATAATTTTTTATTAAACTTTAATTTTTTATAAATAAAGAAATTTTTAATTGTATCCGATTTTTAACCAATTTAATATCAATTAATTATATAGTTATCATTTTACTGGTTTTTATGGTATAATGATAGATCAGTTTAGGTTCATCTTGAGTTGATTAAAATTTAGATTCGGTTGAAGTTTGAGATGGTCACTTTTATTTAGTTTCAATGGTCTGAATTGATTTTGTCAAAATAATGTTGTTTTGTCTAATTCTGGATTTCATTGACCAATTTTGTTGTGCATAAGCCGAATTGTCTAAAGCTTGATCTTATTGACCAATTGGGTTGTGCGTAACAATGATTCTTATGGATATGTTTGCTTAGTTGTTTCGGTTAAGATGATTCTAAGGTCTGGTTCAGTTCATTGGTTAAGTCAAAGATCGTTTTTGTAGTTAAAACGACGTTGTATTATGTGCGGAACAGATTTAGAATAGGGTTATTGGAAAACGGAAGACCCGGTCCCCATACCTCGCGTGTATCTTATTAAAATAATTAATACCATCTATTCTATTAAAATTTTAAATTACAAGTGATGCTCTTACAAAATTAAAGATTTTTATCGTCACTAATACAATTTTTCTTGAGAGTCCAGTATCAGTTAAGCCACTTCCAAAGAGGCAACGCATGATATTTGTAATCTAATCCACCTAAGTTATAATTAAGTGAAGCTACTTTGGTGGTTCTTTTAATGGATTTAACATTGGGGGTCGGGAATAAGATGAATCAAACTAGTAAGTAATTACTTGGCGCCATGGTTGTAACCACTTTTTAAAAAATCGGAAAATTAGACCGGACCGGCCGGTTCGACCGGTAATCGGTCGGTTATTCGGTCCGGTTCAATTTTAAAAACCGGTTCTCAACTGAACCAGTAAGAATCGGTCGGACCACTGGTTCAATAAATTTTTGATTTTTTTAATATTTTTAATATTATATAATTAAATATAATTATTGCATAATTATGACATCACACCGGTTCGACCGGTGGTTGAACCGGTCAAACCGATGACCAATAAGGCCTTCGATTCGATGGCCAATTCGGGTTTCAAAACACTAGTTGTAACACAACCTGCCATTGACAACCAAAGATGCCTCAAAATAGAGTACCATCAACAACCCAGATGGACATGGGCACACCACAATCCGCACATGCATTACATGTCTTCTGTTCAGACAATTGTGCCGCTGACTAACTTACTTCTTCATGCAGTTGTAATAACGAGTTAAATGCTGATGGCGCAATCAAAAGCTTGGAGAAAGTGAAAAAGGCAAATTCAAATCACTTGCAGGTGTGAAGAGAGAAAAAAAAAAACTATGAATATTAACCGGTTCAAAAGATGGAAAAAAAAAAAAGGGAAAAAGTGCCCAGTATTAACATTATAACGAATCAAAACCATCAGGAAACTGATCACAAGAAAATGCTGGCCTGCAACATGGTTTTCCAGGCACGGTGTATCATGTTAGCTGTTAGTTCTTTATCCACATTAGCAACAAAAGCGAGTGGCCAGACCAATGTTTATCTAGCAATGTTAAGTTGAGTATCTTCCTTACGATTTTTATATGTACAAAATGCTCATTATTAAACCCAAATGAAAGGAACTGAAACAAAATATAATTTCAAGCAATTTGACTAACTAGTTACTAAGAAAAGTACTCACATCACAAGCATGGGAGACATTTACTGGGAACTCCATATCATAACAGTGGAGGTCAGAAAGTCAGCATATGCGATTTGTTTTGTTAGGATTCATGAGACAGGAGCAGCCTTCAGCTTTGATGTTTTCTGTTTAACAAAGAATGCTGATATCATGCTTCTACTACGAACAGGAGCTCGCACAATTTCACGCCTTGGGTTATCAAACGACCTGAATGCTGTCAACGGTTTAGAACTGTCCAGCAGTTCCTGCACAGAAACTGTTTGTTAAGTTTTCTTTCCTTGACCACGATAGTATCAGCTGATATTGAGGTAGTATAGAACATCAATATACGTTGACCAGAAGAAAAACTAATTAATCCAAACAAAGCAAAGAATACTGTAATTTACAATAGATAAGAAGTTTGGATGCATTTCAGGTTGATGATGTTGAGTAACTTGGTAGACAATAGCAATAACTATCCAAGTTCTGAACTTCTTTTGTGATGTCTGAGCCTGGTTGAGTAACCTCCAAGCATGTCATTGCCTACATAGGTACACAAGTATAACCTAGTACATGGACAAGTATAACCTATGATGCTTTAAGTCAACATTTATGCATGATTTCCAGCAGCACAGCTCTGTGCACCCTGAATTTGCCAACTTATGGCCATGTTAAGTAATAATTGAAGCATCGCATCAACTTATATACACTTTACTTTCCATCATCCTACTTCTTTGTGAGTCAAATGGTCAATAGACACAAAACCTGAATCATTCTGTCAAGAATGTTAAATCCAACACATTTCTAAGACGTGGTCACTACAAACTTTCAAGGGATAAGAAGAAAAAGATTTTCTTAAACATCAAAATTCACATCACATTCACTTGTAAAATCGTTGGTCTACAGAGATTTGTCAGCACATACTGATCAACTGTGTGACATATTTCCTGTCATCCACTTCTTTTCATTTAACAATGATCAAAGCAATGAACGTTTGTAGATTACACATCAGTCGGAACACAATTTATACAACTTCTTTCAGTCCATGCTTCCAACCATTCAGATTACAATCTGCCATTATGAGTGTCCTTAGATGTGAAATAGGTAGTTTATAGCCCAAAAAACGATAGAAAATTTTCATGACAAACATCCAGGTCAACGAAAATCTGGAAATCTTTGCAGTCTTGTTAACTGAAGCAGTCAGAATGATTTGCCAAGTAGACGTAGCAGGGGCCTCTCAGAATTTAGAGTCATTGCCAGAGGCATAATTTAGCCAACAAAAATTTTCAGGAATAAACTTACAATGTATACCTAATTTACATGTGCTTCATTATTATGCAAGACCCTCAAGTATTGACCTCTAAAGATAGTATAATGAAAGATGAAAACTTGACGACAATTATGAAACTCGCTCAATGGAATGGCTTTCCCCCAAAAACTAACACAGATGAAAAATTCAAGATCATTACAAAAAGAAAAGCCACATCCAATACATGGATCAATTATCAATTATGCAAATTATAAACCTTCCAAGAAAAATTATTCAAATTAGAAGAATGATGGACAGGTCTGTGTCCTTGCTGATTTTGAAATTACCCTGTGGGGGACACCAAATGTTTGCATAACGGCATTTGATGCATGACTTCCACTAATTAGCTGAGCAGGGGCTCCTGTGGATTTTATCCTTGCACTCTCCTCTTTATCTGTGAGAACAAGAGCTCCAATTACTAACAAATTGCAACCATCTTAGCAAATTTTATTTTATTGTGCAATGTCATTTTAATTTTTTCACATACCTAAGAGTTGAAAAGCCACAGAAGAGTTCCCAGAAGTTTTTGAATCTTCATTGCTGCATGATAAACATATGTCAAATACACACACCTTCTCCCAGAAGATGCTTAACAGCAAGAGATATGCTTTAGCCAAGAAAAGAAGAATTAAATTAAGAAATTTCAACAACGAACCTACTCCCTTTCAAACTAGATTTGGTTTCTGAAGCCAAGTGCCAAGAGAGGGTCTTTGCTGCAGGGGAACCTGACACAGAATACTTCTATAAGTAAAATTCCCTAGTAACCAATGAGAAAGCAAAGGTGGTTTTGTGGACTAATCACAGGAAACCAAAGGATAGAGTGCAAACCACAGTACACCCACAAACCTGAAGGCTGAAGACGAGATCTAGCTTGAAAGTGAGTTTGCCTTGCATCAGTTTGTATGACTGGGCTAAAGTGTACCTTCTTATTGACAGAATCTAACACAGACAGGGGATAAATCAAAATAAGATGGAGGAAATAAGGTATACACTGAATCACTTCCAGAAAAAGCCAAACAAATCGGTCTTACTTGGCAAAACATAATGCTTGTGATGTCTAGGAATAATAGCCAACAACTGCTGCTGCCTAAGACCTTCCTTGTCCGTATACATTTGGCAAGTGAGTATTTGCTGACATTGGCAAACAGAATCGGTTTTGATGTTCATTCACTCGATGCCCAGTCCAATGAAAAGGAATTCGTGCTTACAGACACAGGAAATTTTACCTGATTTAGACAAGAAACCTTTAGCTCCATGGTTGAAATATCCACTGTTTGTTGCTGAAGCAGGTCAGTTAACTTGTAAGCCACAGTGCCAAGGTGATCAACAGCATTTACAAGGGCTCGAACAGCATAATCTTTCAGGTTGTCCAATACCCTAATCCATAGAAATTTAAAGAATTACCAAACATGAGAAGTCAACAGATGCAAAATTCCACGTTAACAAAGAAGGTAAACAGTGTCTTCCAAAAGCCAAAACAGCAAGTACCCGAAACCCAGAACATAACCACAAAATACAGAGTGAGAAATTTTCTTTCCACAGAATCCTCGCAGCCCATGTCCTGACCAGTAGCAACTTAGTGCTTAGTCATATGTTCTTAGAATTATACTTAACATAGACAACGTGGCTTTCAAGAAAGGTATTCAATCACTTAATTTGAAACTCACAGATTTTATTCCAGACAGTATCCAACTGAATGACAAGTTTATACCCTAATCCAATCAAAGAATAAACAAAATCATGCAAAGAGGTAATTGCATCAAGTCATAAGAAATCACTAACATCTGTTTCTGTTCGCTGTGCAGGTAAGACTTCTCACAGTACTCCGCCGCAGAATACAGTTGAGGCCTCAAGTTCTTGAGCTCCTATATTTCAAATATGGTCATTGACTACTTAAGAAACAATAAGACCCCCCAAGCAGATCAACCGAACAAGAAAACGACAATAGCAGATCAGATCCCAGAAGTACCTGCAGGGCTTTGACGAAGTTTTTGCTACGTTCCATGGACACTTCATCATAGGTCAAAGCACGGTTGACCGCTGCACTCTGCTCTATTTCCATATCTATAAGCTTCAAAGAACTTGTCTTTTCACAGAATTAAGTAATCAAAACCCAAAGGGTATATGAATTTCAAGTCAACTTGTATAATATCGATCTGGGTCAGTTTAACATAGATTTATAAATGGGTAGATATGAAGTTAGGTTATAGTTGGATAGCTAAGCCAAAGACGAAAAGAGAGAGGAGGGAGAGTGAAGTAGAAGCGATTCTAAGAAGTGATTTTGGAGTTGATATGAAGTGAAAATGACTGGAATAGAAGAAAAAAATAAAGGAACTTATTTTGGTGGTTGACGTACTTCACTGGACAAAGCACAAAACTAATTAAACTAACATTTGGTTTGGAAGAGACGAAATTGCCAAGAGTGAATCCAAAGCGTCTACTCTCATCTCTACTTAATTAAAAGGAGCACCTTCCTTAGCTTGGAAAGTGAATAAGTAATTTTGTTTATTACAAAAATTACTTGTTTGGTTGAGTTTTTAGACTATGAATAAGTACTTTTTATCGTAAAAGTTTTTTTTTAAAAAATGAGTGTTTAACTGTAAAAAAAAATAGTAGATATAGTTTTTTAACAGCTAAAATATAACTTTTTAAGAAACTCAAATTTAGAGTTTCTCAAAAAAATATTTTTCAGTAGATTTTTAGATCAATTAATGGGTATATTTTTTAGTCTCTTTTGCCCTTATGTTTTACACATAATTCTCACAATACCTACAAACTCATCTTCATGTTTATTGTGAGAATTATATAATATTATTTGGTATTTTATATATTTTAATATTTATTTTTAATATTAGTTTTACTTATGTTATAATCTATATAAAATATTTGGTTAGATATATTTTCAGTTATGTTTCATATTGTTTAAAATTATATAATAATTAATATATTATGCTTTACATATTGTTTAATATACTTTAAATAATATTTATATGCATAAATAATTTTTATTACAAATAAAATATAGCTAAAATTAAAAAATATTTTTTATTTTTATGTTACCAAATAGTCTATTGTATAAAGCACTCTCAAAAAATCTCTTTTTAGATAACAATTAAATAATCAACTAGTTTCTTAGAAAAGCTCTTCTAAAAAAAAATCTACTGACAAAAGCTCTACTGGTATAAACTCATCCAAATAAACACTTAATTATGTTTGATTCGATATAAAATTATCGTATCTAATTTAGTTTGATCGAATTTTAGGTTAAGTTTAGGTTTTTAAATTTTAAGGTTCAGATTAATTTTTTTAGCTTTGATTGCTTCGAAATTCGAAATTTTTTTTGTTTTCTAAGACTAAATCCTGATTAACATAAAAATAATAATAAGGGTCAAAGAAATTAACATTATTTACAATAAATTGGGGAATTTATTTTTATTAATTATTTATCTATCCACCATTTTTAAATTTGTAAATAGTTTATGAAATATTAGATATTCTTAAAAAAATTATTTGTATATTCGAAAGATTAGCTATTGCTGGAGGAGTCCTCAGGGACCACGCAGGACGTTGGATCAAGGGGTTTACACGGAATCTCGGAGTGTGCACCCTGATTGAAGCGAAACTTTGGGGAGTTTTACAAGGGTGGCTATGGCTTTCCAACTTGACTACAAACTGGTCCAACTACATTCTGATTGTAAAGAGGTCGTGGACATCTTCCAAAACGATAGCGACAACTACTGGGGGAACACTATCTTTAGGCAAATTAGATTATTTTTGGACTAGGACTGGCAAGTAAATATTCGCCAAGTTTATCGGGAAACCAATGTACTGGCAGACTCCCTAGCCAAACTAGGGTTTGCACTCCTAGTGGAACTCCATGTACTAACTACACCTCCTCCGCTAAACAGTTCTTTGTTTCTTTTGTATGTAAAAAAAAAAAAGATTATTATTGCAAGATTTATTTCCTATACATCATATATATTAAAAGATTTTGGGTAAAAGAAACAAATAATAGTTTAAGAAATTTTTAAAAATTATGATTATTAAATTTTAAAAATTATTTTAGTTTTCAATTAATTTTTTAATTAGATTTTGATTAAAAATAAGGACAAAGCCTAAATAGGTATAAATTAATCAAATGTCACTAATATGATAATTTAATTTTGCTAATAAATTTGACTCAAACTAATTAAATTTAATTTAAATTAATACTTTAAAATAATTATAATATTTTAAATTAAATTTAATTAGTTTGATTCAAGTTTAAGAACCAGTTTAAATCATACTTGTGTTTCGTTGTTGTTTTTATAACCAAAATATAAGAAAGTAAAATTTTTGAAAAATTGAAAACTAAAATGAGAACTTTTGAAATTTTTAAATATTAGATTTTTTAAAAATTGTAAGGGAAGTATTTGTCTTTTATTAAAAAATTAAAATTTAAATTTAAAAGGATAGGGATTTACATTTAAAAAAGTAAAGAGGTGACAAACATTAATGAATAAATGATGTAGAAATGATTCAAGAAAACATCTCGATGACATGAATGGGCCCTTATTGTAAGCAGCCGAGGACCTGCAAATGTCATAATGAGCACAGAGCATTTAGTTGGTAATGAATGGATCACTTGCTCCGATCTGTTACAATTCTATTTTATAAAAAAAGTACTTCCTGTTTAAAATAAGTATCTTTTTTAAAAAATACATATTTATTAAGAAAGTTAATGAAATATTTGATATATTTTTATTAATTACATGTTAAAGTGTTTTAAAAATATAATTTGTGTAATCTGTGTAATTAAGATGGACTATTTTCAAGGTGTCATGTTACCTTGGCTAAGGATTTTCAAAATCAATACTAATCA
>JANZLC010000004.1:2263756-2294691 GCA_026413385.1 Erythroxylum gracilipes
TCTGTGTAATTAAGATGTGAGAGAAATTAAAGGATAATTTTGAAAGTAAAATTATAAATATGCATAAAAAATTACAAACGACACTTATTTTAAATAATTAAAATTTCTCTAAAACGATACTTATTTTAAATAAGAGGGAGTATCTATTTAATAAATAAAGCCTATAAAAATTGAATGAATGAGATCGTGCTGAAGAGGGCACATCAGATAATTTGAACATCTTTTATAAAATTATAGATATCTTATTAAGTAAATAACTTATTTATGTAAATTGTACTTTTTCAAAAAAATTAACTTAATTGCAACTTTTTCTTTTTGACTCTCTGTTACTAACCTTTCTAAAATTTTTAACTTAATTATAACTTTTGTTATCATAATTTAAATCTACAATTGATTAAAATAAGAGATTTTTAGAGAAATTCACTACAACAATAACATCTAGTAAAAATCTCGCTAAAAAGTGAATCTGAGAAAGTTCAATAATACGTAGTCTTACCTGTAACTAATAGAAAGATTGTTTCCAAATGACTTTTTAGAGAAATCCACTCTACAAATTAAATCTATTGTTGAAAAATAACACCTATTGTTTGGATAAAAATTACAAACCTTTTACATTTTTATGTAAATATTTAACTTTTAAACTTTTTTAATAAAATATTTAAATTTAAAAATCAAATAAATTAATTCAAAAAATCATTTTTTTGCTGATGTGTAAACTCTAATGATAAAAGGATCAGGTAAATTCTTATTTTTTCATAAAATTTTGAGTATTGAATAAGCAATTATATTTCGAATATATAACAACTAATATATTTATATAAGAGAATCAAAAATTATGTTGACGAAAATAAATAAATAATTTAAAATTATTTTTATTTTTAATATTTAATAAAATTATTAAATTATTAAATATGAAATTAAAATATATTTTAAATTCGTATTGCAAGTGAAATGATGTCGTGCCATAGATATTTTCTAAGTGTGTTATCATTTGGTGTAATCGAGTTTATAATGATAGTGACATTACTCATTTGAGTAATGATCGTGAAGGGGCACCGAAAAGCAGGGTAGGCACCGAAAACATTGAACTTTGCCTTTGTTAGTTGGATTCGATGCGAACACATTTTTGAATGACTAGTTCAATCCTAAATATATGTACACATGACCCGTCTTACATTTTCATAAATTCATACTAAACGGCAGAGGTTGACCCAAAGTAATTACGTCTTCGACACAAAACCTTGAGATAATTCAAGAGAATCAAATCTTAAGACGTAAATGAGGATGAAAGCTCAAAGAAAGTTAGCTCGAGGGTTGAGAGCAAACTTAATCGATTTCATTGATTTAATACTGAAAATTTTGAGTTGTTCGGTCAATTTTTAATTTTGATTTAATTAATTAACTCTTGTTGATAAAAATTAATCAATTTATTAATATATTAGTTTTTATAAATCAATTATTTTTTATTTATCAAATTTTTAATTAAACTTTAATTTTTTTATAAATAAGGACAATCTTTTTTTATCTTTTTTATTTTTTTAATTTTATTCATTATTTAACTAAATTTATGATAATCTAATACCTGTTAAAATTTTTAAACCTTTAACCTTCTATCTTATTGGTTTAACTTCTAGTCTAGTTTTTAAAATAGTAAATATTACACAATAACAATTTATGGAGTAGGAAATATTTGTATAGAAAAACATGCAAAATGATAATAAGTGGCGCAATTATTCATAATATCAGTTTTCATTTTCTTTAGTTTTTTCATCTACCAATTTCAGAACATGCAATCATGTGACCGTTTCGAGTATAATTAAAACAGAGATTATACATAGATAATTAGATGTATAATGTAATTAAGATGAGAAGGTTTTCTTATTGGTATTTCAAAAATAGGGATAATAATAAACTGACATATGAGTCAAATTTTAGGTGTTTTTAATAAATTAACTCATGAATTCTTAATTAAAAATGGTTCAGCCTGATTCTGACGGAACTGAACGCTGTCGTTTAAATCCATGAGTTGGCTATTCTCTGTAGTGACTTCGACGTTGAGATCCCTGCAAAACAAAGAAGGCACGTCGGGGGTTGTGTCCCAATTAGCCCCTCCGACGCTCAAGTTAGTCTTTTGGTGAAGGTGAGGCTGCTGAATGCAGAGAAAGCTAGGTTATGATTGCGTACCTTTGTTACGGTAGAGTTATACCTTATATATGGAGCAACAACTAGGTTTAGGTTAGGTCTTTACGTGTGCATGAGAGTCTCTCACATGTGGACGGGCTAAGGGGAGTATGGATTGGGCCTGAACTTGACGTAGCCATTGGATATGAGACTGATCTAAGAAGAATGGACCGATCGACCCATGAGATATTTTGACTGGACTCGGGCCCTGCACGACCGACCCGACCAGTATTATATTAAATTAATATTTAAAATAATTTATTTAAATGTATTTTATATTTTTAAAAAAGAAAACGAAAGTAAAGTGAAAAAATTAAAAAAGAAAAGACAAAAACAATGAGTAGATGCCCTAAGAAACACTGAAGCTGTTTCTCATTCTCGAAATTGGCCTTTTTTTCCCACCATCATCGCCATGCCTGTCACCACTGCTCTACTTCTTCTTCTTCTCTCGTAGCTTCTCCAAATTAGCCTCAATAGTCGAAACCCTAAATTGTTCCATCTAACTCATTTTTTCCTCAGATCCGCCGCATTTCGGCTCCTAAGTCCGACGATCTTTTTCCGTCCAAATTCGGCGCTGTCTTCTCCTTGTCCGTTCAACGTACCTTATATTTATAACTGTCTTCTTCTGTACAAATTTTTCCAGATTGACCCTCCCTAGCTTCGATTTGCTAACCTGTTCATTCTTTGCCCAAACGTAGTTATTTTGAATCTTGTTATTATCTTTGTTCGTAGGTTCTGTAAAAAATTTGGTGTTTGTATCAGATATTTACTTGGTTAGGGTTAGGGTTTTTTTTTGTAATGAACACGAACAACAGTAGATGGAGGAACCCGCCGGGGATCGGCGCCGGAAGGGGCGGAGGCATTAACGCGAACCCTAGTTTTCAATCGAGGGTTCCGCAGCAACATTATGTGCAAAGGAACTTTGTGCAAAATCACCAGCAGTTTCAACAATACCAACAGCAACAGCAGCAGCAGCAGCAACAACAACAGCAGCAGCAGCAGCAGTGGCTCAGAAGGAATCAGTTGCCTCCTTCGGAGTCCACCATCGATGAGGTCGAGAAGACTGTTCAGTCCGAGGCCCTTGATTCGAGGTTTGTTTACATAGGTTTTCAATTGTTTGATCTGAAAGGTTTCTGGTTGTTGCATTTTGTTGTTCTGTCATTCGAAAATGTTTAATGTTGTGTTGTTGTATGTTTTAAGTTGTAGTCTGAAGTGTTGTTGCTTTTTGTTGGATTTCTCTGATTAGTTCTCAAGATTGGAAGTCGGGGCTAAAGATACCAGCACCTGATACACGCTACAGAACTGAGGTATGATGATTTTGCACTTGCATACTTGTTACTGTTGATGACATATATTTATGTTGGTGGCTAGTGATGCAACTACCCTGGAAATTTTCAAGGATTGATTTCCTTTCATTTACGTCTTTAACATTCGTAGTCACTTCTGGATTGAGTTTTTATAGTCAATCCAAATTTGACTCTAAAAATAAAACGATGACATGTGTGGTAAAAGTTCTTGTTTCTTTCTTGAATTGCATATAACATGCCAAGGCATCTACCTAGCTGTGTCATTGTACCAAGGCAGGGTGCCAGACAGGGAAAGTGGCACAGTGCCTTTCAGTCTCTGGAACAAGGCACTTTTAAACCAAACACTTGCCTGGGAAAATATGCCATATATATAAATAGATGTGATTTGTATTCCCTTCAGACATGAGAGCTTTGATAAGAAATTCAATGAAGTAACATCTTTTGAACTTCATTCTGCTTTTTGAAAAGCATTGCAAACTCTAAGTAGTTGTTTTGTGACATGCAAGTATTTTTTTTAATTGGTTCGGGCTCTTAAAAATTATCAAGAGTATTTATAATTTGCTAAACTGATGTACCAGTGCTGATTGCTTTTTAAATTTTCATCTATCAGGATGTCACAGCTACAAAGGGAAATGAATTTGAAGATTATTTTCTGAAACGTGAATTGTTAATGGGTATATATGAGAAGGGTTTTGAACGGCCTTCTCCAATTCAAGAAGAAAGCATACCAATTGCACTTACTGGTAGTGATATTCTAGCCAGAGCAAAAAATGGAACGGGGAAAACTGCTGCCTTTTGCATTCCTGCATTGGAAAAGATTGACCAAGATACTAATGTTATTCAAGGTTGATTCAATTCTCTTTGTTTGGGATTTACCTTATTTAATATGTGGAGGACATTAGACAGTTTTGGGTACTTTTGTTTTAATGTAAGATGGTTTCGCTTTTTCGTTCTCCTTCCCAAGAATAGGTCCAACATTTTTAAAAGATTTAGCCTTTAGTTTTATGAGACTATAATATAGAAAGGAATTGGTTTCTTTTAGTGACCTTTATTCTGTCTTTCACAAAGAATCTTTACTTCAAGTTTGTTTTGTGAGTAGTTTAAACGTAGAATAATGTGATGCCTGATTTGCTTCGAACTACTTGGTGTGTTTGCTTTGAGTACTGACCTAGAAAATTGAATTGGCTTTCTAAATTCTAAACCATTGATATTTTGCATGTTTTTTATGTATAGTTGTTATACTAGTGCCAACACGAGAGTTGGCTCTTCAGACGTCTCAAGTGTGTAAGGAGCTTGGCAAACATTTGAAGATTCAGGTCATGGTCACAACAGGTGGTACAAGTCTAAAGGATGACATCATGCGCTTATATCAACCAGTTCATTTACTAGTTGGTACTCCTGGAAGAATATTAGATCTTGCAAAAAAGGGTGTCTGCATCTTGAAAGATTGCTCAGTGCTTGTCATGGATGAGGTACATTCTATGCCCGACTTAGTTATTCTTGTATTTTGACCAAGGAGTTCTCATATCATTAATGAAAGTTGAAATTGACATCTCAATGGACAGAAAATTTTTAGCTTGTATTTCTCCAAAGAAAAACTGACCATATTACCTTCTCAATGTATGAAATTCAGTTTCTTTTAGAAAAAGTAGCATAACAGATTCCCTTGATAGTTTAAGCCTTAAGGATGACTTTGGATATAATTGCATAAACATACATCTTGTCTTGATTTTATGTCATTCATTTACGTCCCAGTTGGAACTGGCCATTTGCAATTACTGTTATATTCTTAGCAGATTTGTTGTCATACTGTTTTCTTCTGCTCTCTTGTTTAAGTTATCGATTTATGATCCTGTGGTAAAAATATCTGATGCCACATGCATCTTTGTATTTCAGGCTGATAAGCTTCTCTCTCCAGAGTTTCAACCTTCAATAGAGCAGCTGATACGTTTTCTTCCTGCAAATCGCCAGATATTAATGTATTCTGCCACATTTCCTGTTACCGTCAAGGATTTCAAAGATAGATATCTACATAGGCCTTATGTTATCAATCTCATGGATGAGCTTACTCTGAAGGGTATAACGCAGTTTTATGCTTTTGTGGAAGAACGCCAAAAAGTCCACTGTCTAAACACTCTTTTCTCCAAGGTTTGCGCAAACTAGGTTTTGTTTTTTGCTTTGAATTATTCTTTGTGAATATGGTGTGATTCTTGCTTTATATGCAGCTGCAAATAAACCAATCAATCATTTTCTGCAACTCTGTGAATCGGGTGGAACTATTGGCTAAGAAGATTACAGAACTTGGTTATTCTTGTTTTTATATCCATGCAAAGATGCTGCAAGACCATCGCAACAGAGTGTTCCATGACTTCCGCAATGGTGCATGCAGGAATCTTGTTTGTACTGGTACGTGATGGTTTCCAGGATCTTAAATATAAGTCAACGCATAACCTTTCTTTTGGTACTCTGCAGTGTTGCCTGACTTTCCAATCATAAGCTGTCACTGACTACAATAAGCATTTCGGTTGCTAGTGATCATATTGTACTGTGCTTTGCATGTTTAGCTTGATTTTCCACTATTATGCAATTTTGAATTTGCCGTATGAAGTATCCCCTTTTTCTCCTTGCTTGCCATTGCAATCTGGCATATGCATTGAAAAGTAACTAACAAGAGAATATATACTCGATGCAGATCTGTTTACGAGGGGTATAGACATCCAGGCAGTGAATGTTGTAATTAACTTTGATTTTCCCAAAAACTCAGAAACGTATCTTCATAGGGTAAGTTGGATAAATTGGTTTTCTGTCAACTTTCCATTTGTTTTGATCCTTACAGTTTTCTATCGTTTTATGTAGGTTGGACGATCTGGAAGGTTTGGTCACCTTGGTTTAGCGGTAAACTTGATCACATACGAGGACCGCTTTAACTTGTATGCATTGTTCTCACACTGCTTGTCTAAACTTGAGGGCGTAGATAAAACATCTGATATAAACTTGATCTACTGCCATTTTTCCCTCCAGGTATAGGATTGAACAAGAACTGGGGACTGAGATCAAGCAAATTCCTCCACATATTGATCAGGCGATATATTGCCGGTAGTTTGTGGTAGAATATCGTGTAACGGAAGAACAGCGAGTGGCAAAACAGGGTAGAAGTGGTGAGTACTCCGTGGATTTTGCCAAGTTGCTGATCAATATTTGTTTCACTTGCTACCTGTCTGAAATTGCTTACTCTTAACTAAGCCGTAATGATTTGGTATTTGCTTAAACATGTCATAAAATTTGTCAATGATGGAAGTTGATGGGTTGTATGTTCTTGTTCGGTAGGAATCAAGTTCATCTTCTGCGGACTCTTGCTAAGAATTAAATGTTGTTGATGGAAGACTTGGGATTTCTATATCATGGAATGCGTTTTCTTTAGTTTTCTGGATTTATATGGAAGATTATAATAGTGTTTCAGGTCTTACGAGAGAACCAACAACAAAAGTTAGCTTAAAGGGTGAGAGAGTTCATAAGCCTATAAATTTTACATCAGTCTCTTTTATTACTTATGTGGGATAATTAGACCATAACATTCTATCACGTTTCGCAGCCCAGGCACAAGTAGGCTGGCCGTGCATTAGACCTTTTTTAGTCTCGGGCAAACATTGTTATACTGGTGTCGCCACCTATGTATTCATGAGTGACTGTGCGCTAGACCTTTTTTAACTCCAGGCGAATATTGCAATAAGTGACTTGAAGGAGTGGTGTTAGTTTTGATATTAATTGTTACAGGTTTTATGAAAGAATTAACCCTAAAAGTTAGCTTGAAGAGTGGGAGAGTATATAAGTCTATGAACCTAATATTAGTTTCTTTTATTACCGACTTAATTAGACGGTAACAGAGGCTAGAGAGAGTTAAAATAGTTTCTTTTTAACAGTCTCATGGTTGAGTTCTTACTTATCTTACTAGCTTTTATTAATACCGTCTATAATACTGTATCAAGTTAAATTTTGTCAGTTATTAAAGATAGTATAATCTTTTAAACATTTTTTAATTTAGTGATTAATTTTTTAAAAGTTCAAAAATATAAATTAAATCAAAAGGTTATTTTTATCAATGTAATTTCGTTAAATATTTTGTGGATGTTTAAAACTAATTCTTAATCTTTAAATTTTATTATTTGTTTCCAAATTTGTTAAAAATAATAGTGACCAAAAATGATACAAGTATTATATGTAAATTAATCAAATATAAAATCTAATTTAAATTAATTACATTTGACATAAAAACTAAAATAGTAATTTATTATTGTATTAAACTATTAATTTTATTAGTCTAGATTGGATTTATTATTGTATTAAATTATTTTTTAATTACTTTAAATCAAATAAGAAAATTCTTTTTAATATAATTATAATACCAATTAGATAATGAAAAAACATGAAATATTTTAGTAAAGTCTGTCTCTAATTAAAGTTAAGCCCAAATAAATATAAACTAAACTTAAATTTTAAACAAATTTAATTAATTTAAATATTTTACAACACTAATAATTGAAAAATTCAATCGATTTAACAATTAAACTTTGAATCGTCTAATTTTTTAATTCAAATTTTAACCTTTTAGTTTAATTTATTTTAATAATTCTCGTTAAAATTTGGATTAGTGTATTAATTAATATTTTTATTAATTAATATATTAAATTCATTAATTGTTTAAAAAAAACTGTTTTTATAAATTAAAATTTCGAATAAAAACTTTTTTATAAATTAAAATTTTGAACAATTTTTTTAATCTAATTTTAAATTTTTTAAATTTATAAAATTTTGATAATTTCATAATTATGGTTAAAATTTTCAACTTTTAAATCTCTTATTTTATTAATTTCAAAATATAAACCGCTGCCATCTCTCTGAGCAGTTTCCGCTGCATTTATGGTACCGAAGCCATTTCTCATGTTTCCTCCACCCTCAATCTTTTCTACTGCTTTCTTTCCCACCAAACAAACTGACAAGCTCACTCGATACATTCGAACTCCTTATCATATAAACTAAGAGCAAAAGGCAATACCCTTTTATCTTTCCTTTTCTTTTTTCTAGTTTCTCTACATTTTTTGTTGCAACGAGCTTGGAAGTTTCTGTTGTCCTGTTGCTGTAAGGCGGGCAAGTGAACCAAGGAAGTACTGGTTGAAGAAGGTGAGTAATTTGATGGTCACTGTCAAAGTCGGGCTAGCCTGCCATTATTAACTCTTCATCTTGTAAAATTTCTGTGTCTAGTCCACAAAGAATCCGCCTTTAATGCATTTCACTTTCATCTTCAATTCTTCATTGCATTATTACTCTCTTCCTTCCTCCGTCTGTGTCTCTGTCTCTGTCAACTCTCTTGCCAGTTCTGTACGGCGAAAATCCGTCAAAACAGGAAACCCTATCTCATTAACTCTTTTCACTGTTTCTACAAGGATCTTTGAGGCTCTATGATGATTACTGTTTCTACAAGGTCTTTGAGGCTCTATAATGATTCAACTTCTCACTTGTCATGCATAGATTGGACGTGTGTTTTAGTCTAGTCTCATTCATAGGCAAATTTATTGCTCTTTACACCAGCTTGAAACTCGCTGATCGTCCTTTCTGCCACACCCTTAGTAAATGCCCACTTTCGATTTACCTAGATAAGAACAAACTTCGCATTTAAAGCTCCCTATCTCTCTCTGGATCCATGTCACACTCGTCTACTCTGCCTCTCTCTTTACGGCTTCTGTCACCCGTGTTTAATAATGCGTGTGCACTTTTTTTCTAGTGCTTAGCTTTTTTCTTTCACAGTAAAGGGTTTCGCTTGGAGGTTTTGAAATTTCGTTGAAGTTGAAAAGTAAATGGGAAGGACACCATGTTGTGATAAGAAGGGGTTGAAGAAAGGTCCATGGACACCTGAAGAGGATGAAGTTCTTGTTAGTTACATAAAGAAGCATGGCCATGGAAGCTGGCGCTCTCTTCCCAAGCTTGCAGGTATGTAGATAGATGGTTTAAGCATTTGAGAAGCAAATGTAGCTTAAAAGTAATATTTTTTGCGAACTTGTTTTGCATTTTGATTGGGACCCAGAAGAGAATTGGTTGGAATTAGACCAAAAATTTCCTGTTTAAATCGTTTAAGCTCGCATTCTGCACAGCTGTCTCTCCACTTCCCTGTCAATTACTGTGTGTTCCATTTCCTACCTGAGAACTGTTATTAGTCACTCCTGAAATCGAAATTATTCTTTAGTTATATTTCTTCTTCATGATAATCGCCTTCATTATTAGTTTTGTGAGGATTTTCAAGCTTTCATTGAAAGCGTGTTTAAAGATTTCATTCTTGCTTGAAGGAACGTCAATGTATCAATTGTTGACTGATTTTTACCATTTTGAACAGGTCTTCTTCGCTGTGGAAAGAGTTGCAGACTAAGGTGGACGAACTACCTGAGGCCAGACATCAAACGAGGTCCATTCACACTTGAGGAAGAGAAGCTTGTAATTCAGCTTCATGGTATTCTAGGAAACAGGTATTTCCTTTTTGTTTTACTTCTTAAGAAATTTGGATAGAGCTGGTGTGAGAAAAGATGAGCAGGCTCAAAACAAGTTAGTGACTTGCATGGATTAAAGACTTTTACAGATTCAGCTAAATCGCATATATTGATGTTGTTATTGAGAAATTGTGCATTATCTTGTTTCTAGCTGGAACAGCTTTTGTCAAGTGAATCGGGAAATCTTTCCTACCTTGATTTACAGGTGGGCAACCATTGCCTCTCAACTACCTGGAAGAACAGATAATGAGATCAAGAACTTATGGAACACCCACTTGAAGAAGCGCCTTCTTTGTAAGGGACTAGACCCTCAAACTCATAAGCCCTTAGCCTCAGCCTCTTGTGGAATAGCCATAAAGGGACCTGCATCTCCCACCACTCGCCATTTGGCTCAGTGGGAAAGCGCTCGCCTTGAAGCTGAAGCACGACTTTCCAGGGAATCCTCATTCGTCCACACATCTGGGAAAACTGATTCTGATCATTTCCTACGCATGTGGAACTCACAAGTTGGAGAAGCATTCAGGAAATTGAACAAGGATAGGAAACCTGTCTGCCAAAGCCCAATCTCTCAGGCATCTTCATCCACCACCAAATGTGGATCATTTTCAGTCATCACTTTAGATGTTAGTCCTCACTTGGCAGGATCCTCTGTTACAGAAAACAATCAAAACGATGAAACTCAGTGCAAAAGCTGCAAACTTCATGCTCTACAAGCGATGGGTGGCTCTTCATCAAGCTCTTCTGATTTGGAGGATTCGACGGACAACACTCTCCAGCTTTTGTTGGATTTCCCTGTTAACAATGATATGAGTTTCTTGGAAGAAAGTATGGATGATTGTATCACTTCTTCTGCAATGTCAACCAGAACCTCCTCCGTCTGTCCACTGTGAAGCATTCAGGAAAGCTAATCCTTATCGTTAGGCTTCTGTTGGTTAGTTTTCCAGCTATATTTCAGGACCTACGAGCTTTTAAACCTGTGTAAAAAGAAGGAAAGCTCATGGTTCTTTGTGGATCTTTTTGGCCTAGTATAGTTAAAGCTCATGGTTTTATTTACTTGAGCCTTGGCAATTATATAGGAAGGGTATTTCCCCAACTAGAACTTTCAGAATCATCAGATATGCTATGTAATATTTCCAACTTTCTGATGCTATTCAATTCATCAGATTTCTGCTTCTTCCCCCAATCTTACTGTTATTTCCTTTGGATGGCTATGTTTAAAAAACTTGATAATCGAAGGAACTGGTTCAGAATCATATTGTGGAAATATGTCACAGTTTGTTTAAGATCTTCAGGATTTCCAGTAATAAACTGATACGAGACATGACATGATGTATAAGTAAAGAGATGTCATCCGGATACTCCCAACAATTCTCTAACAAGATTTCGTACAACTATCAGAATGAATTCACACATTTCTCACAGATGAAATATTGTTCATTTCTATACTTACACACAGCACAATATGATCCATTAATGCAAATTTGTTTCTCCATTAAGTAGACATAAACAAGGTGGAAAGTATGAAAGGGGAGACTTAAACAAACAATGAAAACAGTACATCTATTTACTCATTTTAAGACCAGGTTTGCATCATCAGAAGCAGCCAATCCACTTCTTTGGAGTATGTCCGGTAGCTCGGAATTTTGCAGCCATTTCCTCTGCCTTCAGAACTTCTTCTCCATGTCTGGCTTCAACCACTGCCCTCTTTTCTTCAGCTTCTTTATGTATTAAAGCTATCTTGTTCTTAGTTTTCTCCCCATACTCTGCTTTTTTCTTCTCCAATTGTTCCTGTCATTTCTTGAATTTGTCAGTGCTTAAACCTAAGCAAATAAGAGGTAAAAACGTATCGAAAATCTGGAGCAGAACAAGGAATATGCCACTGTTTAATACTTGTAAGACATGTTAATGGGTAAGAACAGGAAGTCTTTGAATTAGAACCTCAATCGTTCTCAGTTTGGCTTCTAGAGCTGCCTTCTTGCTGTTCTCCCATGCAGCAACTTCTGAGATCTTTTTCTGAGCCCTGCTCAACAATACCAGGATAGAAGTTTCAAGATCAAAATCCTCAGAAACTGAGTGGTAATTAAGTTTGCAACAAATAGTGACTAAAAACTACTAGGTAGATATCAAACTTTTTAGTTCTTTTGAAGTATATAACAAAAACTTGAAGGTAACTTTCAGAATAAAGAAGAAAAATTGATGCTGATGAGTAACATCAACTGGAAACCAGTTAAACTGAAGTGTCAAAGTTTGATCAAACTCAATATATCTTGATCATTAAGCTTCCTTTTAGTGCAAGCTTTCGCAATAATAGAGACAGCTTACTTGTTATCTGCTTTACTTTTCTCGCTTTCTTCCCATGCCTTGACGAAGGACTTCCTCTTCTCTTTCTCAACCTCTGCAAGAGCAATATCTGAACAACAAAGTAATGGGCATAAATTAGTCATAGAAAACGAAAATCTCCATTGTCAATATGCAGAGAAACTGTGTTTATGTCATCTTAAGGGCCACATTATAGCAAAAGCTAAGTCTTGTAAATGGTTATATACAAGAAGTAATTGATGGATCCAATCATAAGTTGTTCAATTCTACATTATTTACCAAAACTACCGTGAAATGAACATAGAAATCGAACAGTGGAGTATCTTAAGCACTTACCTCTGTCAAGAGAACCTCCTGAAATCTTCTTTGGAGCAGCAGGTTCCGGAGGCTCTGATAAAACAAGAAACTCATATCACCTTATTGGTTATGTCATAACTAGAAAAGAATGATTTCCACTTCAACCAAATTGTTTTAATTCTAATGAGTATATACAGAATAAAAACTTAAATTCTCTGCGATCTTGCTGAGTGGATTCTTCTGTTCTGTTCTGTTCCAATACCAACATGGATTGGCAAAAGAGTTCGCCATCCAGTCTCAGTCAACACCAACACAATTCGTGTAAGACACTGATATATTTCCTTTGCTTTACAGCTTCAATTATTGAAGGCGAAAAAAACAGAAAGTGAGGTCCCTCTTACACGGGGATCCCATGACAATTGGCCTTTAGTAAAGCAATCATTATTCAACCTCTTGTGGAGCTGTCAGGATCTTATTCAACTATGGAAAATGGAAATGAATGCATTTGGGCCCTACAGATACAGTTCTACCATGTAAGCAAAACTTCAACTAGATAATGAGGGATCAATTCTCCTGTTTCCAGACCATCCATCTACCTATTAGTGTTAATAAATGGATGGATCTCGAACACACAGGTGTCACACTAAAAAGGAACGGTCACCTACTCAGATAATGAAGTCTCTTCAAATCCCATCATACACACTACCCCACAATCTCAAGTAACAGTAACGTTTCAGATTTGATAATAGCCGGCACAGCCTCGCTCAGCAATGTATACCAAGAAAGACTCTTTTGAGAAAAAAGTATGAAGGGGCAAAGATGTCCATGACCATTTAGTACAAAAAACAAGAGGAGAGAGAGCAACATTATGAATTATTGCCAAAACTTTTGGATGAACAGTTCAGGCAAACTGTACGTATATACTCAGAATGGGTCGTAACGGTATAGAAAGTTGAGTCTTTTTGAGTACCATCTGTACAATATAGCAATCAGGAAACTTTGAAAAGGAGCAGAAGACGATAAACTTTCCCAGAATCCCAGACCAAGGACATAGAGAAAGAACGATAAGCAGAAATACCCGCACAAAGAAATCTGAGGAAAGTACAACAAAACAAACAAATAAGACAAACCCAGAAGAAAAGCTGGAATCTTTCACGCCCTCAGCTTTGGTTAAAGCAGAGTAAATCGCATACTTTTCACTTCCCATCCAAAAGCTATCTCACCTTAACCAAGAACATACCATACAAATAAATACAATTCACTATGTAGAAGATGTATACATATATATATAAAGAAAGAGCTCTACTTTCTACAACAGCAAGAGCTTTGGATTCCTCTGAAGGTGGTGGCGCTGGAGCCATTGCTTTCTCCTCCGTCACATACTTCTTAGGTTCCACCGTAGTCTCAGTCTCAGTTTCCGGCTTGTTCACTGCCAATTCCGCCATTACTTTCAGCTATAGATATCTCACTCTCACTCGCATAACACTAAATACTGGTCTCAACTCTTGCTCTCGTACCACCTTAAATGCTCAATTTAGCCACTTCGACGAAACTTTCGGTGATCTTTCAAGGTGGGTCCCCTGTTCCCTAATAACACTGTTCATCGAACATCGGGTTCTTATGATCTCGAGGAAATACCTATTACGTCAACCGTTCGTTTCAAACATCCGATCGATCGAACGGTGATAGGGGATGGGAACATGGGACCAGAAGAGAAATTTCTTGTATGGTAAATTTGCTCATATGCCGACAGGCGACAAGGAATCGTAAAATCCCGACATAGAAGAACTACGTGTAATCAGTCGGCATGATTACTACGACGTCGGTCAAGGAATGTGTACAAAATCGTCTTTTCGGATTGCAAGCAGATTTGTGTTGTTTTATATATTTGGTTATTTAAAAACACGTGGAAGTATACGGTGTGTTGTCTCTTACGGTGGGGTATTAGACCTGCACGGATAAGCTGGCTACGAGGACGAGTGATCCTCTGATGGTACACGTTGATGGGTGCGGGTGCATCGTAGAACTAGAACATCTAGGGGTTTTTGGTGACGTGGCGAAGAACAGTCCAAATAACTAAGATTGCGATTGTGACATTTTCATCTATACATTTAATTAGACGGATGAGATTTAATAGAATTAGATGAAGTGCTTAAGATTTTTTAGTTATTTTTAATATTATTTTTAAATTTATATTTATTATATATTTTAAATAAATTATTTAACTATTAAAGAAGTTAAAATGAAATAAAAATAATAAAGAAGTTCAAATTTGTTCTAATTCAAAATTAATATATTAAATTTAATAAACTTAAATTCAAATTTAATAAACTTTTGTCGATTAATTATAACTAAATTTTTATAATTTGAATTTAAATTAACTAATTAATAAATTAAATTAAGAGATCAAATGTATTTTTTGATTTATTACTAATTATATATCACAATAATAATATTCAATGACAATCTTACTAAAGTGTCGAGTTTTGAGAAGTCAAGTAGTATACAATATATGATAAAAAAATAATGATAATATAAAATATAAACAAAAATGTATAAGATTTTATTTATTTATTTTTGTAAATCTAAAAATTGATTAACTTAAAATTTATTTTTAATTTAAATAAAACATCATTATTTTTTCTAAATAACTAGAGATATATAAGAGTTTTTTTTAGATATTTCAAGATTTTGTAATTGTATCTTTATTTTAGAGTTTAATTTGAAATTCAATTTAGGGTGGCCTGGCAAAAGCTTGCCCGACCGACTAACTGCAAATTTTTATTTTAAAAAAAGATAAAATGACATTATTTTGCTTGTTTCTTGTTGGGCTTTGGGTTGAGTGGGACTTAGGCAGCTTAGGCCCGAGCCATGTTTTAAGCCTGTGGCTTGTTAACTGCGGCCAAGCCCAGGCCCTCATTAATAATACTTTATACCTATTTGTTATGAGCATATAGTAAGCGTTGGTAATTATTGGAAGACTAAAATTTTAGGAATTAAAATAAGTTTAATTAATTGTATTAGGTAAATAAAATGTTTAAGAGAAAAATTTTAAAATTTTGAGCTAAATTTAATAAAAATATAGAATGGAAGACTTTAAATACATTTTAATTGATATAATTTTAAATTTATTAAAAATTTTAATTAAACTTTTTTTAAAAATGTTTTTAAAATCTGAAAAAATTGAACGTTCTACAATTTTAAAGTTAATTATATTACAATAAAAATGTTAAGATTAAAAATATATATTTTTATAAATAATAAAAACAAAAGTCACCGTTCGAAACGACGCCAGATCGTGATATTGATTGTTTGGCGCTCGGGAAAGTGAGGGAAATTGCAATCCTCGTAGGGACGGTTAGTTTGGACTCAAGAAGACTGAAGAAAACGGTTTTCAATCGGAAATCATTACACGAACACTGAATTGAAACAAATGGAATCTGAGTCGGAAAATCGGTGGAGTGCACATCGAAAAGATTGGGGAAAGAAGATCTCAGAGAAGGTGATATCTGTATACAACTCACTCCCCAAAAAAGGAAAGCCTCAGGGACGCGAAGTCACTGTCTTGGCGGCATTTCTCGTCTCCTCCTCCACATCTCAAGGTCTCAAACCCAACCAATTGTCGTTTTCATCTCTCTAAACAACCGAATATTTTCTTCTATTTGATGAAAATCCCTATTTTTACGTGAGCGTTAGATTTGGAAGTTGTTGCATTGGGGACGGGGACCAAATGCATTGGACGTTCGCAGTTGAGCGCGCGTGGTGATCTCGTTAACGACTCACATGCCGAAATTATCGCTCGAAGAGCTCTTTTGAGGTCTGTTAACTGTTTGTATCATTAATTCTTGGTGTTGAAGAAGTAAAATGATTAATTGTCTAAATTTGCAAGTGTAAATTAGGTTCTTCTACGCAGATATACAACGGATTGATGGGATATTAAAGAAAGGGAGTGACTTGTTAAACGAAGAATTGAGAAACTGTGTATTTGAATTGGATATGGATGGGTCTAGTCAAGGGAGATTCAAACTGAAGGAAGGTTTACAATTGCATCTCTACATATCACAGTTGCCATGTAATTCATAGTGATGTTTTCTTCTTGTTCTGGATTTTGTTTTCTAACAAGTATTTGTTTTGACATTCTGGAGTAGTGGTTTTTTCTTGCAGGTGGGGATTCTTCTATTAGCTCACCATGGTCTCCAATGAGAAATTTTTTTGTTAGCCAACGAGAAGACTGTTCAACTTTAGACAACAAAATTTGCGGTACTCCTTTCAATTTTCTCCACTTATAAGATTGGTTTTCCTCATTGAGGCTACATCAATGGCCTCCTTTCTATGCCTTGACCACTTCTTTATAAGGTTCTACGGTAACTTACATTATGATTTTTGAACTCAAGCTAGCAATTTGATGCATACGCTTTCAGGTAATTGTTCAGAGATCAGTGGCATGGTTCAGAGGAAGCCGGGTCGTGGTGACACAACATTGTCAGTTAGCTGCTCTGACAAGATAAGTCGATGGAACGTTCTCGGAGTTCAAGGTAGACAGTTTTTACGGTGTATGTTTGATTTTACAAATTTTTTGTGCTCTTGACTTCTATGATCATAACCAGTATTTCAATATCTTTGTTGTTCTTACCTCAGGTGCTTTGCTTTCCCACTTCCTTCTTCCTGTTTACATCTCTTCAATTAGTGTTGGACAATCCCTGTACACTTCTGAAAGCTTTTGTTTGGAGGACCACTTGAAAAAGTCTTTGTATGATCGCGTGTCACCATTTGCAAATGATCTTTTGGCTCCTTTCCGAGCAAATGAGGTCTGCAATATGCTTGGTTTCTCAATAATTGTAGAAAGTCAGCATCATTTTGGCTGTTCGTTCTAATGCCTACTGGCAGCCACATTTCTGTGCAGCTCCTGTACCACCTGTGGAGTTTCAGCATGCTGAGACTGCTCAAGCCACATTAACTTGCGGGTATTTCAACTTAATCCATCCTGACATAGTTGCAAAAGATCTTATTTCCGCTATTTGTAAGCTCTAGCTATGTGCTTTGTCTCATAGATATTCAATATGTTGGAATAAGTCTGGGTTGCATGAGGTTGTTCTTGGTACTACTGGGAGAAAGCAAGGCACGTCTGCCAGAGGGGCAGTTTCACCATCTACCGAATCATCCTTGTGCAAGTAAGACCCAAATTAACATTAGCTGAAGGTGTCCTATTATTTTAGTTAGCTGAAATTGGTATCGTTGTAATATAACAGAGTTGTTTCCTATCTCTAGGAAGCGGTTACTAGAGATCTTCTTGCTATTAAAGCCTGATTTGCAAGCTACAGGATTGGCTAAAGAGATCACTTATAGAGACCTCAAGGTTACATCTTGTTTTTCCTGTCTCCTTTTTCTTCTAATTAATTGATGATTTGCAATAATTCCCGGAATACAAGCACTTACATGGAATCAGTGTCCTTTTAATTTTTGGTTTTAACCATGTTAGTTAAGTTGCTTTAATGTGCATGTCCACTTTTTCACAATATATATAGAGAGAGAATATCTATAATCATCCTATCATAAGTATTTATTTCTAATAAATATGATATTTTTCAATAAATATATACTAAAAATATTTTTATATCGTACTTAAATTTTTATAACATCTGTCAACTTGTAATAAATAATGATTTTTTAAATCATAATGTACTAATACATGCTTGTTTTTTAATAATTGTAAATTAAAAATTAATAATGTTTTGATATATGTGAATTTACTTTCATGTCTAATACATACATACATATATTTTACATAATACTTTATTTAAATATTTAAAATTGTTAAATGTATTGGTATAACTTTATTAATGTAGATGTTTTATATGCATATGTTTCAAAATAATAAAATTTACTGATAATTAATTATTTTCGATATCTGTAAATTGATTTTGATTTTTTAAAATAGAAATTTATTCTTTGATATTTAATATACACAAATATCCAAATAAATTCATTGAGAATTAAGAATATTTTGATATATGTGAACCAAATATATAACCTTATAATTATGGATATTTAATATGTAGATATTTCAAATGAATTAAAATTTACTAATAACTAATTATTTTCAATATTTTAAATTGATTATAATTTTGCAAAAAGATATTTATTGTCTTAAAAGTAATATTATTTAATTTAATATAAAAATTTTAAATTAAAGTTACTTTCACCATAATCTATCACATGTAAAATTTTGGTGAATGTAATTCTCCTTTATATATATATATATAATATAGACTGATTGAATTGCAGAAAGCTCTACAAAATTGAGTTTTGAGGCATAATTTATAAACTTTTTTTTTTCTTGTAATATAATGCATAATTATAGTATCATCTCTTTTGTTGCTTCTTATCGTGATTGTCAGTTGAAGCCTAATAGGGCATTATCTTGTTTCACATACATGATTGAAGACTTCAGGCTTCTTATTTACTGGTATTTGGTGTAATTTACGCCAGACCTCAATAAATGCTTGATTTGGGTGTACCGGTTTCTCTTGATACGTTTCTTTGCAGAGTAATGCTCAAGTTTATAACTCAGCTGCTACAACTTTTAAAAGCAGACCGCCATTCAACAATTGGCCATCGAAATCCTTGGACTTGGAGGCCTTTTATTCGCTTTTAGGTAATGAGGTTTGTGCCTACTTTCAACTTGGCCTATTTTTGGTTACGATTTCAATGTTTAGGATGCGTGACCATTGTGCCGTTCACATGCCGGTTGCATGAGCAACCTTCTAAGGTTAACCTCGTATGCCATTATTAGAGTAGTTATATTAATCATTACTAAAGGGAAAACCATAATTTTCAGGTAACTGGCAGTAAAATTCTTTGCTCCCTTCAGGCTTCAAGAGGCGTTCAAAATGGTTAATGGTGAGTGGAAGACCAAATCTTGTAATCTTTTAAGGACTGATCTTTGGCAGAAGGATTGACCATTATTAGCTCCTCAGTACCATTTGCTGCATCTTAACATCTCAACGATGGTATGCACATGAAAGCAGCATCATCCTTGTTTCTTGTGATGGGTGTGTACATTTTTAGACATGCCAATGGCTAGTTCCTTATTTGGCATTAACATAACTTTGTACTTCAACTGGATTTTGATCTGAAGGATTAGTTTATTGACACAAGTTCATTTTAATTGCAGATATAAGATATACATAGAAGGATGTGCAGGGCCTGTAAGTCTGAAATACATGTCAGCATGTGATGCTATGACCCTTTATATCACTCCTCGTTATTATGATTTCTACATAAGAGGAATGGTTCATACTCATAGGAGTGATATTTGATAGTTTTTAAAAATAAGGTATTGATGTGATACTAGACTGTGAAGGAGTCCACGCTCTGTGTCTTTAAAGTCGAATGCAACCTCATTAGTCCATAAACAATTTAACTCAGTAATCAAATGATGTATAGAAATCAAATAATGAGTTAAACTAGGCATATGAAGTACATCAATCAAAGTCACGTCTTTACTTAATATGACTTAGTGTCAATTTGGTTAAACTTTTGGAGAATAAATAAGTCTTTTTTGTCAATGCAAATTTTTTTTAAGAAAAATAAGTATTTGATTATAAAATGAAAGGTATTTTTCTAATAGATATAACTTTTTTGGTGTTTTAAGAAGTTCAAATTTAGAGCTTCTCTAAAAAGTACTTTTTTAGTATAATTAATGAGTATTTTTTAGTCTTTTTTATCCTTATGTTTTACACATAATATCCATATTATATAATTTGATTTTTTAATATATTTTAATATATATTTTTGATATTAGTTTTACTTATGTTATAATCCATATAAAAGATTTGGTTAGATATATTTTCATTTATATTTCATATGGTTTAAAATTATATAACAATTAATATATTTTTATACTTTAAATAATATTTATATGCATAAATATTATTTATTACAAAATAAAAGATAGTTAAAATTAAAAGTACTTTTTATTTTTATGTTGCCAAACAGTCTATTGTATGAAACTCTTTTTAAAAAGCTCTTTTTTAAATAACTGTCAAACAGTCAACTGCTTTCTAGAAAAGTTCATCTCAGAAAAGTTCTACAGAAAAAAGTTCTACTAGTATAAGCCAAACCAAACAGACGCTTAATTGTATATTTGTTGTATTTTTTGCAATAAATAATTTAAGTATTTTTATAAAACAGACATTTAAATTTATAAAAATTAATTAAATTAAATTTAGTAAAGAAAATCTATGTGTTTAAATTTTTATTTTATTATTTTTATTATTTTTCTATTTTTACTTTAGTTCTATAGCTATCACTACAAGAATTTTGTAGGTTACCAACGAAAATTACTGACAAAAAATAGAACGAAACGACAGACAACTCTGTTGTTAAAACAGCCGTAGGTAATTTTAACGATAGACATATTATGTGTCCATTGGTAAATATACCGATGGACGGATATAACAGTCGGTAAATTTGTCGATGGTCGTGGTAATTCTGTCGGTAAAGCGTTGTTAAGATAATCTTGATTGTATCAATATTACCAACGGATAAAAGAAGAACGATCAGTAAAAATCATGCAATTTACCGACGGTTGAAGTTGTTCCCTCGGTAAACCGTAGTTCAGATAATCCTGAGGGCTGTAATACTACTAACGGAACAAAGAAGAGCGGTCGGTAAATATCATACAATTTACCGACGGTTTAAGGTATTCCGTTGGTAAATATAGCGTTTTTTGTCGACAGAATATTATTTTCCGTTGGTAAAGAAAATTTAGAAATTTTTTAAAAAATCCCAACATTAAATTTTATTTCTTGATCTTATGATGAATGCATAATTTCAACAATTATGAATTATCTGTAAATAATATTTTTATTTGTTTATATATTTAATTTGTTTAAATAGAAAGTTGATTGATGATATAAAGTCATAATAAGTCTTTGTAATTCAAAGCAAATGACTACAACAATCCTAATGTCCTGGTGACCGTGGGTGCTCTGAGGTGCTACCCCTCACCTTCAACTCATCCACCTGATGTATCGGCTGAGCTATGTAGTCCATCAATGTGTCCACTGTGGTCTGAAGCCGATTGACTTGATTGGTTTGTGATTGTCTACTAGATGTTGTTATACTGGATGTGGAAGATTGCGAATAACATGTGTTCGCAAATGAACTTAGCCCGAAGATCCTTCCACGACAGTCCCTACCACCCACTATATCAAAATACGTCTGACTCTCATCAACAGCTTATTCGTGTTGAGACTATCGCTGAATACTTTCTTATATTTGGTCATATTAAGAGGCAATGTTTATATTAGTAAGTGATATTTATTAAGAATTAATATTAAAGCATAAAGTTCATATAAATTCAGTTCTCAACATCGGGTGTTGATGAATGTCACACTATCATGCTTCTTAGTGTGAGTGTGCAAAAACAACTGACGAGGTGTAGGCCTCATGCCCATAGGCATTTCCTGCATAAGAATAAAATGTTATATGTGAAGTAGAATTTATGAAAATTTCGGAAGAGTTTCCTATATTTTTAGGCTATTTGCCCCCTGTTGAACAAATAAAATAACTCAACACAGCCATATATGGCACCAGACCTTTACACCATTATCATTATCCATAATACACATATTTTCATTCTAACATTCACACATCAATTTAAATTGAAGTTCAGCAAAGTAACAATTAGAATATAAGTGTAAAGTTTAGATGCTTACAAGTCTCTCTGCATGCTTGTGGTGGGTAATTGATCTTCCCGTATATACGAGAAGACTCTCTCCCCTCGGTCCTTCACGTCTGTTGGTTGAGTTACGCTCTGAGATGGACACTATCTCAAGTGATGTCCAATACTGCTGTCAATGACTCCATATTTGCTCATAAATATAAGGCAGTCGTATACCAGCCTTGTGTATCGCACCAATAAAGTCGCAATAACTTGTAAGAGCTCGCCTCTCTTATACTTTATATATGACCACGTCGAAATCAAAATGCCAAAAAATTTCTTTTTGAAATAAATAAAAAAATTCAATAACTTATAATGTAATAATATTTATCTAATTTATGTATATAAATCAATAAATTTAGAAAATAATTTTTTATTGTACCTCAAACTCCTGAAAGTAAAATGTATTTGTGGCCTGAGAGATATTCTTCCATACATAACCCTTAGGATCAATCATCTCCTTAAATTTAGATGTCATATTTCTAGAACACAATCCAAACAGAATGAACCTATAACTTAATTAGACCATTTGCAAAAATTTAAACCTATAACTTAATTACAAACATATAGTGTTTCATGTAATTTTACTTACAGATTTTTGACAATTGTTATGTACGTTCTTCCATCAGGTCCTTCAGTTCCAGGCTAGCGGTCGTCTTCTTCATCCGATATAGGGGTAATGGATGATGTGGGAGTGGTGGATGGTGTAGCATGAGGAACAACAGGTGATGTGCCATTTGTAACTGCAGGCCCTGGAAGGGGAGGAGGTGATTCAGTTGTAATTGCAGACTGTGATGGTCCACCTTCATAGTTTCTTTAAACATGCGTCTGAACCTGGGCCGTATTACATCATGTTGTCTCTTTGGTGGCGTATTTCTACTTGAAATTCATTATTTATTGAATTTTCTAGAAATATAAGAATCTGAATTCAATATTTTACACAATATATGCAAAAGTAAATAAGGTGATTTGTTGAATATGATATTCAAGTACAAACTTTGAATTAGAAGCTTAAAAATTGTTATAGTCATAAAACAAGAACAATAACAACCCACACTCAATAGGACACAGCTTGACCCCTAATTAATAGGGAGGTTGTTTGACAAATTATTACAGATACAACAATAAATCAACTTTAAAGTTGAATCCAGTGTATTGCATCGATAAATGACAATGATATATTTATTTTCTTAGACTCCAAGTGACATGAGAGTCAGTAAAAGTAAATGAGTCTCCAATGTCTTGATTCCCGAGAAGGGTCTTGACATGTTTAAACGCACCAACTGAAACAGTGATACTTCTTCCCTCAGGTGTAGGGTTTTTAATACCTTCTTGCAACAACGTTTCCACTATAGCTAAACTTGTAGAGGATACAGTGAATGAGTCGCCAGATTTAGTATGGAAGACAAAATCTCCATATGAACTACCAGTACAAAACGGTTTACCTAAAGCACAATCAGTATAGAACTTCGATATTGTTAGATTTCAAAATCGTTAAACGAACCAAAGTAATTGCGACATGCATACTCGAATGTCCAGACGAGGTATTTGGAATTGACGAATTTTCTAAAACAACCGATTTCCCCAATCCTTTACGTTACGTATGGCTGCTGTCTCCTGTATGCAGAGACAGAACGGAACAAAAATTTGGAGACGGAACAAAACAAAAATTGGAGACAGTGAGGTGTTTGGTTATGATGGACAAACAGATAAAATTGTCTCCGTCTTGAGGACAGACATGTGTTTGGTTGTAGTTGACAAAACATAAAAGCAGTATCAATGACTAAATTACCCCTGCAGTATAATATAATTGGAAATATGTAATTCATTGATTATTTTAAAACGAATGATTTGTATTAGTAAAAAAGTTAACAAATAATAATAATAATAACAACAATAAAAAATTAACATCGAATAATAATAATAATAAAATTAATAATAAAATGAAAACAAAAATAAAATAAAATAAAATAAATAATAATAATAAGTTCAAAATTTATAATAATAATAATCAAAACAAAATTTATTATAATAATAATAATAAATTAATAATAATAGTAAATACAAAATTTATAATAATAAGATAATTAATTTCGTATAATAAAAATAAAAATAAAAATAGTAATAATAAGTACAAAATTTATAATAATAATTAATAATAACAATAATAAATACAAAATTTATAATAACGATAATGATAATGATGATGATGAGACGACGACGACGACGACGACGATGATAAGATAATTAATTTTGTATAATAATAATAATAATAATAATAATAATGATAATAATAATAAAATAGGAGAAGAAGAAAATTAATAATAATAAGGAATTTAATAATACTAATAATAATAAGAAGAAAAATAATTTTGTAAAATAATGATAATAAAAATAATAAAAATAAAATTAATTTTGTATAATAATAATAATAATAATAAATAGAAGAAGAAGAAGAAAATTAATAATGACAAGGAATTTAATAATAAAAATAAGAATAAAATTAATTGATAAAATAAATAATAATAAGTAGAATAATAATAATAATAAATAATAATAATAAGAACAATAAAGTTTAATAATAATAATAATAATAATAATAATAATAATAAATAGAAGAAGAAGAAAATTAATAATGATAAGGAATTTAATAATAAAAATAAGAATAAAATTAATTGATAAATTTAATAATAATAATAAGTAGAAAATTTATAATAATAATTAATAATAATAAAAACAATAAATTTTAGTAATAATAATAATAATAATAATAATAATAATAATAAATAGAAGAAGAAGAAGAAGAAAATTAATAATGATAAGGAATTTAATAATAAAAATAAGAATAAAAATAATTGATAATAATAATAATAAGTAGAAATTTTATAATAATAATTAATAATAATAAGAATAATAAAGTTTAATAATAATAATAATAATAATAAAAGGATAAAGATAAGGATATTTTGGTCTTTTAGTTAGTTATTCCTTTTCTATTCCAAATTTACATTTTCAAACCAAACAATGGAATAGAAATTCTTTATCTATTCCATGCTTTAAACCAAACAAAGTAATACACATTCGATTCTATTCCTCATCTTTTTTATTCCAAAGAATAACTATTCTATTCCTTCTCTATTCCATTCCGTGAACCAAACAGGCTGTAAGGCTCTACAACTCCTAAGGCAAGGAGGAGTTTTTTGGAAAATCCCTTAGGTTTGCAGATTCTTGATTTTAGGAATCAGTTTAAAGATATTGATTTGATATCTATCAAATAAATTAGATTTTATTATATGCTGATTTAGATTAGATATTATCTGATTTTTGAATTTTAGTTAGAAAAAGACTGTATAAATTGACAAACTTCAATTCAATAAAAATAGAGAATCTTCTCTCCGTACATATCTCTTCCATACATTAAAAAAAAATGATGATAAACACATTGCTTTTGTCATAACTGATTTAAAGCATATCACCTAAATGATATGGCCTTACTCCCATCATTTATTTATTTATTATTCAAGTCATCATTTGTTAGCTTTCAACCGAGACTACTTTTAGAGATTATTTGTAGCTTCTAATGCCTCATTCATTTGAGGATGATAAGGTGAGGAAATGAGATGTCTACTTTTAGAGCTTTTAAATTGTAGTGGCATTTATATGTGTGTGTGTGTGTGTGTGTGTGTGTGTGTGTGTGTGTGTGTGTGTGTGTGTGTGTGTGTGTGTGTGTGCATATAGCTGGTTAAAATTTAAAACTAGAGATGCATAACTAAGTGTTAGTGCTAAAGCTTTACCCACTTATAAAGGAATCATTATCAATATGGTGGATGATGAAGAAGAGGAGGCACTCTCTGAAAATAAACATAAATTCCATATTCTATAAGTTTATAACCTACTAATGGAAGGGGGTCATTTAGCCCAATTGGAAGAAAAGGAAGTTTACTTAGAAAATTGATGCTTATTTGACCAATAAGGTGGTTATGATCTAGAGAATTAAGTGGAGTTATGACTGTTGTTGCAGCCTATGCTAAATATATATATATACATAACTTTGAATGCATTTTAGTCCACAATCAAATGTCTCGATACTCCATCATGTTATTCACAAATTGCATTTGATTATAACATAATAGGTAAAGTGGTTGAGGTTCCAATATCAATATTTGTGTCACTCTCATTTGTTTCAATATATTCTGGTAAATCTCTCACATATTTATTGGTAACAATGATAATTATGTAGACGCTCTTCTAGCTTCTCTCTTTTTTTGGCTTAGAGTATTTAGTTGCTCCCAAGATGGTTGCATTTGGTTGTTTTGTTGATTATAGTTGAAAGGTGGTGGATTGTTGTGGTTTTGGTGATACATGGGAGCATACTAGTTAGAATGATTGTTGTTTGTTGTTGCTATTATTGATGTTGTTATTGTTGTTTTTCAGCTACTTATCTTTTGCTAATATTAACTTAATTCATTTTATCTTCTCTTCTAATTGTGCTCATCTTCTTGATTATTTAGAAATGTTTAGATCAATATTTCCTTTCCAGAGAGTGCTATCAAGTAGTTCACACTAACCCTCAATCTTATTAAATGAATTATTAAGAAACTATTACAGTTGTTACAATATAGATTTTTCAACAGATCTAAGAGCAACCTTCTTCTTTTAACAAAGGCAATTGGGCTTCCTTAATATTTGCTCATTATCTGTAAGCATACTCCTTGAGGCTTAGTAGCCTTTTTTTTTCAACATTTGTAACTCTCCCCTTGACATTTTGGTATCTTGATTGAATCCATATTGATTAAGGAATGCATCGGTTAAATCTTTTTAACTTCTTAAGATAGCTCAATCCAAATTCATAACCTAACAAAATGTAGGACCCATTAGACTTTTTAAAAAGGAATGCACTAATAAGTCTTTATTTTTTTTGTGCCACCATTGTACTGTATTCCCAATTTTCATTGAGGATCCATACTTTGAATATATTTCTCAAATTCAATCATTTTGAATTTATGGAGAATGTGAAAACTTAAAACTAAACAAAAATCTTTTGGAGTTTTTATTCTTGATGTTGCCAGAGCATTCATCATTTTTACCATTCACTTCATCTTTTGTTATAACTCTTTAAGCTCCTCTCAAGTTACTAACTTTGCTTCTCCTTATTCCTTAGAATTTGGTTCTCATCGGATCTACAATAAAGGTTCGTGCATAAAAGCTAGATTTGGCACGGAATATGTGAGGAAGGGTACATGAGTCATATGCTCTGACGCTAAATGTCTTAGGAAGGATATTCCCATTCCTTATATTGTAGGCATTGGTGGTGGAGGAGGAACAAACATCGGTGGATAGTTAAAATTGAGATAAGGATCATATAGATATGATGAGGTTGTTGCAAAGGACATTGTGGCTTGGAGATCCAATGAGTTGCTCTTTCTCAACATCTTATTTTGTCTTATTATGAGAGTTTGAGCTACTCTGTAAGTGTGGCCGCTATCTCTTGAAGTTCTTCTACCTGTGACTTTTTAGGATGACTTGGTTCCAACAGCTTTACCTTTGATCGGGCGAATTGAGTGTTCTTCTTAATAACTTGTATTGTTTTCTTGTAGGGAGGTTATAACGAATCACCTTCAAAAAGGAAGAATATAACGTTAAAGTTTTATTTGATTCATATTCAAGTGACAAATATCTAATAAAAATTTATGATAGAGGAGAGTTTTAGAAACTAAATTTACCCAAACTATTGCTTATCCTTACATAAAACCAATGTTACTTTAGATCATCCAATGAAAGCGAGACTACAAAGGAAAAGAATTTATTAGCATATCAAATTCTTTGTGTACAGTGGGAATTTTATTTAAACAGACATTAAAAAAATTGACAACTGATTTCTTTAATATATGAGTTAAACGGTGTTTTGATACATTATTATACCTTTTCAATCTTTGGTTGCATTTGGTAAATCTGACTGCATTTTGCTCAAAGATCTTGTTCTAACATCTTTTTTTTTTACAACTTTGCTTTCTATTTCAATGCTTGATTTTGGCTCTTTTCTCTTTAACGAAATTTCTCTCTTCCACCATTTCTCTTCATTCTTATAATATCTTACTTTGGATTTCTTGCCTCCATTAATCTTATTTTAATATAAACTTTTGAGCTTTCCCTTCCACGTTAAGACTTCCTCTTTCACATTTCTTTCTCTTATTCTTATTCTTCATATTTCTTTTCCGTATTATGCTTATACATATAAAGGATGGTCATACGCACTAATCCTTATAGGAGAATCTCTATCTTATTATAGGCATCAAGGAACAAAAGAGCATAAATCCTTTTAACCATGCTATAGAGCATAGATTCGGTTAGCTTATTTCCCTTTTCCATCCTTTTTATTGGGTGTTGATTTTGATTCAATAAGTTAGGCCCATACTTTTGTACACTCTTAGAATCTTTGATGTTGTATCTCAATCAACCTTATTTGCTCATCCAATTCCTAGTTCAAGGAAATCTAGATGATAATATATCAATCCATTCAAATTAGGTATATACCATTAAATTGGACGAAAAATGTCTAATTACTAAAGCTAAAGCACAAGCCGCCGATAAAGTCACTTTAGACAAAGGCGACAAGTTAAAACATGTTGTGCATTCCATAAGTTTGAAAAATTGCATCCATGAATATACCCATTGAGGACCTCTTATAGCTGTTAATTTGAAAATAGAGTCTAATATTTCTTTGCTTAATTCTTCTATATTTAGATCAGGGAATTGCATTAGTGGGCCAAAATATGTGTATGAATCATATATTTTAAGATGCAGGTATAAAGTAATTGAGTATAGCAGTGAAGTTGTCCCTCCCCAACCTTGTGACATTGGTGTACTCTACGAACTTCTCCACCAAAACAGCCAACATATGGTTCATTTAATTATATACTAATTTATTAAATAGATATATTACTTTTTCATTAATAAAATTTGGGAAAGAAGGAAACAAAATGAGTTTATAGATGTCTAAAGTTATTCCTTGCAAATAAAATGTGTTATTCAAACTAGTCCAATGATTATCAAGATCCATGCAAAGCAAAGACCAACACCCACCTTGTACCTTTCCTATTTGATGCCTCTCTTTTACAACTTCCTCATTTACATGTAGTAATCTAATTAAGAGATTTTTACCCTAAGGGATGCTTATAGAAATATTACATGATTTACTACTTTAAATAGGATCTATTGTAACTCGTGATTTTCTTCTACGGTAGGCATTAGATCATTTTGGCCAAAGGTGAAGGTACGATACTTTAGATGCTAAAATTTTTTAGACGTATTGATAACTGACCATTGCACTTTAGGATCTAATAGTTCATGAATACGTTGAATCTGCTCATAAATGAATTATGATGTTCTTTAAAGATAGCATAGCTACTGCGTCATGCTTCTAATCTCACTATTTATAATATGCTCAAATCTCCTTATTGGATACCAATATCTTGTAAATGTTTCTCATATTGGTAAGAGTAAAGCCTCTAATTCGTTTCCTAAATATGATTTGTCTTTATTTCTTTTGATGAATAGGACTTTCATGTTAGTTTTATGTAAAGACAAACTTCATACAAAACAACAAACTTGAAATAAGATTATCCACTTAAATCTAAATGAAGATACATAGGCAAATGTAAGCATTAGATAGGAGCCAATTTGGAATAGAAATCGTAAAAGAAAATCAAGAAAGGAATTTTGGAAAGAAAAGAAAGAAAAGTAAAACCACATGATATGGAATAAAAATGTAATTCAAAGGAAAAGAAAATGTACTTTTGATTAAAAAAGAAGAAAAGGAAAGTAACATGGGTGATAAGGATGATGAATGCTAAACTAGATAAGGCATTTTGGAAAGGGAAAAAAAAAAAAGGATGACTCCTTTATAGAGATTACTTAGATTCGGATTGGTCCTTAAGGAATTTGGTTCTATAATTATGTTATGACAGGCAAGTGCACTCAAGGCGAGAGATTAACTACTAAATCTAAAGACTAAGTGACCCTTGAAAGGAACTGGCTAAATCTTCAGTTATCCTCAATGGAGTGGTCATATTTATCATTGATATTTTTGGATTCCCTTAATAGAAATGGCATAAATAAATAAAAGATAATGAAGTCGCCTCATTTTAAAAAAAAAAGATTAAAAAAACCTGGAAGAAAAGAACTATAAAGTCTTAACCAAAAGAAAAATGAGTTAGAGGTCTATTGTAAGAGAAGGTGTTATGCATCACGTCTTATTAGCTTTAACGTTGCGTTTGGTTGTTGTCCTTGGTAGTTGGAGACGGAACGGAACAGAAATTTAAAGATGGAACGGAACAAAAAGTGGGGACAGTGAGGTGTTTGGTTATGGTAGACAGAACAGAGAAAACTGTCTCCGTCTCGAGGACAGAATGTGTTTGATTGTTGGAGACAGAACGAAAAAATAATGCAAATGACGAATATGCCCTTGGTCCTTGATATGATTAGTAATATTTATTTCATTGGTACTTTTATTATGAATGGTTTGTATTAGTTAAAAAATTAACAAATAATAATAATAACAATTTCAAA
>JANZLC010000004.1:2304249-2314617 GCA_026413385.1 Erythroxylum gracilipes
CTTGAAAACACTCTTCTAAAGCAAGAAAAATCAAAACCCTAAGCTTGATCTTCTTTTTCTCTTCTTCTTCTCTTCACCGAAGTCTCTCCTCTCTTCTTTCTTCTGTTTCTCTTCTATTTTTCTAACTCCTACGACAGCTCTCTACTTCTTTTAAACAAAACCACACATTACTTGTTCTTCCCATTTTACCCTTCATTTAAGTGATCTTTCCAAATTTGCCCTTCTTTTGTCTTTAAAACTGACCTCTTGACTCCTTATTTCAATTAGGTAAATGAAGCAATTTGATAACACTTTCTTCTAGATAAATGTTCATCTCTATCTTATGTTTCCATAGAAACCAAAAGCACTCAATTCGGTTCAGAAATGAAGAAGTTATGGCCAAAACACTTTCAGACCAATACTAAACCAAGACTAAATACTACACCTAAATTTACTCCAGAAATTAAACATTTTAAAGCCAAAATTAAAATTCAATTCCTTTAGAACACTTGTATCCCCACGTCTCTAGTTTAATTAGAAATAAGAATCAGATTGATTGGAGCTCTATATCTCAATATATCTCTAAAGTACTGAAGCATGTTCAGAAAGTATCTAACTCATAACCTTTTAATAGGTCATCCCACTTCAAGTCGATCGGCCTTATTCAAATTGATCTTAAAAATCATAAATTTTCATGGAGAGGTAGAGAGATGTCGTAGAAATCCAAATCTTCAAGAATCAGATCAATCTGATGTCGAAAGAAAAAGTTATGGCCAAAAGAGTGAAGGGAGATCGAATCAGAAAATCGGTCGCGCGTGCTAAGAGGACGAGCGCTGAGCTGCCGAGAGCTGAGCGAACAAGGGCTGAGCGGCCGAGTGCTGAACGGTCGCGAAAGAGATGAGAGATCATGGAAGAGCTGAGTGATCGTGGAAGAGCTGAGCGATAGCTGAAGAGCTGAGCGATCGCGGAAGAGCTGAGCAATAGTGGAAGAGCGATCGCAGAAGGGCTGAGTGATCGCGGAAGAGCTGAGCTGACCCCCAACTTCTAATATCCATAACTTTTGACTCAAAACTCCAAATTTTACAAACTTGGTATCAATGGAAAGATAAAAGACAGATATACCATTTTCACGAAGGACTCAAAAGTAACTTTGGTCTCTAAAGGGGTCAAAAGTTTACTCAAAGCTGACTGGTCGATCAGCTCATCCTAAACAACATCAGAAATTCCAAACCTTATAACTTTTCACTCCCTTGTTCAAAAATTTCATACTTTGTATCAATGGAAAGATAACAACAAGCTCTACAATTTTCATGAAGAACTCACAAATCAATTCGGCCTCAAAAAGGTCAAAACTTCATTTCAAGCTGGCTGTCTGAAAATGTCATCCTAAGCAGTGACACAATTTCCAAAAATCATAACTTCCAGCTCCGATATCTAAAAAATTCATATTTTATAGAGTTAAAAAGCTGGAAACATAAGCGACAACTTTCATGAAGACCCTATGAACAAATTTTACATCAATGGGGTCAAAATCCAAATCGAAGTTACTGCCCTAAAATTTCCATACTAAACAACATTCAAACTTCAAAATTCACATCTTCCAATTCCCACACCCAAAAATGGCATACTATACCTCATTTGGAAAACTATGGAATTCCTCTATAACTTTCAAGAAGGCTACTTGGCCCAATTAACCAAAATTAGTTCAGAAGTTTGCCTCAAACTAGAACACACAAAATTGCCTTTATGAACATTTACAAAACAAAGCAAAGAAACTTTTAAAACAATCATTGGCAAAAACACAATAAAACATGAATATTCTTCATGAATATCAATATATGCGTTCTTACAAAGTTTTAGTGGGCATTTCTAGCCCCAATACATCAAAGTCTCAAAAATTGCAATTTCAAAGAAGTTACATAAATAGTAACTATACAAGCTCACTTTTTCAATTATAAAGATGTTACCCACAATACATACATACACAAAAACCCATTTCATGCATTAACCTCAAAATATCATTGCAATTGCTCCAATTAACATTATCCAAATACAACATTAAACACTACTAATTTCTCATTTAATTTCATTTAATAAATCAAATTTCCAAGAAAAAGTTTGGGGTCCAACAACATATCTCATTTTCATTACATAAATCTTCGAATTTTCTATTATTGAATTCCCATCTGTGATCGCTTCAAATAGATGTAATGCAATATCGTTTTTCAATTTGAATTTTTCTGAAAAACTTCTCAAAGATTTAAAAAAATATCATCCTTATTTGATAGAAAATGTAAATTTAGAGTAATCATCTACTATAACAAAGTCGAAATGTTTACCACCAAAGCTTTGAGTTTTGGTAGGACCAAATAAATCCATGAGTATAAGTTCAAGCGGTTGGTTGGTAGACACAATATTTTTAGGAGGAAAGCTGCTTCTAACTTGTTTACCTTTAAAACAAACTTCGCAAACCTGATTGCTTTCAAACTTCATGGTAGGTAGTCCTCTTACTAACTCATTCTTGGACAATTTTGATAGAATGCTTGCTAGCATGTTCAAATCTTCTGTGCCAGATTAAAAAATCCCTTTTTAGAGAAACAGAACACTTAACACTTTGTAAAGACATGTCTTTCGGTTGGGCACAATATATGTTCTGATTTATAGGATCAACAAATACAATATTATCATTATGATTATCGATTATTTCACAATGATATGCATAGAAAATGACTGTATAACCCTTTGTCACATAACTAACTTACACTTAACAGGTTATATTTCAAACTATCAACTTAAAAGACATTATCAATAGAGGTAGAGTCAGAATAACCAATTTTATCAATTCCAGTAATTTTTGCCTTGTTTTTTTCGATAAAAACAACATCACCTTTTTCTTTTCTTTCAATGTAATTGAAATATAATATTTCACCTATCATGTGTCTCAAATAACCACAATCAACTATCCATTGATTTTCTCTTGTTTCCATTATAAAGCATATCTGCCGAAATTATTATCTCATTTTAGGTATCCACATTTTTCTGGGTCTTTTTAAGTTAGCAGCTTAACCTTTTGGTCTCCAAATATACATTTGATATATTTTTTTTCTTTTTAAGAAATTTACAAGAATGACTAATGTGACCATGTCTACCACAGTAGAAATATAAAACAAATGAATAAGAGTTGCTATAATTTCAACCATATATCAGGTTCCTGTTGTTTTTAGTATAACTAGTGTTAGATTTTACAAAGAAATTCTTGTATGGCCTAATATCATTGATTTCATTATAATCTATTCTAGCCTTATCAAAAACACATTTACCACTATCAAGTAATGCATTAAGGTTGTTCCTTCCATTAACAAACTTTGCAAGATCTTTTTTCTAAAGATAAGATCTTTCCTGCATATTTCCCTTTCTTAAGTTCTAGGCCGACAACCTTTTCTTCTAGTTGTCTCACTTTATCATAATCATTTTCAAGCAAAGTATTTTCTAACTTGGATGATCTTTCTTCCAGAACTTCCTTTTCAGAAACTTTTTTCTTAGAATCATCCTCAAGAGACATATTTTTGGTCACTAAACTCTCATTAACAAATTCTAATAATTTAATATTACTCTTCAGAGATGCATCATTATTCTTGGACATCTCATTTCTTTGAAATACTTCACTTTCAACTTTTCATACTGATCATACAATTCATGATATGCATTTTTCAATTCATCAACTTCAATATTGGAGTCAGAATAATATACCTTATCATCTCCTGATTCAGTCATGAAGCAAATGTTGCTAAGTTCTTCTGGCTCTTCTTCTTAAAAGTTTTCAGAATCCTTGTCTGACCAAGTTGCAGTCAACACTTGCTTTCTGGGTTTTTTATTCTCTGACTTATCCTTTTGAAGAAGAGGTCATTCAGGTCTTGTGTGTCCAAGCTTCTGACAGTGATAGCATATGATTTGATAGGAACCTGTTGTTCTTACCTTTCTTGTTTCCTTCTTTTTTCTTCATTAAATTCTTTTTATAAAAGTGGACATATTTTCTGACCATGAAGTTGAACTCTTCATCTCCATCTATCTGTAATCCAGTGTCACTTCCATCATCGTTTGCTTCATTAGTTGCTTTTAGTGCCATTCCTTTTTTGTATGAGGATCCTTCATCTCGCCTAGGCTCAATTTCATGGATCATCAGATTTTCTCGTAGCTAGTCGAGTGAAATAGTGCCTAGATCCTTTGCAATTTCTAGAGCTGTCACCTTAGATCTCCATTCCTTTAGTACTGATCATAAAATCTTCGTTACGAGCTCATCATTGGGATATATCTGTCCTAAGTTCTTTAAGGCCGTGATGATGTTGATGAACCGTTCGAAGAATTCACCTATAGTTTCTCCCTATTTCATGCCAATAGTTTCGTATTGATGCACTAAAAATCTTATTCTATGTTTTTTTTTACCTCATTCGTTCCTTTAAAGGTGACTTATAGTTTATCCCACATTTTCTTTGTTGTAGAGTAGTAGGATATCTTCTCATATTTTCTAGAGATAGTGCATAAATTTTATTATGTTTTTCTTTAGCATTTAGCTGTGCATTTCTTCTATCAGCATCAATCCATACTTTTACGTCATCAGTAGTGGGAAGTGTAGTTCCAGTTTTGATAGCTTGCTAGATCTCGATATCTACAGATTAAAGATAGATGGTCATTCTCTCTTTCCAATAAGAATAACTGGTTCCATTGACATAAGGAGGCTTTGATATGAATTGTCCTTCAAGGCTTCTCAAATTGTTTGCCATGATCTATCACGTGTTGCAAAACACAATAAAATGTGAAATCTCACTCTAATACCAAATGATAAAGCAAACACACTCAAAAGGGGATGAATGGTTTGTGACTTTAAAAATTTTGCAAGTTACTTTCAATTTGTATAATAGAAAGTGGGCATTTAAAGATTAAAAAAAGGGTCCTGTTAGACAATAAGAGCCTATTAAGCGACAAGAGCCTATTAGACAATAAATCCTATTAAAACAATTTAAAAAAGAAGGAACATGTTAAATTGAAAGGGGACCTTTTGTGAAGTTAAAAACAAAAGGAGCCTATTTTAAAAGTGAAGGAGCCCCTTGCAAAATGAAAACGCAAATAATATAATGAGAAAATTTAAAAGTTAAGATGAGAGAGAATGACACAATCAATTTATACTGGTTCGGCTTATAACCCAAGCCAACATCTAGTTCCCAAGTATCCAACTTGAGTATTACACTATAAAAAATTGAGTAGTAAATTTGACGAGCCTCTCTAAGCTCACAAGTGAATATTTTTCAAGGTTCTTCAACCTTCCACACTAGTAGTATTTAACTAGCCTCTAAAAGCTCTCAATGAATGATGAAGTAATTTGCTCGATATAAGCTTTAATGGTCTCTCTCTCAAAAGAATATTCACTTTTTAAATCACAAGACATTTGATAAAGGTATGACTTGATTTGCTCGATATGAGCTTTAATGATTTCTTTCAAGAAGAATTTTCACTTTCTAAGGCACAAGAAATCTGATAAAGGTATGACTTTCAAGAGTATTGTTATCGTTGATGTGTTTCAAAAATCTAGCTTCCTTAACTTCTCGTTCGCAACTGCAATGGCTATTCCTTAAATAGACATTTTCTTCAACTAGTAGTTGCTTCAATTTTATTCTGAGTTGGCTATGTATCTAACAAATTTTCGATATCATCTCTGCTGGAATCTTCCAATCTTTAGATGTTAGAAATATATCATGGAGCTGATTGTTAAATTATTTGATTAGCAGGATCCTATACAAGGAAATAAATCCAATGAGATTAACAAGTTCCTTCTGGATATTGTGAAATAAATAAGGTAAGTTCATTATGAAGGTTCCTGCAAGAAAGGACGCATTTATCCTATGATTTTATTTCCATTTAAGAATCCTATCATTATTTATACAAGTAAATAAATCCAATTTGAATTTTGAAATATTATAACGTTATCATCAAAAAAATTAATAATAAACCTTAAGCTAACAAATGCAACTTATCATGGTTGTCATTATGGAAAATCTTTTTTTATAGTAAACATTACAAACGTGAAAGCAAACATTGACCGGAAAGGCAACAGAACTAACCCAAGCCAATAGGCTTACCCCGTACACCCAGAACCTACTAGCCTTTCACAACCAACATCAAGAGCAATAGAATTATCTGAATTTAAAATGGAATCTAAACAAGAAGGATGAACATTCCAGTATTGTGGGTTTGCATGTAATAAGGCCACCCTCGCTAAAGAATGAGCCGCCTTATTGGCAATCCTACATGTCCAGTGGAAGGACAGGTGAAGGAAATGTCGCTTAAAAGATAAACAGTCAAGTGCCAAAATTTCAATCTCAGAACGATGTGATGAAGGACCTATAATTGTCTGAACAGTCGACAAATAATCGGACTCCACTATAACCTCATCAAAATGTTGATCTTTTAACCAAGATAGAGCTTCCCTTATGGACATAAGTTCAGCAAGAACTGGGTCATACGAAACAGGATAATAACCAGATAAAACAGCCACGAAATGCCCTCTGCCATCCCTTAACACTGCGGCAAAACCCGTGGCATTCTTATCTCTAAAAACAGCCGCATCCATATTACATTTGAAATAGCCTTCTGGGGGCCTAACCCAAGTTGAAACAGTGGTTCTTGCAACTCCAGTCCTGGTGTTAGCCTTCTCAAAGGTCTCCTGCGCCTCTTGCCAGTCTTTAAGGAAGCTATCAGCAAAATTGGCAATCAACCAAGGAGGGCTAGTCTTTCCTTGCCACACTCGAAGATTACGGTGAAACTATACACTCCACAACATCGTCAACACACGTTCAATATTAGGAGACGACTGGATGCTTAACATGTGTTCTACAAAGGATGCAATTCCATTGCTTGGGTGACTCCAACCCATCGAGGACCAAACTGCTTTGGCTGGTGGACAGTGCATCAAAACGTGATTCATATCTTCTGTGTGACCACAAACATCACATGCGGTATTAAGCATGATGCCTTTCCTACGCAGGCGATCCTTATAAGGAAGAAAGTCATGAAGACATCACCAAGTGAAATCCTTGACCTTAGGAGGAAGAGCCAGATTCCACAACTGGCTCCAAGAACCATCTATGAACTGACTACCAATATCAGTGAATAAAGTAAGAGCCAGCCTCTAGCCAGTTTTAACCGAGTAAGACCCGTCCTGACTATAATGCCAAATCAATTTATCAAGGGGTCTTGATATAGCTATTGGGATCTTTGATACCCTACCCACGTCATAAGGAGTAAGCAGACCTTCCAACATTTGAACGTCCCAGCTGGACCCATCTTCCTTAATCAAATTGCACACCTTAATGTTGCTAAAATCCGAACTGAAAGGAGAGGTGATGTGAAAGTTATTTCCCTCAGAAATCTATGGATCCGTAAAGACCTTAATCGAGGCTCCGTCTCCAACCCTCCATCGAACCCCTTGACACAAAATGTCCTTGGCCGCATAAATACTTTTCCAGATAAAACTGGAATTTGCCCAATCCCTTGCCTCCATAAAGCTACAGGAGGGGAAATATTTGCCTTTAAAATTTTACTCGGAAGTGAGTTAGGAAACACCAAAAAATGCCATGCTTGTTTGCAAAGCATAGCGAGATTGAAGCAGTGAAGATCTCGGAACCCTATGCCTCCAAATTTTTTAGGAACACAGAATCTATCCCAACTCGCCCAGTGGATGTTCTTTCTGTTACTAGTGCTCAATCCCCACCAGAATGAGTTCATCATTCATTGTAACTTGTCACATGTGCCTCAGGGAATAAGAAAAACACTCATACAATACGCAGGAAGAGCTTATGCAACAGTCTTGATGACAATTTCCTTACCTGGTTTAGAGAGCATCCTATTTTTCCAGCTGGCGATACGTTTGCTCAAACGATCCTTAATGAAAGAGAAAACTTGCTTTTTCCTTCTTCTAATGAGAGAAGGCAGACCCAGATATCACCCGTGATCAATGGGAGTGCTGACCCCTAAAATAGCTTCCACTGCGTTTCGATCAGAAGGAAATGTGTTGGAGCTGAACATAATCCCTGACTTCTGAAAATTGACAGCCTGGCCCGAAGCTACTTTATAGATGGCCAGAATCCTCTTGTCTGTCGTATTTGCTCGAAAAAAGAGGAAACTGTCATCTGCGAAAAAAAAAGGTGAGAAACACTAGGGCTGCCAGAGCAAATAGAGATCCCATGGATATCCCCTCTAGCCTCATTTTTCCTTAACAACGCCTCGGTACACAGAATGAACAGATACGGGGACAAAGGGTCTCCCTTCCTTAACCCACGCTTCGGGATAATCGGGCCTACTTCAGAACCGTTGAACGCCACTGAATACCTCATAGTAGAAACACATGCCATAACAATCTCCACCCACTTACTATCAAAACCCAGCTTTAATAACATAAACCGAAGATATTTCTAGTCGACCCTGTCATAAGCTTTGCTAATGTCGATATTAAGAGCAGCTTCTCCAATCCTTCCTTTCCCTTTATTCTTCATGTAATGTATAATTTCAAAAGCCACCATGATATTGTTAGTGATAAGTCGACCAGGGACAAACGTCGACTGCATGGGAGATATAATCCTTGGAAGAATGCTTTTAAGACGGTTCACAATCACTTTAGCAATGAGTTTATAGATGACATTACACAGAGCTATGGGTCGAAGGTCTTTCATGCATATAGGCTTTTCTTTTTTAGGAATCAACACTATCGTCGTATCATTAAGAGTTGCCAAAAACTAACCTTCCTCCATCCAAGAACGACAACTTTCAAATATATTAGCCCCCATTATATGCCATCACTTTTGAAAAAATGCTGGATTCATACCGTCGGGTCCCGAAGCCTTATCCGGGTGAATTTCGAACATAGTTGTTTTGAACTCCTCATAGCACAAAGGAGCTAAAAGATGGTCGTTATCCTTCTTTTTAACCATTGAGGTAACGTCTGAGAAAAGATTCTTGAAATAGTCGAGAATAATATTTCCAATACCCTCATCATCCACGGCTTGCTGTCCATTGTCACCCAGGAGTAATGTAATTTGATTGAGCCTTTTCCTTTTCGAGACTTGTGCGTGAAAATATTTAGAATTAGCTTCACCGTATTGCATCCAGAAGATTTTCGACCTTTGCTTCCAATAGATATCTTCTTGTGCCAAAACACGATTAAGCGCAGCTTTTTGCTCCTTGTACAAAACAAACTGATGATGTTTCTGAGAGAACTCCATGTTTCGTTTAATAACTTTTATGCTCTCAGAAAAAATTATTCACGTGTTGCTTCTGCCACTTGAGCAACCTGATGCCGTACTCCCTTAAGCAGGAGAGAATGTTCATATGTCCATTGGCCATCCGGAAGCCTGAAACGAAATCAGCAAAACCAACCTCCGTCAGCCATTTATTCTCAAACTTGAAACGGTGGGTCCTCTTAGTGGGAATTCGACGCATAGCCACCAGTTTAATCAGATTATGATCTGAAGTAGAGTTCACTAAATTATATAGTTTATGAAAAGAAAAGCCTCCATCCATTCTTTGTTAACAAACGCACGGTCCAATCGTTCCAATGTGAGAGAGTTTGAATCTCTCCCTCTTTCCCAAGTGTATCCAAAACCTAACAACAGAATATCCACCAATTCACAATCCGTAATACATTGCCGGAATCCTTCCACCAATGAACTAGGATAGTCCACTCCTCCTAATTTATCGTTAACAGAAAGTAAGTTGTTGAAGTCTCCAAAACAAACCCAACGTAAATTATAGAGTCGAGTAAGGGAACATAAAAGCTCCTAACTGGGTAAAGGTAGAATCCGGTAAGTCTCCATTTGGGATTAAGCGAGTCATCAATAATCAAGTTTATGTGATTTTTTGAGAAACCGGAGATAGTAGTTGAGACATTATTCAACAAGAACATGGCCAGGCCGCCACTGCGGCCAAGCCGATCAACACAAAAACAAAAATCATATTTCAACAAAATTTTTATTTCTTCAATCTTAACCGTAGTCGCAAGAGTTTCACTTAAAAAGAGAATGCAAGGCTTATTGATTCTAACTAAATCCTTCAAAGTATGAAATGTCCGGTGGTTGCCTAAGCCACGACAGTTCCAAGCGATGTAACTCATGGCTCTCGGTGGGTCTGCTAAGCAAAACCGGCCGCTGGTAATGGATGTGGTAAGTCGGACAGAATCTGGTCATCTGTGTTCATCTCTTCTACAACGGTGATACTAGTGTGTCCTTTGAAGTGAATCACACGTTAGTATTATGATAATCAACCACAAGAAGGGGGGTTGAATTGTGTAACCTTTTTCGTTAATCCCTTCTTAAAATAAAACTTGTTCAGTTCAGAATTACA
>JANZLC010000004.1:2354655-2385862 GCA_026413385.1 Erythroxylum gracilipes
TAATAATATTAATAAAGAATTTAATAATAATAATAATAAATTTAATAATTACTCTGCATAAATAATAAACATTTAATAATGCTATGAATAATAATAAACATTTGAATACTAGAAGTTGAAATAAAAATTATTAAGTGTATATATTTATTTCTTCTTATTATAATAATAATTTTTATTAAGTGTATATATTAAAAAAATAATATTATTATTATTAATAAAGAATTTAATAATGATAATAATAAATTTAATAATTACTCTGCAATAAATTTAATTATTATTATTTTTAGTAATTTAATAATAATAATTTAACATTTATTATAATAATGGATATAAAATTAATTAATAGATAATAATAATAATAATAATAATAATAATAATAATAATAATAATAATAAAGAAATAAATATATACACTTTATAATAAAAAGGAAATTAATAATGTTATGAATATATAAAAATAATAAACATTTATTAATATTATGAATAATAATAAATATTTAAATTGTAGATGTTGGAACACATATTCAAAACTGTATATGTCACTTCTGTTAAAATACAAATGTTTATAACAATAATATGTTTCTTTATCAAAGCCAGCAGGCGCCTTGACTTTTGGTTTTGAAAAAGGAGAAGTGATATTGCGGCTTGGCTTTTAGTTTTGAAAAATGAGAAGTGACAGAATCACGCATGGTTTAAAGTTTTTATGTAAACACGACGTCGTTTTTATCTTCAACATAGTAAACTTAAACAGCCGATCTACACTCTTTATAATCTTGTTTTATTACCAAAAAAGAGGTCGAATGCATATAAATTCCCATTAGTATAACATTAAACAACATAACAGTGAATTGAAGATTGTACAACAAACAAACATAAAGAAGACTCGTACATACTAATCAATATCCATTAGAAGAACACAAGACATAATGATATGATATTAAGCATCAGACCAGAAAATCTCCATTCCACCTCGCTTATCTGAAGGAACTCCAAGTGCCTCCCAAACTGCTTTAGACGCATCGACGATGTTGTTGTTGCATGGAGGCTGATAGTCATGACCAGAGTCACAACCCATTGTAGAGTCACACTCATCCACCACTTTAGCCTTCACACTCTTCCCATTTCCATGGATTTTAATATACTTCAAGCACCTACTCCTGTTATCGAACCACCCTGTCGAAAGTGCCACCACCGGTTCATGGTCTGGATGGTATTGGTTATCGCATTCCGACGGACCACCGCCGTCTCCTCCCTTCTGAAAGCTGTTGAGTGTGAGAGTCGCCTTGGTGTGTCCGGAGACTGGAGGTGAACATTTGTAAATGGGGTAGAGCTTGTTTTGAACACAGCAATCGGAGTCATTCTCTCGGTTACACTGTCCTGGAGGTGGTTTTTTGCCCCTAATCTTACCACTAGGGTTGCAAGTTGCAGACTCAACAAAAGAAAAACTTTGAAGAACGAAGAAGATAAGGAAGAAGAGAGCAAGAGAAAGATTCTTCATCTTCCTGTTTTTCTTGTATTGTTGTTTAATATTCAAGAAACGTTTGATTCGTGAAGAAACCTGAAATGGTGCAATCCCTTTTATAGAGACGATTTGAGCTACTCATATCACACAGTTGCAGAAGAAGCAAGCAAGTAGAGAATGATGACAGTTTTATGGTCTTGTGTTCTTCCTCAAAACACTCAAATTGTCCATATATTAAGGTGGTAAGTGTGGACAAAAATGGAGTCGTGTGTGCCTTAATGTGTATATCTATTGATAAATTGTTCATCATCTTTGAGCCATAGTTTTGTCTTTATAATGAGTTTGTTTAATCGGTTAATTGAAATAATATACGTACGTTGTGTGGGCGTATCCTTGGATATGATATAATGGAGGACCTTTTTTTTTTTTAATCTTCAAGACAGAAAGTAAAAGAGACAAAAATAATGGTGCATGAAGTAATAAAAGAAGTTAGAATTCTTTGCAAAATGGTTTTTTAAATATCTTAATCTTTTAATATTTTATTAAATATTTTTAGTTGACAATTAAACTTGATTTTGTATTTTAAATTTTTACTCAATATTTTTAAAACATAACCGGAAGTTAAAGCGATAAAACAAGAAGTTTAACGTTTAAAAGGATCAACTAGTATTAGAACATCATAAAACTGGTTAAAGAAAGAATAAATTTGAATAATTTGAAAAAGATTGAAAAAGATTGTCCTTATAAAAAATTAATGTTTAATTAAAAAAAGACAATGTTAAATACAAATTAATTAGTTTATTTTTGTTCATAAAAAATGATTAGTTTATGAAAATTTGCCAACTAATCAATAAACTGAGCAATTTTTAAGACCAAAAATTATTAAAACTAAATCAAACTAAAAAATTGAAAACTGAACCGAAAAGTTTGTCAATTCAAGATTTTTACTATTAAACCGGTTGAATCGGTTCAATTTTTAAAACATTAATTTTACCTTCTACAAATTATAAAAATATTTTGCATAATAAATTAATTTTAAATTTTTTACGGATAGTGCATGAGATTATTGTTAACATTTGTACTAATTTTCAAATATTGAATTTTTTTAAGAATAACAATTTAATGTATTCAAGTTTTAACACTAATTCGGATATATAAACGCACATTTTAATAAGTTGTGATATTTAGCATTATAAGTGAAAGTTATATTATATTTAATATTTTTCATAAATCAAGATTTTCTATATATTGTCAAAAGTGACTGCGTGTTAATAGAAGGAAAGAAAATGGGAGACCATAAGATTTTGAGATTGTAATGTTTATAATTTGAGAATTTAACTAGGGATGTCAATTTTAACCCGGTTCGATTTTGACCCGATATGAAAAATGGCATCGTTTTTGAATTTTTTTAAAAAATGTAATATCGGATGGGCTGGGTAGGTTCACGGGCCGAGCCCTGGCCGCTTCTCGCCCAGCCCATTGACATGCATAAATTAAACACTTTAATTCTTTGGAGAATGACATTGAATGCTTAAAAGATATGTGATTAATTATTGTGATAACTTACCTCAAAAAAAAATATTGTGATAACAAATTAGTATGATGTTATTGAGTTAATTATGTAATTTTGAGCATAATTTTTTATAGAAATGTCGAATTGAGGTGATTAAAGAGCTTGTAAAAAAAGAATTAGATAATTTTTAAGAAAGTACTTAGAGCTCATATCGACTATTCGAACTTCTACCATCTAATAGTACTTGGTGGAATGACCTTTTGTTAATTGGTGTCCTACTAATTTAACAAATTATTAGACTAGTGAAATTCTAAGATTTTTAAATTACGTAAGTCCTAAAGTTTTTGGATGAATTTGAAAGATAGAATTTTTAATACGATTATTTTTTATGAATTTTCTAAAGAATTTGTTTCATAACTTTTCCCTAACTTAGTATTTTAAAATTTCTGATTACATTATATAAGCATAATTGCTAGTATTTTTGAGGCAAAAGGACGGTGTAGGTGTCTTAGTTGTCAGGGAACTCATACACTATGATGTGAAGGTAAAGAGAACCAATGATAATTTTTCTTTAAATTATGGTGAAATTTGTTGTTTCAATGTAATTTTTGCTTATGCACCTCAAGCAGAGTTAGAAGAACAACTTAAGCATCAATTCTAGGAAGAACTAGATGAGATGATTCAACAAATCTCCCCTAAAGAGAAACTTATTTTAGGTGGAGACTTTAACGACTATATAGAGACAACCTCGGATGAGTATTCTTGTGCCTATATGGGTTTTGGGTATGGCAATAGGAATAACAGTGGAACTACTTTGTTAGATTTTTTGGTAGCATTTGATTCGGTAATAGTCAACTCATTCTTAACAGAAAAAAAAAAAGAAGCATCTGGTAACTTCTAGTAATAGAACTATGAAGACTTATATCGACTACTTCCTCATGAGGCGAAGCAATCAACCAAGTTATAAGGATTGTAAGGTGATACTTAACACATATTTGTCAACTCAACATATATTCTATTTATAGATCTTATAATTAAGGGTTAGAGGATGAATAAAAGTTTTCGAAAGTGTACTAAAATTAGATAGTAGAATCTAAAAGGGGACATTGAAAAAATTTAATAATAGAGTAATGTATGAAGAAGCGTAGAAAATAGAAGGAGATATTAACTAGATATAGGCGGGCGTAACATCTCTTTTGAGGAATGCAGCTAAGGAGATCTTGGAAATTTCTAAAAGACCTAAGGGTAGTAGTAGCAAGAAGGAGTCTTACTAGTGAAATGAAATTACCCAAAACAAGGTGAAGATCAAGAAGGTTGCCTATAAAGCTCAATTAGATAGTTATATGGATGAAGAAAAGGTAGCCAGTATAGTGAGTTACAAGCTGACTAAAGAAAGAGGTGAAAAATATAGTCTCAGATGCCAAAAGTAGAGCATGCGAGAACTTATATCAACAATTGCAAACTAAGGATAGAGAAAAATGATATTTTTAACTTGGAAAAAGCTAAGAAACAGAACGTGAGGGACTTGGATAAAGTTCGTTATATAAAAAATTAAGTAGGATGCTTGCTTGTAGATGAAAATGACATCAAGAGGATATTACAAAATTACTTTTATAGGCCTTTTAATGATGAAAAAGATAATAATATTTCTTTGAACTTTACTTTTTACCAGCATATCATAAGAGAAGAAATTAGAGAATCTTTGAGGAATATGAAGAGTGAGTGTAATATGACCCGATAAGATACTCATAGAGGAGTAGAAGAGCTTTAAAGAAGAGGGTCTTATTTGGTTAGCCAACTTTTTTAATATGATCCTCAAGTTTACCAAAATGTCATATGAAAGGAGACTTAGCACACTAATCCCTCTTTACAGGAGCAAAGGAGAAATTCAAAATTGTTAATAACTATATAAGCACTAAACTATTTGGTCACATTATGATGTTATAGAAGAGGGTGACTGAGAAGAGAATGAGAAATGGTACACCAATATCACAAAACCAATTAGGTTTCATGTCAAGAAGATACATAACAGAAGCCATACACTTCCTTAAATGATTAATAGAATATTATAGGGATAGATAGAGGGACATGCATATAGAGGTGTCTAAACGATTAATAAGGTACTTAAGAATGTCATGTGGAGGTGTCTAAAAGCTAAGAAAGTTCCTTTTGAATATACAAGTTATTAGAGATATATATGATAGTGGTAAAACTAGAGTAAGGATGATAGGAGGAGATACAACAAATTTTTCTATTGATACCAGGCTACACTAAGAATCTTCGTTAAGTCCCTTTTTATTTGCAGTAGTTATAAATGAGCTTATTAAGAATATCTAAGGAGATATATTTTAGTGTATATTATTTACTGATGACATTGTTTGAATGAATGAAATGAAAGAAGGTTTTAATTTCTACTATGAAGATTTAAATGGATTTAAGTGTAAGTTTTTAGTGTTAAATTTAAAATAATTTTTAACAATAGAGATGAACAAGTTATCGAGTTATATGATATTAGCATATTATAAACCTTAGTCTTATAATAAACTTGAATGGTTAAACATTGTTATTAGATAAAAGATTTAAATGGATTTAAGTGTAAGTACTCACGATTCTAATCAAATTGACCTAAGCTCGAAGTGCAATTGATAAAAATGGTGGGAAAAAAGAAATTTATTATTATCATAGCAAAACTTTAACTTTCAAATTGACATAATTAGTACTTTTAGTTAATACTTAAAAAATAGGATAATTAATTTTAAAACCTCATTTAAGACTAGATTAGATTTTAAACCTCAATCAAATTAGATTGAATTTATTACTAATTCAATATAATCCAATCTTTCGTGATGCTAATCAAGTCTACCTCGAACTCAGATTGTTTAAAATGATGTTATTTAAAAAAAACCGTTAATTTAAATTCAGTCAAAATTTTGATTAATTTAAACCTAATTTATTAATTTTGACTTAATTAATTTGGCTAATTAATTTGGCTCCTTTTGTCATCCCTACTCTAAACTTATTATAATTTGACCCTTATCATTTAAAAAATTCAATTTTAATTTTAGCATTTTAAGAGATGAGAAATTTAATATAATTAAACTTCCATTAATTAAATGCCAATAATGTAATACTTTTTATAATATTAAAATATTAAGTAAAAAAACACTACACTTGATTAAAAAAATAACTTTGTTAAATTTTCTATTTATTAAAATATATTTTCAAAATGATTCATTAAGAATCCATTTTAAACATTTTGAGAACGTTAAATTTAAATTTAAACACTATAAACATTAAGAGTTTATAATTCTTGATAAACACTTTAAAATTGAAATTATTGTTTTAGCCTATATTAAAAAAAAGTTTGGCGTTAAAAATGTCATTTAGTATTCTTAATATCAAATTCTGACTCCTATTCATGCACTGCACGTCCGTGAAGATTACGTTGAACTTCCTTATTTGTGTTTGGTCCACGAAATAACAGAAAACCTTGCGTTACAAGTAACCTCAAAACTTGTAACCCTTCAAATCTTATATACCCTTTAGCCCGTGAAGAAGACAAGCAGACAAGAACCGGTAATTTCGGTTGAGACATAACCGTCATACACCAAAGTCAAAGATTTATGGTCGGAAGCAGCATGGTAGGAACTGAAGACACAAGTCATTAGAAAACTATCCACTTTGAAGTCACCAAAACCTTTAACAAAATGTCATCTATCTAGTTTGGTTCGATAATGAATTATTTCAGAAAAGAAAAACATGTCCGATTGAATAAACAGCACTAGAAAATTTTCAACTAAAAGGTTGACGAAGCTACAAGATGTTGCTGGTCTTTTGTCAATGAGAATCCACAGATTAGATTCAAAAGGTGCTGAAACAAGAAAATTGATATGTACACTGCTTGTACATAAGACCGAATAAGGGAAATCAATCATCAACCACGCATTAAGTCGATGTCGACGTGAGCATTACGCATGTCGACCGATTGTGAACCCGGCCACACACCAACTGATGATGTTGGAGTGAGATTCTGGGTCGGTGGAACACTGCTTTGAGTTACTGAGTTTTCGACTGCTGGACGGTCAGGATCTCGGGGACCTTCTGATCCTTCCCCTCTCTTGCTCTTTGGTTTTGAGCCACCCCATAGGAAACTTCCTACTATTACCTAAGATTCAGACATCAACAGATAATGTATATATCGTTAAAGTTGTTACATTCATCTGAACTCTATCATGGCACAAGAAGATGCATCGATTATTGAGAAGAATATTCGTATATTAGCAGCTTGCATTTGATAGTCCCATCTTTAAGGTTTGCAATTAAGTATTAACAATGCAAGTTTTACTGAGGATTACCTGCACAGGGCTTGCTGCAATAAGCACTCCACCAACTCCCCCACCAATAACACGGCCGTCAGGACTTGCAAGGGAGACACTCAACCCTCCAGTTCGATTGCGGGAGCTGCCACTTCCAGTAAGCAAATAAGAGCCTGATAAACATAAAATCTCGAAGCGCCCCTGCAAAACACCAAATAGTCCCTAACTTTTTTCCTGACTTCATCACGGAACAGTGAAGTGAAAGATAATAGAACATAAAGAAAAGAAGCTTAACCATCAAAGTAAAGAAAATCCAAAAATCTTGGTGGGAGTTGTGAGAATAGGGATGACAATTTTTGGCCCTTGGGCTTAAATTTAGCCTAAATTTAGTTATTTTTAATAGGCCGGCCAGGCCTAGACAAACTCGAAATCCAATTATTCTAAGTAAAACGATAACTCGAGATCCAATTATTCTAAGCAAAACAACATCGTTTTACTTAAAAGAGTTGGATCTCGAATAAGCTTGGGTTTGGGCTAATTTAAAAAGTAAATTATTCTATATTTTTAATTTTATAAAACTTGACGGGTGCTGACCCCATGGCCCAGTCCAATGCCATCCCTATATGAGATTGTTGGTAAACTATTTAAGAAGGTGTTTGACTTCAGAAAAAGCAAATATACATTGTATTCTCAAGGGGCCTGCATGCCTCCCTGTTTTACGAATATAGGGAGCAATACAAAGTATGCACGATTTCAGCCTAGGGTGGGTCCAAAAGGGCAAATGGGAGAGAAACAAACAGAGAAAATTGTCGAGCATTCATGGCATAGATATCTTTAAAAGATAAGGACGAAGATTAGAGAACTTTCTCAAGTCCCCTGACATACAAGGAATTCTCTAATCAAATAGCAAAGTGGACTCTTTTGAAGCCTAACCAGTTAGTAGAAGTACTTGAGAATGAAAAAAGTTGCCAAACCTCATATGTGACAGTGCCTCCCGATGTCGATGGCTGCCGAAGAGTAACAGTAGAGACTGCACCATTTGCTGACAGGATGCATATAGCCCTTGGCCCCTGCTGTGAGAATGACATTATTTTGGTCGCGATATCCTACAGGAGAAGTTACCAATCCTTAATACTATACTAAAGTGTACAAAAGCATGTTAAGATGCATTTGTTCATCCTAATATACTAGCATTTGTTCTTTCTAAATCTTTTCAATTAGCACCCATATGTGATGTATCATCATACTAGACAAATCTACAAGATAGATACATCGGAATAAATAAATTAGCACCAATCCTACTTCTATCCAATATAGCAGAATTACAAATCCATAAAACTAACACATAAGAAGAAAACACAGCATACTTCTCCAACAGCAATGGTGATGATGTGAGGGGTAAAACCAATTCCCGCTGAACCAGAGAGCCATTCACCTAGCAAGACCGTTAAAATTTTATCACTTGAATACCAAACAGTTCAAATTCAGAAATCGGCAAGTATCAGTTAGTCAATAGAAGTATAATAGATACAACTGTAGTTCCTAAAACACAGAGGTCCTTTATTCCAAGTATTGGTGTATGAAATAGATGTCCAAGGGAATTGGAGCTTCAGTAAGACAATATGAAATGGTGAAGTATATAATTTTATCTCGTCATTGAACTTAAATAATCATTTGTAGGCCCAATTCAGTCCAAAAAATCTCTCTATAAGGGTTTAATGCCATGAAAGCTATTTGTAATAATCAAATACTACACTAGCCCAAGAAGAAGAAGGAACTCAAAATCATATGCCCAAAAGAAGATTTAGTGGCCTGAAAAGGATTAGTCCAAGTTGTTGATATATTATTGTTTGACGATACTGTAATCTATATAAAACACACCAAATCTTAACAATTTCCCAATATGGACGTCCTTCATGTTCCAAATAACACATCTTGTATATATACCTTGGGATGTCTTTGGTTAGAATGGATTCAGGAGTTTCCTAATCATGGCATGTTCAGCTTATAATACGTAAAGATTACGTACTACAAAAGATCCAAATCTAACTGAAAATGTGTGTATTACCAAGGTTTCTTGATTCATCAAAGCTATACAAGGTTTAATCTTTTAGGCTACAATCTACGAGGTACATTACGATCCCACCTAAAATGAGACAAAGAACACAACTTTACCAGATTTCTTACCAAGAGAACCTAGCTGTTGTTTCCTCCCACTCCCCGGAGGCCGGCCTCGGCCACGCTTCTGGGTCGGTGTGATTGTACCAGGATGAGTAGACAATGAAGGTGACAATGCCAATGAAACACTCCCATCTGGTCCATATTTTCGAGGCCTTCCACGTTTCCTCTTGAGAGGCTCACCGGATGGTAGAACGGCCGATGTTGTACCAACGTTAACACCGTGAGACGACATTGCTGTTGAAGGCTCCATTGATACTGTTTGTCCAATTGAGGTTGATCCAATGTTCGGTTGAAAAGGTAAAGTTGCATTAGACAAAAGGTTCATGCTCGACGAGACGTTTATGCCGGCCTGTGTCGCTGAACCAGACCCAGCCATGCCTCTCTGCTGCATATAGAACGAAGCAGAACCAGATATCGCCATAGCATCTCGTGGATCCATGCATTTACTAAAGTTGGAATCTTTTATTTTTTAACAAGATTTGGAAATTCAGACAAAATCTACCGCACCCCAAAATCTTAGCCTTTGTGGATATATATAACAAAGATCCTGAAGATAAGAAGGGGTATGTAAAACCCTAATGAGTAAGTTGACTCTCGAAGACCTACTGTTCTTCAATTCAATTCAAGGTGAGCGTGAAAAGGTAATTCCTTACAAGAACAGATGGATTACAGGTGAAGTAACTTAAAACACAACTAAAAATCTTCAGAAAACTTGGAGGTTTCGCCGGAGAAGAACAAGTGAAATACGAAACTAGATTCGAAAAAAAGAGAAAACACAGACAAAATGAAAATAACAGATAATAACCGAATCCCGAGAATGTTGAGCAACCAAGACAATGTCGAGAAAGAAAGGAAAACAAAAAAGGAAATGAAAATCAAACTCAAACTCAAACAAAAGACAAAAATGCAAACTATTTTTACAGCTTACCAAACGAAACCGCAAGAAACAACAAAAAAGGCTTCGTTTTGAAGATAAAGTACTCAAAAACAGGTCCACAATCTCACCAACCCATCACTCCAGAGACCTTAAACAGCAAGCATCTTCACAAGCCAACAATCCAAACCCTTCAAAACCCAACAACAAAACCAAAAAAAAAAAAAAAAAACCCTCAAGTGTTGCCAACTGAAAGAGGCACTCTAAACCCAATTCTCGGTTTCTCAAAACCAATTTTCCAAAATGCCAAGCCCCCCACTTCACTCCACCTCTCTGCAAAAAGCTCGAAGCTTGGAAGCCAGAAACAGAGAAATCATTCAACTCACAGCAAAGAACAGAGTTAAAAATCCAACACTTTGCTGTTGCTGCTGCTGACACACCCTCCCCTCTCTCTCTCTCTCTCTCTCTCTCTCTCGCCTCCCGAACCAGCTAATGACAGCAACTTAAAGGTCAAACATTTTGACCGAGAATTAAAGATGGCAACTGGGAAGTGTACAGAAAGCTGGTAGAACAACAGAGCTCAAAAAGTGTGAACTCATTACTCACAAAAAGCTCTTCAACACACAAAAACTCCTCAATCTAGACGCACACAAACACACACATACCCAAGAATCCGTACACTAAAACTAAAGCCTCTCCTTTTCCCATTCCTTTTTCATCATTATCCAGCTATAGCATTGAAGATTTTTCTCTTTCTCTAAAACCACCAAACTTTATATATCAGAAAAAGGAAGATATAGATAAAGAGAGGGAACTCCAAAAACACACAAAATAAATAATAATAATAATAAATAAATAAATAAAATGAAGTGGATAATACTGAAAATATCTTACAGAATTATGTTTTCTAGTTATTTAGATAAAATCGTTACTCATATTAACTCTTATCTTATAATAATTAGTCACATGGCCTTTTCAATATATTTATAAATAACTATCTTAATTTTTAATTTTTAATTTTGAAAGCGCGTGCAGAGACAGCGCGTGACCCTCAAAAAGAGTAAACCTTTGTTTTGCATGTGACTTTTCTCTGTTGCCACTAACTCTGACTCTGTGGTACTCATCAATCTCTTCAAAAAATATCTAAACCTGACAAATGATAACCTCACCCCTTCCCGCACCTAAACGCCCCTCACCCGCCACCCCCGCGTAAATTCCTATATATTTAAATTTCCTACGAATATTTAATTCCAGCTTTTCGAAAAAGTGCTAATTATTTATTATTATTTAAAATTTAAAATATTTAAATTTATCTAGTCAACCCTTTTTTATTTAATAAAGGATCGGGTCAACGTAATATAAGGCTGCATGGGGATTTTATTTATTATTATTTTATTTAAACAGAATCTTGGAAATTGAAATGAGGGTTTTTTTTGTATTTCTTCAAAAAAACATGATTTTGTGACAAAATTGGGAAAAGAAAAATTAAATAATGTCGCTAACTGATTAATGAGAAACTGTCAAATTTTGCAGTTTTGAATGATGATTTGCAAAAGGAGTGTTTTTCACGTGAGTTTCTTCATTTTGATTTTGTGTTAATTCTGAAATTTTGATCTTATCTTTTACAAGTGCAGGAAAGTTTATCCTGTTTGTTGATAACCTGAAGAGGTTGTTAAACAATTATATGTGCAGAATATATATACATTAAAAAAACTACTACTTAAATCCTTTCAAATTACTGGAGTTAGGACAACCCGATCTTATCCGACTTAACCCGAAATTAATATGTCAATCAATATTTTAATATTTGGACCGGATATTAAATTAGTAAAATAAAAAATTTAAGATAAAGTTTAAATTAGTAAGACAAAATGTTTAATTAATAATAGAACATTATAAACCCGATTAGAGTGAATAAAAGTAAGAACTTTAAAATATGATTAAAATAAATTGTCTATCTATTAAAGAATTTAAAATTTAATAAAAAATATTATTAAATATAAATTAATTGATTTATTTTGATCCGTGAAAATTTACTTTTTTATGAAAATTGATCAATTAATTAATTAACTAATTATTTTTTTACAATAAAAATTATTAAGATTTATTAAACTAAAAAATCTAAAACTAATTAAATCGAAAATTTGAATGGTTCAAAATATTTACAGGTAAACCGGCTAAACCGATTGAGTTTTCTAAACATTAATATCGAGTTTTGGTTCATAACTAAATTTATGCCTCAAAATCTAATTTTTATTTTATTATTTATTTTATTTGCACATAATTTTTATGTATCTTTTTTTTATTATTATTATTATAGATTTTATTATTGTTGTTGTTATTTATGTAGTATATAAGAAACAATCTTTTTATTAATTAAGGGAAAAAATATTTACTTCTAGACCTCTGTAGATCTAACATTAAAAGAGACTTCTGCTAGATTATTGTTGTTAAAACCATCGTTATTTTATTTTAATTTTTTTAAATAACATCATTTTAAAAATGATTCGAGCCTATTAAAAACACAGGGTGTTGAGTGGTGTAAAGACTCATTTCTAATCTTAATCAAGGGCTCCCTTTCTTAAAATAATTAATTAAAATTTTACTTTTATTCCTTAAATTAGTGTTAAACTTGTTAAATTATTGTTGAAAATTAACCTTATAATTACAACCAGAGTAGCCAAAATTTTCAAATTAATGAATTATCTTTAAATGTGTCATGATATAAAAAATATAAAAAATGAATTTTATCAAATTATTTTAACGAAAATAACTCAATAACAATAATTTAATTTAATATAAAATTAATTTTATATTATACGTTATTTAATTACATAAATAACGAAAATATTTTTTTAATCCAATGAGCAATTTGATTATAATTATGAAAATTAAATCAAAACTCATAAATTTTTTTTTTTAAATGATAACTAACATTTAAGGACGGCGCGAGGAATAAAAATTATGTCTATAGCGTGTGATTAATTTTAATTTTAAATCAAATTTAATTATGAAATGTTAATTTTAAAATAATTTGATTTTGATTAATTCAAACAAATTTATTTTATACAACTCAAGTTTATGGATGGTAATGAATTAGGTCGGGTTAGACTTGCGCGATAATTTTTGCCTTGATTTGGGTCAATTCGAGGCCCTATCACTCCCGAGGTATCCAAGCACTCACCCGATCAAGCTCAAGATAGCTTGGAGCTCAACTCAACTTAGCTCATCCATATTTTTTATTTTTTAAATTAAAAATAGAAAACAACATCATCCTTCATAAAACGACAATATTTTTCTTAAACTATATTTAGTTGGATGTAATGTTTTTAATGAAATAAGAATATAATTGAATTGAATTGAATGAAGTGAAATTATTTATAATGGAATGGAACGTAAATGGATATAATATTAGAAAATTATTATTTGGGAGGGATGAAAAGATTCATAATATAGCATAGTAAAATGTTGTTTGTAAGAAGGGCTTATAATGTAATATAATAAAAAGTTGTTTATCATTTTACATTTCATTTTAAGCATTTAAATCAGAAGTTTTTTATTTTTATTGGTCATATCTTATTTTATTATAAACTCTTCTTTTAAATAATAAAATAATATAAAATAATATTATATCTTATTAATAAACCTCCAACTAAGCATAATAACTCGTCTAAGTTTCAGCCTAAACCGGACCTGGATGGGTCTAGCTTGTGTCTAGTTGAGATCCACCCGACCAATTTAGTTAATGATTTGTTAATCTCTAAATTCGGACCTAATTGTCATCCCTATAGAGATCAATCAACTAATTAAGTTGGCGATAACCCCGACCCGAACCAACTTTTTGTCATCTCAATAGGCACTCTTCATTCTTCTAGAGTTTGCTAGTCGGTGGATAATGATTTTGACCTAACAAAAGCAACGGGGTCCACCAAATCGATTTGTCAAATTTGCATCAAAACGTAACCGGAAAGTGTTTACCCAAAGATTCAATTGCTACTATTCCCTTGGCTGCCAAACTGATTACGACTCACTTTAAGGTTGAAGATTTTTTATATTTTATAAAAGTTTAAATAATTTTATTTTTATATTTTAATATTATTAAAACGATATTTAAATAGAATACCTAAATAATAGTTACAATGGTAAAAATTTATCACAATTTGTATAAAATATTTATGTGAATTAATATTTAAATTAATTATTTTTAATATTACATTAACATCTATTAAATCTAAATTGACATTTAAAAATTAAATTAACAATTCAAATATTAGAAAATAATTAGAATTTAATTTCATTAGAATTTAATGCATTACTATTATCATTTTAAAAACCTTAAAATATAATGTATTACTATAGATAAGATAATTATTTATTTAAACTTTATAAAAAAATTAAAATGTCTAATTGTAATATCAAATAGGTTAAATTGATAATTTAAATACCAAAAATTAGCTTAATTTTTTTATCATTCTAAACAATTTAAGGTGTAATATAATATTATAAATAATGATAATTATTTATTTAAAATTTAATAGGTTAAATTGATAATTTAAATAAAGTAAATGTACCTAATACACAAGACTCTCTGTTTTGTGAAGATCTAGGGAGAGTTATGATATACGCAACCTTTTTTTTGTATTTTTACGAAGAAGTTGTTTCTATAACTTGAACTCGTGACTTTATGATCACAAAGGAGCAACCTCAAAAGTCAACGTACCCAGTGCACAAGGTTCTCTACTTTGCGAGATCTGAAGATAAGGACCCATGGGCCAACCCAACTCATTATATATATATTTTTTAAAATTTTCAAAAATTATATCGCTTTTTAAGTTACGGTAGAGCTACGGGCCGGCCCGTATTTAGCTAGACCTCAGTTGGGCTAACTACTTTTAGCTTGTGGCCTTGTCAACTCAACTCAAAATTAACTTCTCTTTTTGAAAGTATCATAATTTATGCAACCTTTCTTTTGTATTTTACAAATAAGTTATTTTATGATTCGAACGTTGTGTTAAATTTAAATTGATAATTTAAGTGTTAAAAGAACTAAAAATTAGCTTAAATTTTTATTATGATTTAAAAATTAAAGTGTAATATAATATTATAAATAACGATAATTATTATTTAAAAATTAATAAAAATATTAAATTATTAAAGGGTGTTGTATTAAACACTCTTTTCAGATGTAATTTATCAATTAAAGAGCTAAATGATTGAGATTACTCATACACTTAAATTAGAATACACTCTTTTAGGTCTGTCACAGTGCCCCTTTCAAGTGATAATGAAAGCTCATAACAATTGCTTGGCAACAAATCTCATAACTTTTTTTTCTCTGAACCTAACCTTAAAAATTGATCCAAGAGCTCTAGATTGAATAATTACCTAAGCTCAATGTTGTTTTGCTTCGCTCTCAAATATTATTATAATTTAATAAATCTTAAATTATAATAATATTTAAAAAAAATAAAAATAAAAACATAAGATTTTCTTATAATTTAATAAATATTAAAAAATTTAATTGTTAAAATTATAAAACTGTAATTTATAATTTTTAATAAAATTCAATTAAAATTTTTATTAAAAATAACAAGAAATAGATATGATAAATAATATACTTTAAAAATCAAATCTTAATAATATATTATTCAATACAACTATTAATTCCAATTCATATCAATAATTTTAAGTAAATATAATAAATTTATTTATTTGAATTGTATTTAATTAATTTCATATCAATAATTTCAAAATAAATATAATAAATTATTGATTTGAATAGTATTTAATTAATTTGAGTCAAAAATTAAGAATTATATTAATTCATTGTATCAACAATATTTAATTGATTCATATATGTTATTTATTTTATGTGTATTTCAATGTCAAAATTTTTATAAAATTAAGAAAAATATTTTTTATCTATGAAATATTAATTAAATTAAAAATCCATATTTATTTTTACCCAAATCAAAAGTTGTTAATCAATTCTAAAATATTCAACTTTCGGAATTTTTTCAAATCATTCTCTAATTTTTAAAAGTTTTTAAAAATTTTCAATCGAGTAATCATATATATGCTAAATTATTAAAAATAACTTTTTGAATTGAATTATTAAAATTTTTAAAAATTTGTTCCTTTAATTTAAAAAATTATAAATTTAAATACTAAATTATAAAATATGAAATATTTTAAAAAATTAACCACTTTTAAATATATTATTCTAATGAAAAGTTACCATATGCATGCGGTAACAGTAATGGAATAATTGCTTCTTCTTTGGTCAGATTTCCAGTGGTACGTACCAAACTTTGACGAGTACGTCCCTCCCATCACATTATTGCATTTACATGGCAGACGGCACCCGAACGTACGAAAAGATAAATGTTATCCCTATGCCATTGTTGTACTGAACGATAGTACTGTTTAACTTTTCAAGTTTGGACTCTGAAATACGAGGAGGAGACGAGAGGGTAAGCGGAGAAAAAGGAAGGAAGGAGGTGTGAGAGACCGGTTGGAAAGCAAAGATGGTGGAGATGTTGGTTGGTGACACAACCCCCAACCCTTTTTTGGTTGAGGAGTAACTGAGTTTTAAAGAATATAATTTAAATGTTAATGGAAGATCAACTTTTAGTTGGTCTCTTTCACTTTTTCTACCATACTCTTTTATATGTCACGTAATAATTGGGCTGAAATGTATAAAAAGTATTCTGTTTTATATGTTAAAGTTTAAAATATACTTTTAACCAAAAAGTTAAGTGACGGTTTGAATGGAATTTTAAGAGGTTAATAAGTAATTTTTTTATTTAAATTTTTTTTTAAAAATAAGTGTTTGATTGTAAAATAAAAAAGTACTTTTTTAATTGATATGATTTTTTTGACAACTAAAATATAACTTTTTAAGAATCTTAAATTTAAAGTTTCTAAAAAAAACCTTTCAAATAATTTTTTCGTAGATTTTTTTATCAATTAATGAACCTAATTTTTTGTCTATTTTATTTTTATGTTTTACGCATAATTCATATAATACATATAAACCCATCTTTTATATAATATTATTTGACTTTTTATATGTTTTAATATTTATTTTTGATATTAGTTTTAATTATATTATAATCCATATAAAAGATTACTTTGATATATTTTCATTTATGTTTCGTATGGTTTAAAATTAAATAATAATTAATATATTATACTTTGTATATTATTTAATATACTTTAAATAATATTTATATGCATAAATAATTTTTATTACAAAATAAAATATAGTTAAAATTAAAGTATTTTTATTTTTATGTTATCAAACGGTTTACAATATAAACTGCTTTTAAAAAAGCTCTTTTTAAAATTAAAATTAAATAATCAACTGACTTTTAAAAAAATTGCTCTTTTTTAAATCAAAATTAAATAATTAACTGACTTTTAAAAAAAATGCTCTCAGACAAGATTTCCTGAAAAAGCCTACTGATATTGAACACTTCATAATATTATGTTTCAAGTCATAAATGTTAAGATTGAAGAAATATATCACCCTAAATACGTAATTGATGAACAACTACGTACTTCTAAGAATTGAATATCATTTAATGCACCTCAAAGAACCGTGACTTTGTCAAAAGATAAAAGGTGAAGGTAAACTCCTTACTCCTGTTACTAAAAAGGAAAGTGCAACCCAATTGAGAGTAACCAAAAATGTAACAAAAGGCTGCAAAACCAAAATGCAAGCTAACTCCTATTGGGCTATTTCCTATCTATCGTACAATAAATACACTAAGCATTTATGAAGGCTTGTGTGGGTTCGTATGCAACATGGTCGGATGGTCCCCAGTCAATAAATTCTGTCAATTTCACACAGGCGGATGACAAGATCCCATTGTTTTTTAACGTTGTTTATGAAATGTTGATGAGGATGATTCACATGAAACAGTGTTTTCCTTTTTTTTTTTAAGACTATTCAACTCAAAAGTGTTTTCTTTAAGGATTGGGCTTGATCTAACGTATTCTTGATGAGCCTGCCAAGAACCAAGAGAGCAATATCAGCTACCAAGAACCAGTTCCTCTCAGACAAAGCCTCGATTTGTAACCTGAACAGCATGTAAAACTTAGAGCCGAACATGATAAACGAGTTATTCATGTCGTTTAATCCAACAGGAGTAGGCTCCCAGTCACTTTTACTAAAGTTGTTATGCTTCAGTTTATAGCCAAGTGATATGTGTTTGACTGCTTAGATAACTCATGTCTTCATGAAGAATATGAAGCCAATTCTCGTAGACCAGAGAATCAAATGAGTTGGAAACATCGAATGGGTATCCATACAGGATATTCGACATTTGCAGCAAAGAACATGAAGCCACAACCCTTCTCAGCTGTCTGAATTATATTGATGAAAACAAGCAAATTCATGAATAACAACTCCTACAGGCTTAATTGCTCTGCCTTCTGCAACTTTATGGTTGAAACCTGCCACAATATACACCTATTGCTACCATTTGCTCAAAGGAGAAGCATAGAATTTGAATAACTAAACATTTCTGTGAATAATATGCATTGGAACAACAGCAACTATCGTGCAAAGAACTTGAAAACATTTCATTGTAATCCATAAAGTTAAACATTCTCCAGAAAGTACAGGACTTAATCTTCCAAAGTGAGAAACATGAAACAAAAGTCCCATGTAAGCAAAGCTAAAGCTATAACTAGGTTACATAAACAAGAAGATGGAAATTCATGATCAATCAATCTCTATTAACTCATTATGAGTCAGAAATTGAAAAAATTGAACCTCAATTGTCAAGCTCCATAGCCTGAGCAGCCTTAGCTTTGGCCACTGGGGTCAACTTGGTCTTCAACTTTCTTTTCCCTACTTGAAACCCACTTCCACTCTTCTTCTTTTTCTTGTCACTACTATCAACCTAAACACAATTATGCCCCAAAAATTGACACCCGAAATTCACAATCAGAACAGATTGATAACTTCAAGTTCAATTAATGTAATTAAGCACAGAAGAAGAGGGAAAAAAAGGCAAAGAAACAGAAAATCAGAAGTTTGGGATAAAGAAATCTACTTTCATCTTATTCTTCTTCGCTTTAAGCTTCAACTGCTTCTTTTCCTTCTCTTCCCTTTCCCCTGAAATTACCCAGAGAAAATGAAAAGTTGCTCTTTAACATATACCTTTTAAAAAAAGAAAAGAGATAGAAACATGGAAACTTTTTGTTACTCTTAAGATCAAAATCATGCTGCTTCTTCCTACGAGCTAAACTATTCTTCTTCGACATTGCTCTTTCCGGAATCGAGTGTTTCAATTGGTTAAACCCTAAACCTAGAAGTGAAGTTTTGTTGGGTTGTTTTTGCTCGCCTCGTCCTTTTATTGCCATGTTATCACTAAATTCCGCCCACAAACTTTTCCTATTTCCGTTCGGACCCGATCCACTGGATCCAGTATTCTTTGCAATCCTAATTTATGTTTCTCTATAGATCAACTCATTTTTTAAAAATATTTTTACTAAAAATAATGATAAATATATTTAAAATAAATAATAAATGTAACATATACATGAACTAATTAAATATTATTTATAGGATTAATTAACTTAAATGTAATTTAATCAAATTTAAACAAATAAGGCAAATATAAATATTTAAATTAAATTATTCTATAATAATATTTAACTCAAAAAAAGTTTTTATTATTACTTTAATGTAAGTTAAAAAGAAATTCTAAAATTTAATTTTAAATATTTAATAATTTTTAAAAATAATTTAAAGTATATTTTACAAATTATGACTAATTTTAAGTATTATTATAAAAGAAAAGAAATTTCTTTTTAGTTTAATTTATTTAAAAATATTTATTATCTTTAAAATTAGTGATTATTTGTTATTTTAAATTTTTTTAAAAAACTTTGTTAAAATGACAATGAAAAATACGTGAAATAAATAATGAAAATAGCATTTGTGAATTGATTTTAATATTATTTATATAATTATTTAATTCAATTAATCTAAAATAATTAAATTCGAATTAGATATATAATTTAAATTTAATTATAATAATTTATTAATTTAAATTAAATAAAAAAGTTAACTAAATTCAAATACCAATAAATTTTGATTTATTTGCATTATTAAGGTTATTTTGATTATTAGGGTTTTGCTATTTTTTTCTAATATGAGGTTAAAAAAGGAATTTTAAATAATAAAAATTAAAAATAATGATAATTTAAAGATTCGATTTTTAAAAGTTTTAACTATTAAGATGCTAATTAAAGAAGTAACCAATGGAAACAAACCACGTAGGCAGTCTAAGTAGGACTGACCGTACAAGAAAATTGCAGATAAAAGAGGCGCTATATATAGAGACTCCCACGCCCCCCAATGAACAAGAAGCCCTAATCTAGAAACGGGAGGAAGAAGATGACGGGGAAGGCGAAGCCGAAGAAGCACACGGCGAAGGAGATCGCGTCGAAGGTAGACGCTGCGACCACAAACAGAGGTGGAGGGAAAGCCGGTCACGCTGACCGGTCCGGGCAGGAGAAGGGCGGGCATGCCAAGTTCGAGTGTCCGCACTGCAAAACGACGGCGCCGGACTTGAAGTCAATGCAGATCCACCACGATGCTAAGCATCCCAAGATTCCCTTTGAGGAGTCCAAGCTCGCCAATCTTCACGCTTCTCATGTCGCTGAGTCCTCCAAGCCTCGTCCTGGTGTTAGAGGAAGTTTCAAGAAATAAAAATCCAAATCTCCTGTCTTCCTTCTCGTCTATGTCATGTCATGTGTGTTTTGGAAATCAAAAGATACTATTGCTTCTTCTGAGGATGGTATGCTATGGTACAACCCGAGGGTTTCAATGTGGTTTTAGCTGCGATGACGATGGAATCAATGGAATGTATATTATTATGATGATGCAGATGATAATGAAGTGGTTATCTCTATCTGTTTTCGTTGATCTTAAAGCGTATGTAGTATGTTTGATAGTTGTTGCTCTGTCTCTGTTTGGTAATTGTATGAGATTTCAAAAGAGACTTCCTTTCTAATGCATATGATTTTTGATATTTTGTCAATTTATCTAATGATATGCTGCATAATTAGTTCTTCAAGTTCTACTCTTAAATTCTTTTTGCAATTGTATGGATTATTGACTCATTAAGCAATTGTTCCATTAAGTGTTGCTCTATACTTGAGGTCCTTGCAAAGAGTAGATTTACTTAAATATACATATAAAATCTCAGTTGCTGTGATTGATGTTAGCATATTGCTATGCGCTATGATGTGTATAAGACAGTGGTAGCGTTTAAGGGCCATGATACTCCGTTAGAAATTCCTCAGAGAAGACTTCTCTGTATAAGTTGATATGCATTAGTTTACATGAGTGTCTTATTATGGTCCAAATTGTCTGGATCTTCATCTGGTATTGGTATCTTTTGGCATAAACAAAGGAGGGTCAGGAGTAAGTCATTAAGAGAAATTGTGTTTGCTGTGTAGGTAGTTATGAGATGAAAGACTGATCATAATATTCCTTCTGTTACTTCCAAGGTGATTGAGAAGGAATAGTTTCTGGATTTTTTGTATTTGGGATGGACGTGGACCCTAAGACACCCATCCGAAGTTTAAAAGAAGTGTTCACTTATCGATCTGTAAATCATGCTTTCTTGACTTTATTCTTGTGAAAATTAACATAGCGGACCCAGGTGGAGTCCAGTGAAGTCAAAAACCAAGAAACTAAGAAATCATTGATCAAGTTCGTTGAAGACTTCTGTTGTGATCTTATTGAGAATAAAGTATTGGGTGGAGTGCAAGCAAGCATTGGTCTGAGTGAGAGCAACCTCATGGAACACTGGCATGAAACTGTTGACAAAATGTTCTGTGATGGAGCTGTTTTATATGTGTTGTTGGTGTAGGATCAACTTAATATGCCCTATTATAATACAATGATTTAGTTTCTTTTTCATTTGTTCCATTTTCTCTGCATGAGTGCAGCTCTAAGACAATGTTATGGAGTAAATCTCTTGATGCCGTATATTTCACTTTGAATGTAAATATATTTTGGTGTTGCATCTCTGGTTTAAGTAGTGTTTGATTGATTACACATTAATCGATACTCAATCGATTGGTCTGAGCACAGGAAGTTGAATTTGCGAATGCTTGTAATTGCAAATGGTTGCAGAGCATTGTGATGTCTTTGCATCTGCAGATTGCAAGGGTAATTGCTACTGGCGAAGAGAATACATTATTACATATTTTTCCAATCTCTGATTTCTAAATTTTTGTTCTTTTCCACTATCAATTCTCCGATAAGAAAACTTCATCAATATCTTAACTCGAGTAATAATTTGATTTTGGGATTAAGACGGTGGTTGCATCTCACTAGAAAATGATAATAGGAATGAAAATGAATATTATCATTATAATTATTATAATTATGATAGTTGGCCAAGAGAAATGAATGATTACCATTCCTATTAATAGTAGTTGGTTTGTAAACAAAATTAAGAAATAAAAATGTATTATATTATAATTAATTAATTAATTATATTGTAATTAATGGAGAGTATGAAGGATTCTTCAAAAGTGAGATATCAAACTATTGCCTGTATAAGGATAATTAACAACCAACCACTCATTTTTCATTCCTTACCTATTTATCCCTTCCTAAACTCATCAACCAAGCACTCTCTAAATAATAAATAATAAATTTTAATTTGATAAAATCAATTTAATTTAAATTCATTGATTTTGGAATGATGAATTTAAAATTTATTATTATTCCGAATAATTTTACTTTTTAATCTACTAATATTTGAAAATTATTTTTGTAGTGTTTTTTCATTATTGTTAAGTTGAATACTATTATTAATTTAAATTTTTTTAAAAAAAATTATCAATTAATGATAGTTTTATTTTAACATTATTAGCTTGTTCACAAGTTTAATATCCTATAATATAATTATGTCGAATTAGATTTAAAAAGCTATAATTTTTAAATTTGAAAAAAGTAAAATTAGTGTGAAAAATAAATTCTTGTAAAATTTATATTTTGTTGACTTTTGACCTCTCTCTCTGTACATATTTACATTCTAACCCAACAACCGACCCTGTCGTTATCTGTTCTGTGCTCAAAATTATATAAAAATGGGTTGTGATTTATGAGGAGAAAAAAAGGAGAAAACTGAATCATTGCCTTCTCGATACTTACCGATCCTTCTGAAGCCCTACCCCAGTCGATATCGAGAGGATAGTTTGTTTGGAACATAGAGAAGAAGAAGAAGAAGATGAATCCGAGAACAGACAAGATTGTGAGAAGAACTACAATGGTTGCCACCGTTGTTGCGTCTTATTTCCTCTTAACTGCTGACTACGGTCCCGAACCCAATGCCTTCGACCCGGTAAAATTTGAAGAAATACAATTTTGTACATCTTAAATTCTTACCTTTCAGTCTTGTTTGTGATGTTAGAGTGATGATTTTGCTCCTAGTATGTTCTTTTTTTTTTCTGATCAGTATTGGTAATCTCTTGGCAGATTAAGAGGGCAATTTTATCTGCGGAAAGTTCTGTGAAAGACTTCATCTTTGGATCAAAAAGGGGACCTTAAGGCAGTCAAATGCATATACGTTGATCTCGAAGAAAATTTCTGATCTTTGCTCAACGGGAGGCTGGTTGAAGGTGTGTTCACAATAGAATACAAGAAACCCTAATTGATAGTAAGTGATCTTGCTTTGCAATTGAAGGGGAAAACCTGGTAGTTTGATGTATATGTTGGGTAATGGTGTAGTACAGAGCTAACTTTGTTTGCAGTAAAAATAATATAGTGAACAATTTCTTGTTATTGACAACTTATTTGCGGATTATATATGCTTCATTAGTGCTGCTTCCTCATTTCTAGTGTGTGAAGCCTCTTCTTAGAGCAATTGCTTGGAGAAACTCTCCGCGAGATAATTTCTAGTTGATGCAGTTCAAACTATGGGACTGTACCCTACAACAAAACCTTTGTTGTTCCCTTTTGTGATGTGGAATCTCTGTTCAGATACTTAGTGGAGTAAGGTTCTCATATTTGTTGCGATTAGTCAATCCAGTGAACATTACATAAGCTTAATGAACTGACTGCAAGAGCTGAAGTTCGAGAAAAGCTAGAGGGGGACGAGAGTCTGGGAAATTAAGATTAATTTCATATTCTAAAGTTTATTCATTATTAGAGTCTTTGTTTTACAAGCTCAAAACGTGTCTAATATGATTATGTTGTTGTTTGATAGTTTCTAGTTAAATTAGGACTTGTTTTGGGTTAAATCTTAAATTAGGGAAGTCTTAAATTTGGTACTTTTCTTGTGATATAATAGGATTTTACAATCTTAGTCAAAGTATTTTACTATAATGATCGTTAAAGTAGAACTAATAGTTTCTTAGTTTAATAAGAAATTAAAATTCTAATTCAAGTACACCTACCATCTTCATCCATCACATCTTTCCGAGAAGAGAAGATGATGGTGGATTATCTTGTTAGCCTTGGTGTCATCATCAAGGAATCCTTTGAATTTTGATGGGGCTCACCTTCTTCTACTTGGGGTCATCATCAAGGAATCCTCATTCCTGACTTTAGTCTTCTCTAGGCAATGGTTAGAAACTCTTAAAGAGTATGGGCTCCATCTCCACTTTCATCTCACAGTGGCAACACTTGCATTGCTGATATTTTGCAGAGCATTCCTCTGTTTAATCCTCTCCTGCATCTCTAAATGTGGCTACTCCTTTGGAAGGCAAGCAAGTGGGTTGAGATCAACCATTCCAATCGTCACTTTCTTCACTTGCAGTGAGGATATAAAAGCCGAAAAGAAGACAAATCAATCCAACCAATTTAGACATGTCTAAGGTTATCATTTCAGTGTTAATGTTGTCTTTCGTTCGAAATAACATCTAATGTTCAACAGTTTCCTTAATATAAACAAGTGCTCTTCCAATACTAGGATTTCATACAACTGGCATTACCTTCACACATGATAACCTAGATCATGTATTTCGATTAAGTTAGCACTCTGCACTTGTTCCAAGTAAAAACTGACATCTTTAACCTACCATCATCTACATTGACTCCATAATTGACCTAACCAATCGACCACATTTTCTGAAACTAGTTCTTGAATTGAACATATTTTCCAACGATTAGCAAAACCCAGAAACGGAATCGACTTTAAGCACTAGCTTCTTATATTGGCAATTCCGTGGTGAAAAAAGGTTGGAAATAAGAAACTCAAGAAGTTCCTTGTCTGAGCCCGGGTTCGAACCGGGGACCTCTAGTGTGTGAGACTAGCGTGATAACCAACTACACCACCCAGACGCTTGCTCTGACGGCGTACGAAACTTTGTTCATCTGATTGCAATTAATGAATATGGCTTCCATTTCGTTGTCTATTATCCTGCAACAAGAAAAGTTCTTCAATTCCCTGTAGCTATAAAATTGTAGTCGTAGGGTTGTTCGACGGCAGCACTAGGACGCCAAGTCAGATTCAGATCTGTGGAAGCGTTAGAAGACGACGTGGTTGATGGGCTTTCGCAATCCTACGTGAGCTAGCCCAGAGATTGAAATGTATTGTTGATCTGTCATGCTCATTTACGTTTTCGACAGCAATTTCACCGGGGACTTCCCGATTCCAGAGTATGGAACGAAGCAAGTTTCCTGCTTCCGCTTGCTTCCTTACGGTTTATTTGGAAATCTTTAAATTGAATTCGTCAATGAATTGGAATCCATTATATTAATGAGATTGAATTATATACAAATTCAATAATAATAAAAATGAATTCGTCAATGAATTGGAATCCATTCTATTAATGAGATTGAATTATATACAAATTTAATAATAATAAAAATGAATTCAATTACATTAGAATAAGAATAAATATAGTAAAAAATAAGAATAATAATAATTATTATTATTATTATAATTAATTAAGAGAAAAGAATGATTACTATTACGATTAACAGTAGTTGATTTGTAAAAAAATTGAGAAATAAAAATTTATTATATTTTAATTAATTAATTAATTATATTTTAATTACTTGTATTGTAATTAATCAATTACAATATATTAATTAATTAAAATATTGTAATTAATTAATTATATTGTTATCAATTAATTATTAATAATATTTTAATTAATAGTCTTTGAAATCTAATCAAGTGAAGCACAAGAGAGTGAAAAATAAAATAGTCCAAATAATGAAAGAACAAAAGAGCAAGTCATTACCTCAAGCTTCAATATAATTGAATTCCTATATTTAGAAGAGTTAATTTAATTTATAAAAAAGATAAGTTTCAATTACATGCATGAATTGAATTCATTCCATTTTTACGTTTCCAAACAGCTGAATTCAATTCAATCCTTTCCAAACGGCCCGTTAGTATAATGTCAGAGAAATTGTAAATATTTTTGTTTAAATTTTCTCGGCAACCAAACAAACCTTCCCTTCGATGCCGTTTTCGCGCGCGTGCTGTTTTTGTGTGCACAAACCAAGTTTGCCACATTACGGCATCGTTTTCTAGGATCACCCCACATTTCCTTAAATCTGAACCGTCTGATTTACAAAGAAACGGGGAGAAGATCGAATGAGAAACAAGACTATATAATACAAATTTGGCAAAAGTAACGAATTATTAATTACCATTCTTCTAAAAGAAACTAAAATTAAAATTGCGTTATTAATATTTTTAAAATAATATTTGTTGTATTCTAAATTTTAACAAAATTAATAATATTAAATACGAGTCATTAATTTAACTTATATGATATTATAACAAAATTAATAATATTAAATACGAGTCATTAATTTAACTTATATGATATTATATGATATTGTAATTACACAAGTTTTAGTTACGTTTTCAAGATCAAATGAATAAATGGAAAAAAAAAACTTAAAAAATGTCTTATTTGCTTTCCACATCTTTAAATAAGCATTTTTACACCGAAACCTTTGAACTTTTTAGTCAATTTATTGAAAGTTGCTTAATCGGATATCGTTAAGGTCTTTCTGCAACTTTCTTAAAAGGTTTGAAAATTTGAACGCTTACAAATTTACTTAAACAGATAATAACTGAATTGAACCTCTCCATTACAGGCCTAATGCATGTCTGACCTATATTAATTATGGTCCATTTTTTCGTTAGACTTCAACTCATTTATTTAGATCTTTTTTCGAGCTCTTTTATTATCTTTTATCCAGATCAGATTTGATTTGCTTAACCATAAAATAGTCAAAATCGTAATTAATTGCAGTTTACAACATCGTATGTTTTGTTCCGATAAAGGTTTTAAATTGCAGGTTACAGGTTATATTATGGTCGCACTCAGCAATTTAGAACACTGGCTTTGATATTACTGTAGTTTTGTTGATGAAGAGAGTGGTGTTCCAATCAAGGTTTTAGATTGCGGATTATGAGTTATATTATAGTTAGATTCCAAAGTATATAGCACTGGTTGTAATAGAACTGTAATTTCCCCGATGAAGGGGAATCGGGTTTCCGATCAATGTTTTTAAATTGCAGACTGTGAATTATAATGTAGTTGTACTCCTGCAATTTAGAACACTTGTGACACTCCTGTAATTTTGTTGAAGAAGAGAATGGTGTTCTGATCAAGGTTTAAGCTGTGGATTAAGAGTTGTATTTTAGTTTCATTCTGCAGTTTAGAACACGGGTAATTTCATTGATAAGGGCAAAATCGTGTTTCGGATCAAGGTTTTTAAATTGTGAACTGTGAATTATAATGTAGTTGTACTCTGCAATTTAGAACACTTGTTGTGATACTCCTTTAATTTTGTTGATGAAGAGAATGGTGTTTCTGATCAAGGTTTTAAGTTGTGGATAATGAGTTGTATTGCAGTTTCATTCTGCAGTTTAGAACACTGGTTGTAAAACTACTGTAATTTCACCAATATAGGGGAGAATCTTGTTTCCTATCAAAGTTTTTAAATTGCGGAATGTGAGTTATAATGTGGTTGTACTCTTGCAATTTAGAACACTGGTTGTGATACTACTGTTGATAAGGAGAATGGTGATACTACAGTTGAGGAAGTTTTCCCTCTTTTTCATGTCTCACTGGTTTTAAGTCTTTCTGGTTCTTGTTGTTCTAATGTGTGATTTGACGACTCTTAAGTATCCCCATCTTTTTGGATTCTACTGTTTTAATTATAGGAATATTTGATCATTCTTCATTACACAGGTTCAGAACCGCAGGTTAAATCCAGTAAAGTCGCAGTACCAACAATAGATTTCAATGTCAAGACCCTTGGGAAAGTGCTTTTGGTTAATTAAAAAAATTCCAGTAATGTCTCGTCCATGCCTGTTCTTATAAAGAAAATGAAGGAATGTACGTCTAAATTTGACAACTGGCATTACAATAGAACCATACATCCTGCTTTCAAAAAGTTCAAAAGGAGAAGGATTAGCTGACTGGAACTATCATATGCTTGCTTGATTGATGGTAGCTCGAAAAGATACAATTAAGAGTGATCATCTGACTTCAGATTGTGTTACAGATCCTTACATTGCCTGCAATAACGTTTAGATTAGGTCAAAAATGAGGGCTTTGGGAATTTCCTCTTTATTTGATACATTTTGATTTGTAATATAAATATGTTGTTCATTCATTTTATGTTTCAGTTTTTCAGAGGAAATAATACGTTCAAAATAAGGAGATTCTCTACATTAATTTACAAATATTGTTCGTTTTCATGAAATCTTCCACATTTGTTTATCACACTGAATAGAGTCTTCTAAGAAATTTGACAATACAGAGCTTTTCTACATCCTAAAACTATGCTAAAACAATATCTTATAACATGAATTCCAAGCAAAAAACAAGGTTAAATGTACAAGAAAGATACATCAAATGAATAAGTAGAAGAACAATGAAAGGCCTATCGTGTGTATTTATCAACAACAGAATCACAATATTCTCACCAGGAATTGAACAATGAAGAGTACAGGTACTTCAAAATTCAACTATATTTCACCATATTGACAGTTAAGAATGAGTTACCAGAAACTCATATTGCTATTGCTATACACTTGCAGCAGATTATGTCACCATCAGAATCCATTCTCGCTACGGACGAACTAATTATTACCCTCCCCATATTTCCAGTTTTGTCAATGTCAATTGCCACTGTTTTTAGTCCCTTCCCCACAATGAATATCCTCTTCCCAATTGCTACCAGCTGACAGGGTGGTCTTGTAACTAGTGTTGACAGCCTCCCAACCACAACCCATTCTCTATTATCCTTTTGCCATGTAATCAGTCTAGTTCCTCTACTCTCATCTAACACATATAGGGTACCATCCACGGCAACTGCTGGACCTTGCCAGCCTGAGAAAAAATCTACATCTTCATGCTGCCATGTGTCACTTGAAGGTTCATAAAGAACTACACGCAACTGAGTAAGCGGGGGAAAAGCATCGCACTTGATATATATCTTCCCATCCAAGACTATGGAATCTGCAACTTCAGGAACGATGTTACCACAAGAATGTGATTCCCAACTGTTTGTGTGCACATCAAAGGTGTCCCAAGAATTTGAATCACTCATATTTGAAAAACCTAACCCACCAATTGCATATAGCTTCCCGTCAAAAGCCTCGAAAGAAAAGTGGCACCTGAATGCATAGAATTTGGATAATTTAAAGTCAACAAGGGCTGCTAATTTATTCAAGGTCAATAGCAAGAATATAAAAAGTAAATACTATAAGACCAATACCCTAGTAACCCAACCAGCCAATGACTACAATTAAGCATCAGAAGAGCTTCTCTGAGTTAGAAGAGCATCCAAAGTCCAACTTAATTTGCACTGTTGTACACACTGTAGAAGCACCAGTTTTGCAAAAATCTACCAGAGTACAAGAGAAAGTAATTACAACCTTGCAGTTGGCATCGGAGGAGATTCACGCCATATGTTTCGTAAAACATCATAGCAGTAAGCTTCACTAGTAGCACCTTCCAGCCAACCACAGCCTCCTGATAGGTAAATATAGTTCCCTAGTGTTTCAAAGCCCATACCATTTCTCTTCCAACAGCGAGGCGGAAGCTCTTGAATACGTCTCCAACACCTTCTTGATGAATTGGGATCCAATACATAAAAACACAACCTCGCAAACTTGTCCTGGCACAAAGCATATATCCAAGTCTCACTCAAATTATGCTTTCTTCGATAAACACAAAATTCTTCACTGCAAACCAAGTCCCTCCATCTCCTGGAAACACATTTAATAGGGAATGAAATTCCCGAGGAACTCTTGCCAAACATAAAAATGCAATCTCATCCGGAAGTCCGCTTATCAATTGTGTTTTATTATGTTCTAGTTCACCATTTCTCCCAGCTCCAATCTCCATAGAAACTCTTCTAACTTCCCTAAAACCAGATCAAGCCCCAAAGACATTTCAGAACAAAAAAAAATATAACCAAAAAAAAAACGATATCACAAGATTCTATAAATCTTAACAGGTCAGAAACAAGATCGCATATTGGATCTCTATCTCAAAGTAATAAGATCAGCCTATAAAACAATTCAGAAAGCTAACTTCTAAGCAGTCCTTCACCCTGTAAAAGAATTTTTGGGTTCTGAGAACCCATCAGAAGATAAGAATTGAAGCTCTGTAAATATTCCTCAAATAACTCAAAATTCACATAGAAAAGTAAAGACTTTTACAAATGCAACCTCCCCTTTAACAAGTGCCAAACAATAACATCCAAAGAGAACACAACCCTCGAGCTTGGTTTGGTATGAATTTCGCTAAACACTAATAACTACTACGTGTAAACAACCAAAACGCGTTGCATCAAAACGGAAAAACCCTAGCCCCACATTGGAGTCCAAGTTCCTT
>JANZLC010000004.1:2392837-2414358 GCA_026413385.1 Erythroxylum gracilipes
TGAAAGTGTGAGAAACTGCATTGAGTTGTTCAAGTCTAGTTTCATGCATCATTAGACTGTATTGCACCTCCTGTAGGGTTGAGTTTTTCATTGTGTGGGTTAAAAGAACCACCACCGAATCATATTCATGTCCCAAACCATTTAATGCACTGAGAATTAGTTCATGATCAGACAAAGCATGTCCTGCAACCATAAGTGAGTCTCCAATTGTTTTTATCTTTTGAATATAATCTGAAATAGTTTGAGAACCTTTTTGAATGGTTGATAGTTGCTGTTTGAGTTGCAAAACTCTAACCATTGATGTCTGGGCATATAAGCTTTCCAGTATTTTCCAGCATTAAAGAGAAGATGTAGAATGATTTACCTGGCCAACCACATCCTCACCTATTGTGGAGAGTAACCAGCAGAGGAGTAACTGATCTGATCTACGCCATAGTCGATAATCAGGGTTTGCGACAAGCTGAGGAGCTTCTGTGGACGATGAGACAGTATCCGTGATGAACTGTGGTGGAGGAGAAATTTCAGGTGAAATATAATCTTCTAGTTCAAGTGTTCTAATTGTTGCTATGACTTGTGCTCTCCAATTGATGAAGTTATTCCCATCTAACTTGATTGGCATATTGAAATTAAGTGTTTTTTCCAAGGCTGAAAAGTCTAGCAGAGGTGTGCTGCTAGACTGTCGAATATGGGTGGAGGTAGAATATGAAGAATCATGAGCCATTTTGATGTTGGTCAATGCAATAGCTCTGATACCATGTAATAGAATGAAAATAAAGCAAACAAAGAAAGGCCGAACATGTAATTATTTTTCATTGATTGTTGTGTGTACTGTAAGGACATTATATACAAGGTGATGCTTGTTTCTAGACTATTCGGTATAACAGAATATACAATATAAAGGATTTGCTATCTGTATCCGGAGGTTTGTTGAGAGTGGGATACTCCACTGTGAACAAGTGTAGAAGTGAACGTAGGGAGAGAGTTGGCAGATGGGCTTGGAGCTAAAGGACCTGGCCCAATACTTGACCCTGTACATGAAGACTCTGTCGGAAGTGGATCCCTAACAATCCCTACCAGAAGAAGGGCTGCCACCGAATCTAATTCATCCTTGTTTTCTTACTGTCACCTCTATATTACATCACTTGTTCCACAAGATTACATTCATTACAATTAATCAAGACATTGATTCATTCAGACGATAGGTTCCACAAAAAGGAACAAGTTGATATCATAATGATGAAATGAAGACATATCTCAGTTGCTACCACCGTCACTAGAGAAGATCCTGTTAGGATTTATTTTTAATATATCCTATTTTTATTTTTGGCATTTTAATTGAACATGGGATTGGACATGGGAATTTCCATAATCTTGAAGATGTGCCTTAATTGGAGATTGGGTAAGATTGCATTCTTTTGGAAGTGGATAGTGCTTGGAATTTGAATTGAAAATATATTCTTAATTGGAATTATCTTCGGTGGTTGATAGCCTATCCTTTACTATCTTTATTTGAATTGGAATCCTTTAAGGGAATATCTAAGAAGGTTGCGTGGATGTGTGATGGTTCTCAGCTGATGTGGCAAGTGTGTGTAGGGCTTCTTGAGTTTTGCGTATAGGCTGTTGTTCCTTTGGCGTTAACAAGGGAAGAAAGGAGATTAATTGGCTGCTGCGTTATTGGTGTTTTTTTTTTTTCTCTTGATTGAGTTGACTTTCATAAGGTTTTTGCAGCAGTATTTTCATGTTATTTTGTTTATCACCAACAAGCAGTCCACGGATGAAGAGTAGTCGAAGCAGTTGCTGAATAATTCTGGGTTCTTGATTGATGGTTGCAGTACCTACAAGTCTTTATCACAGATGAGTACACTTATAGTCGGTGCTGCTGTTTGAATATTTTAGCGAAGTTTTTCAGATCTGAAATTGTTACGTTCTTGATTTTATTTGTCTTTGTTTTTGAGTAGAAATAGTTTGAAAAATTCTCTGACGAAGTTAACACGAGTCGATCGTGTTATTGGACGTGAAATTCTTTCACGGGAAGTGAGGTTGAGTAATAGTGTCAAGGGTTGAGTGGGTCGGCTTAGTAAAGCCTTGGGTAATTCTATTATACTTTCGTGAAAGTGATTAAGCTGAGTGAGGGCCCCATAGACGTAGGCAAGGTGTGCCGAACTGCGTTACCAAATTTTCTGGTGTTGATTTATTTTGGGTTCTTTTAATTTTTCTGATTTTTTGTTTGCTATAAACGAATCGAAAAGTTCGCGAAATTAACCCCCTTCGATTTTTCAGATCCATCACCGGGACAGAGTGAACCTTTGTTGAAGGTCGATCCTGCATCCAGTAAGATACTTGTCGCGATATATACTTGGAACGCCTACCAAGATGTATCGTTGTAGTAAATCACCAAGGCATTGCTTCCATCCACAAGTTTCAATCCTGCAATTCCACAGATGTCCAAAGGACGAAAAGATAAAAGTAAATTAACTCGCTGTGTCATCGAAACTCAAAACACGGGGTATTTAGTCAAAACGTTGTTGGAAGCACTAAACCCCTTAATTGGTATTCAGTCAAATTACATTAGTTACGTATTTGGGATTGTGAAAGATGATCTTAGCCATTCCAATACATCTAAGAGAAACATAGTACACTTTTAGTGATACTTTGGACTATATTCTTTTCATGTCTTTAAACAAACCGAAACCATTATACACCTTCATCCTTCTTGTGCTGTTTTAACTTGGTCAAGCTATCTGTAACTCTACAAGAATGTAGTTTCATGCCGGACTGCAATAGGTTATTGAATCATGAATTTTTATCAGAAGGGTTGTGAAGAAAAAAGGGTCTTGGGACCTTGATTCTTTTCCGAATTGTTTCTCCACCACTGTGACGCTTCTCAACTCCTTCATAGCTTCGATGTGGCTGTTGTGGCTGTTTGTTTCAAGGTTGGGATCTCTCTCAGGAGACCCTCCTGTGTCAACGATACAATAAGCTGGGAAACAAGATAGGAACAATTCAGTTCATGCCACCATCTGTATAGGAAAAGGGCATGACAAGAAAATGGCAACACTTACCTCTCCCTTTTGGTTGAACATATGGCCTGATACAAAACCGCGTACATTATGAGCGACAGGAGACGTAATCTGTAAGAGGGGATGAACATTGACAACATTCCAACAATCCACTTCATTCAAAAACAAATATTCAAACTCACTGAAAAGAGTATCCAGTCATCAGCTCTGAAAGACCGGTGAAACCACATCCTGAGAGAAAAAGAATGTCAAGCAAACTATTACAGGAGGGCTATACTTAACATATGCATCGTCAAGGGATTTCATTGCTCGTCCTAGAATATATGCATAGTCAAGGGATTTCATTGCTCGTCCCTAGACACAAGCAATGTGATATATATGGGGTCCACTTACGAATGGTCTAGACTAACGGCAGATGTCTTCAAGCTTCTGGTGCGATGGGGATTCAAACTGACTTGAAAAAATATGAGATCTGAAGCATATGCTGCAACACATCTGCAACAGGATCAACTAGAATATGCTCAGAAAATTATGTCAAGTTATAAAATTTATTTAAGTTGCTTGTCGGCTGCAGCTGATTTAAGAACCCAGAGACCATAATTCTATTCCAACAAGCACTGTGTGTTCAGTTGATTAAGAAGCAAATGTACGGAGAGAAAAGGAGAGAAAGGAAATGGACAATTATCAACTGCAGGAAAATAATTCCAGAAAATGATACCAACCGATTTAATGAGATATAGTTCAGCAAAGAGCTATTTACCTATGCAAAGCCTGGCCATCTGAAAGTTTTCCTCTCGCTCTAAGCCAGTACCTCAAGCTGAAAGGAGATGGGAGAACAAAAATATGTCTTAATGACACTAATGAAGCATCTGCAATGAAAAAAGCGTGCGGTATCAAAAGCATAAGATTCTGCGACATAGTAAACTAGTCCTACCTTGGAGTAGATTTTGTCTGTTTTGTGTTTGTATTAGGCTCACAGAATTTTATTTCTATGGGCCAAGGTATAAAATTCATTCCAGCCACCTTGTTCCTGTATGTCCTGAAACAGTTGATGGAATTTCCAATATTTATTTGCAGGGGAATGTTACATATTGTAACGTATGCAATTCCGATGTTATAGGAGATATTGCTTGTCTTCCAAGCCTCTGAACCTACTTAGCACAAACTAAATTTACAATGCAATCAGAGCCATAGTTATGCCATGGACATTTGGTTAATATCTAAGATGCCTGGAGTGGTGGCCTAAAAGATCCATTGGACAACTGCATCTTAGTAAAAATGGAAACTAGTGTACTATGGTAGCTACTTGTCATTGGATGCAGAAGTAGTGTAGTGCGGCCAGTCGAGAAAAAGTTTACAGACAACAAAATGGGATAGTGCACGGAGTTGTCAGAGAGAACAAAGAAGCTGTAGAAAAGGCAATCACCTTTCCAGTACGATGGGCTTACAAGAAACGATATAGAATGCATTAAGAGGAGTTCAAAATTCAATTCCACATACCTTGGAAGACGAGGATCAGTCAGGCGTCTCTCTCTTAGCTCTTCCATTGAGAGAAGCTGCCGTAGAACACTGTTCAAAACAATTGCAGCAAGCGACTAGAAGTACAAAACAATAACTACAAGCACATTCCGTTTACCACTTCTGGTTCTGCAACCAATGGCATTGTCACATCCTGGTGATCAAACCCCTGCTCTTCTTTCTGTAAAATCAATTTCACCCATAATTAATGAATCCATAGGATGTTGGCAATCCTCTGTAGCTACCTCTTCAAAACACATATGAAGAGAGTAAAGCTCATCTTTACTGATGAAAATTAGTTGGTTTTGGCCAAGTAAGAGATAAATATGATCAATTCAATTCATCTCTAAATAAGAAAAACGTAGAAAATACCAGGAAATCTTTTGATTAGAAATGAATTTATTATGGTTAATAGTAGAATATATCAGTCATCTCATATGTAAATTCAATGTTCTATCCTATGGCGAAGCACTATAAATGCAAGTTTAAGGTGAGGACAATGATTTCTCTACTCACTCAATGCTATCTCATACCAGCGAGAACATTTACTAATCTTTAACATGTTCTTAGAAGTATATATATATAATGCGTAGTCAGCCCTTCAATAGAAAATAGGTTCCAAATTTTTTTTACAAACTTAAATTTTTAATTAGAATGTGATGTTTTTTTCTAAGAGTGATCCTTAGACCCTAAGAGTGATTCCTAGTTTTCTATCTTCCATTTGTTGTATTCCTCACTAAATTTCAGTCATCTTAAACCTAAATTCTGATCATATTAAACCCTGAAATTCTAAGCCTAAATTTCCGGCAATCAAAACCCTAAAAATCCAACTATACCAAATCTGAAATTTCAGCATTCTTGGCCGAAATCCAAACCTGAAACTTGATATTCTAACAGCTTAATATCAGTCATATTTCCTAATTTTGTGAATTTTAGCTACTAATTGATACTTTTTTTATTTGTCTTACATCAATACCATACGAAAACAATAAGGTAGCTGATTTCTGGAACGAAAGAATCAATGGCATTATGGGCAAAATCAAGGCTAGATGCCTAAGTTAGTTCATATAATCTTAATTAAATATAAACATATATTCACCTGCCTTACCTGAAATGAAGCAAACAGTGTGAACACAACAATTCCTTTTTTTATTGCTTCGACTCTTCGAGTAGCAAAGCTTTTCCCATCACGCATACGATGAACATTGTATCCAATAGGAACTACAAAAAGGACAAGTATACCCTGTAACGATATCTCTTTAGCAACTCTATGAATTGAAGGATTATGTCCCCAACAAAAATTTATTGGTCATAAAATAAACCAAGCTATAACCTTTAACAAACCAGACTTTCCATACTCTCATTAATATGATGGAAGATTTCAATATTTGAGCCATTTGAAAAATTCATCGCCAGTAACTACCTATATGCAAGTTCAAGGCTGAACACAACTAGGAGTCATACTTGCTAACTGCAGAATGTTAGGAGTAATGCACTATAATGAATTACCATATACCAGCAGTTCATCATGATCAATAAAACTAATAACAAACTTACTGTCAAAACCCCCAACAAGAAGAAAACTAGCATGCAAGCTATGGACAAATTTAAGGCAATCAACAGTTTTTGATGCTGCAGCCAATGCCTGCATAAGACAAGAGATAACTTTAAATGCATGGAAAAAAACGAGTGATTCTTCTATAGTTAATGGTAATCACTGTCACAAGGTATCAAATGAAAGAGGAGTTTAAAAAATTCAGAGAAATCTTGTGTATTAGTAACTTCTTCAATACTTCAGCACAGCCACGTATGCACAAGTAAAAATGAGCAAACAACTCTTTCTATCCATAGACGATCAGCCTAACTGTGTCACTGATATGAAAGCAACAATAGTAAATCCAGGACAAAAGCAGAAGTAAGAGAAACCGAAGCATACCTGCCCAACAAACTGTCCACCAAAAACCTTTCCAAATTTTGGGGCATCAGGCAAGGTGATACCCTGGAATAAATTCACCTATAATCAAACAGATAATATTTTAGCATAGACCACAAGTTTGAATAACTGAAGCCCCTGGATCAAACAGTTGCTACCTAATAATTAAGTGAAACAGAAAACTGCTACTCATTGTTATCATAGATGTGGAAATAGTATCTCAGAGCATGCCATAAAAAAAAAACAAAATGTCATTGTTGCCACATCTCCTCACCGAAGAAACAGCAACTAGTTCCCACAATTTCACCACTAAAATGCTCAACCATGCATTTAAGACTCCAAACTGTTATAAGATCAGGGAGTGTATACTTCTATTGGCTCCACGTGCAGTATATTCTCCACAAGAGTGCACATGCCCGGTGGCTTATCCGCACTCCGTATTGATTTTGGTCGGAGCAAAATGCAATGCTCACGAGGCAGGATTATGCAAGTCAACTGTTTCATAACATAAATCCAAAAGCAAAAGTTGAGATTCCATCCATAAAATTCAAGGGAAACAGCGCAAAAAATAATATTTTCTAACATTTTGCTACTACCTTAGTGAAAGCAATCACATTTGACTGCTGAACGGAAACAGATATTCCTGCACAAGCCACCACATATCAATCTAGCCACACATTAATTATATCATCATAGGAAGTCCTATGGTAGTAATGAGACACCAATGCATTAAAGAATTGTGAATAATTGCATCACAATATATAAGTTGAGGGCAGCTAAATCACTTATGATCGAGCGAAACAACACCTCACCATCACCAAAGCAATCGTATCGCTTCAATTGAAAATCAGCTCGGAGGTCTTCCTCGCAATGAAATGATCCAGAGACTTGAGCCTATGTGATTCTCATCATAAAAGAGAATTTCCAGTTCAGAGAAGACACATTAAAAAAAAAGAAAAAGAAAATAATAAATCAAAATGTAAGGAGGCAAAAGCAAACAAACCTCTCCCTCCCATATGAAATATATTCCTTCACCAATCTCCCCTTCGCTAATCACATACTTTCCTTTCTCTAAAACGTTAAAAGAAAGAATCTTTGGAACACCAGCCTTTCAAAGTAGGAAAAAAGATGAAAAAGTAGCAAAATTTCGAAAAAGTACCATAGTGTTTCACAGTAACAAGTTGGGCAATTTTCTTAACAGAAGAGCTGGGAAGCTTCTGTAGCAAAGGAACCAAACCTAAGAATTCGATCACTGCATAAGCCAACGGAGTTCTGATTGTAATTGGAGTTTATAGTCATTGAATAAGTGAAAACTCACCTGATTCGGCGTTCATATTTCGCCAGAGAGAGAGAGTCCAAATGTATTGGAGAATCGTTCATATTGATTAGCGTATCGCATGCCTTTGACTTGAGTTGATTTCGCATGTCATGTGTGACGTGGGCTATAGCCTAATGCGTGAGGCATGAGTGTGTGTGTGTATATATATATATATATATATATATATAAATAAATTTTGAATTGATCTAATATTTTTAAAAATAGCTTAATTAATTAATTAACTATTTTATAAATTTTTATAAATTAATAAATCCTTATTTATGTTTAGACTAATTTAAATTCAATATTACAATTTACTTTTGCCCAAAACATAGGACAAAGCATAAATCACACTAAAGAATGAATAGTTTCATGCCAATGTAACTCAATTATTAGAGATGATATTTGGATCCAGTTCGATTTGATCAGACACTGATTAATTAAGTCTCGAGCTGAACTGCTCAAATTCGAATCCACTTAATTAATTTATCAAGTTGTCGAAACTTTAATTGAGTAATTGTGTGACGTTTTGAAAAAAGGAGAGAGTTGTTTTGTCCTAATTACTAAACGACACCGGACAAACTCCCATTTAATTCTCTAAACGTCGCTACTATGTGTTTAGTGTTCCTAATTGTTGTCTTATGTGACTTAATTAATGATGTACACTAATTGTTTTATTTCTCCATAATGAATTTTTTTTTAATTCTCAGAAAAATAGTTGAAATTTCAATTTTCAGCAATCTTTCAAGAGTGCTGGATAAATATGGGAAAGAAGATAATGCAAGACTACTAACGAATACAAGAAAGAACACACAACACCATTATATTTCGAGACAAATCTGATTCAAGAATGAACTGGATCATTCAAATTGTAAGATAATCCTCAGAAGATTAATACAGATTCTTACGATAGCTTTCAGGATAACACAACTACAACTCAACGATGCATCGAAGGATACAAGCAGAAAATGAAAAATGGTAGAAGATTCAAAGGTATTCTGATCTTAAACTATGTTAAAAAGCTCCAATAAAATTCGAAATGAGGATGGCCGTCTTACGCTAAGTAGATATCCGATTACAGTAATCATTTCTTCTTCTCTCCGACCCCTCCAGCCCTGCAAATTAATGGCACGTTAGAATCCTAGCTGAAGTAAACTAATCTTGAAAGTAAAAATCATTCATCAGTTTAACAGACTGTCTGTTCAGTTCAATTTTGTTTGGTACAACTGACAAAGCAATTTCAAAACCTATTATCGATGCACGGTAGACAAATTACCTCATCTTGCGAAGTACGCTGGACATTTCCTCGCGCTTCCTTTTCGCTCTCTTGTGGGTTCCCAACTTTCTCTTGGCCACCTTCAGAGCACGCTTATCTTTCCCAACCTTCAGAAGCTCTGTAATCCTCTTCTCATAAGGAGCAAAGCCAGCAACCTCCCTTATAAGACTCCTTACAAAACTGACCCTCTTGCTTGTTTCCTAACATAAGATTTTGGGACAAAATGAATCAGAAAACAACTAACAAGATAGAAATACAATTAGTGCAAAAACAAGGACAAATGCAATAAGTTCTACCACTCAAGATTTGAAAAGGAGCAATATTTGAAATCAATAAGTAGGAATGGCCAGCCCAAATTTTTTCCCCGTCCCAAATGTTTGCGCGAAAATGACATCGATTTGGCATTTCAGCTGACGAGCCTGAGCATGGGTCTAGGTCAACTCAGGCAGCCCCTGGCCGGCCTGCCATCCCTGCCAATGAGTCAACCAGAAAGGCAATAAATACACTATAACTGAAGCAATAAACAGCTTACCCCCTTTCTATCAGAAGGACGGGGAGCCAACTCCCTCTTAGTAACTATATGCCCTCTGTTCAGACCAACAAAAAGGCCTGTATTGGGCTGCTTGGCAGCCATCACCTGAAGACACAAACATCCCACAAAATGAGACTTGGAAACTAATGCAAATGATAAATACGAATATCAAACTTATATGGATTCGTACGATCAATCAGGATTTAGACATTAGTGAATGTTTCATTGTATGGATTCCTTCTCCTATAAGCTATCTCCAACAAAGCGCAACATAGAAGAAGTAATTTTCTCCATATTATAACAGAGACTTCAATCTGAAACGCACAAAACTCCAATTATCTAGATCTGCCAACAAATTAGAAGAAAGTACAACGAAATTCAAATGAAATCAGAAAAGTACGAGAAATAAGAAAGCTTCTAGTTAGGGTTTCCAAATTACCTCTGACCTTCGTAGTTCGGTGGTTGCGACTGGAAGAACCTTCCAGTCACATCTTCCAGTCACAACTTAGACTTATAGCAAGCAAGTTCTCGGTTCGGGTTTCTCCTGTCGGTAATTCGGTTAAACGACGTCGTTAGTCGCTACATTGACACTCGAAACTGCGTCGCATTGGAAATAGGAAACCTTCATGAGCTATTGTATAAAGTTTGAGGAGAATCTAATCATCAGTGAATGGAATTTGGAAGTAGATTCTCTGGAAGCCAACAAGAATTTCAACAAATGGGTTTGACTAAGAGGTAGGTACCCTATCATTATACGACTTTTCTCTTTCGTTTTTGTTTTGGATTTAATCTCGGTTTTTCTCTGCTAATTCTCCACTTTCTGATGAGTTGCGATAAAGAACTTTGCTTTTGTTTCTTTTTCTGTTTTTGGCAGCGACAAATTACCCAGGAATTGCCAAAATAACAACTCTGTCTTCTTGTTGGGTATCTGTTGGTGTTTTGGTTTTTTCTAGTGCTTATCTTTTTGAGTCCCTTTATGGGTTTGGTTTATGTTGGATTGGTAATTTGTCCTTGTGTAGCAACCCAATAGTTAAAGTTGTGATCTTTGCGGATTTATGCTTCGTCGGTGTCCTTCAGTTTTGGATTTTGAAGGTTTGTGTCTGGTGTATGTGATTACAACCTCGTTTTCAATTGTGAAAGTTCTTCTCTTTTAGTTCGCTATATAGGACAGTTTGAAGCTAGCGTCAACAAGCTTCGAACTGCCATATATACGCCCTCTTTCGATTCGTAAGTATCGTTGAGAAACCTCTTCCTGTCGTTGAATGGTTTATATTCTGATAGCTTACAAGAAAAGTTGATTCTTTCTCGTGTAAGTTCTGGTACATTCCTAGACCCCAAAATCAAATGCTGCCCAGAATATAGAGATACAACGTTGCTACCAACGTTAGTTCTATCTTGATCGTTACCATCCTCTTCGTTTATAGGCTTATGCTTCTATCTTTCTTTTAATCTGTCCCTGTCTGCGTTTTATCATTTGAAGAATGTTCTGTTGACATGTTGGTTATCATTCTTCGATCATAGACCTCTATGTCGTCCATCTGTGGCCTTCCAATCCTTGAATGTGTGTATTGTCTGGCCTGTGCTCGATGGGTATGGAAAAGGTGCCTATACACTGCAGGGCATGAGAGTGAAAACTGGGGCCTGGCAACTGCTGAAGAGTTTGAACCTGTTCCTCGACTGTGTCACTTAATCCTAGCCATATACGAAGATGACCTTCGAAACCCCATTTGGGCACCCCCAGGAGGTTATGATATTAACCCAGATTGGATAATTTTAAGGACAACCCATGAAGAAACTGAGGGGAGAGCAACTCCTTATTTGATTTACCTAGATCACAACAATGCTGACATAGTGCTGGCTGTTAGGGGGCTTAATTTGGCAAGGGAGAGCGACTATGCAGTTTTACTTGACAACAAACTAGGGCAGACAAAGTTTTGTGGTGGTTATGTGCACAATGGGTTATTGAAGGCAGCAAAGTGGGTTTTTGACAGAGAGTGCGATGTTTTGAGCGATTTGGTTGCAAAGAATCCAGCATATAGATTGACATTTGCAGGGCATTCTTTAGGGGCAGGGATGGTATCATTGATGGTGATATATGCAATTCAGAATCTGAACAGACTGGGAAATATTGAGAGGAAGAGAATTAGATGCTTCTCAATGGCTCCTGCTAGGTGCATGTCACTGAACTTGGCTGTGAGATATGCTGATGTTATCAATTCCGTTGTACTCCAGGTAGGATTGTAGCATCCTAATCTGTAGGACATTCATATATCGAGCGTTGCTTTTTTAATTCTCAAGCGTCCTGCCAATACATTTCGTCAAAATGGAACCTATTAAAGTGCAATTCGAATGAACAGATGCACCAAAATTTTGGACAGCCTCCAGAAGATGATGATAATAGTGGTGAATGGTCTTAGTGGCTGTTGTTACAGCAATATTTTGCGTGTTGCATGGGTGTATTAATTTTCCTATGTTTGAAACACTTGTAGTAAATTCTTGATGATAATTATGTGTTTAGAAACCTTAAATCTATCCGTAGCTCCTGAAAGATAGGGAATAACATTGTCATACTTGTTTATTGAGCCACCGAATCATTTCAGTCCTGTTTTCGACGTGATATGCTGTTGTTTAGGCTTCACGTTAATGTTCAGGGGACTACTAGAATACTAAGTTGTCATGAATATATCTCCATCGGCTGTGATCTAATAAGAGTAATGAAACAGGATGATTTCTTACCACGCTCAACGACTGCCTTGGAGGACATTTTCAAGTCACTTGTATGGTAAGGGGTTCTACGTCTGAGTGACCTTCCTATTTACTATTTCCATCTCACTTGCATATCAGTTGGGTACTTTTTCGTAGAAACTTTACAATTGTGATACAGATATTCTGGATATTTTCCTTGTTATCATCCATATTAGTCAACAAATCAGTATTATGCATAACGGCAACACTCTAAAGTAGATTTTCCTTATTCTTCAAATAGTTTGCCATGTCTCCTATGTTTCACTTGCTTAAAGGACACATGTACTCTGGAGGATAAGATGCTCAAAGACCCAAGACGGCTATATGCACCTGGCCGATTATACCATATCGTTGAGAGAAAGCCACTAAGGTAGGTGAAGCAGAAATGCAATATCTGTACAATCTTGTTGATCATTTGCTGTCTGTTAGATGAACAGTTTTTATGAGCCAAATGCTATATCTATCATAAAATAACTCCAGTCCTGGTTGTAGGATTGGAAGACTTCCCCCGGTTGTGAGGACGGCAGTGCCTGTGGATGGCAGGTTTGAGCATATAGTTCTGTCGTGCAATGCAACTGCTGATCATGCTTTAATCTGGATAGAGAGGGAATCTCGAAGGGCTCTTGATGTAAGTTACTGATTACCGTCTTGCTAAGCAAGTAGCTGATTTGTTTCTGAGTTTGTGTAGCTCCATATAAATGTATGACTGGTGTGTATTTACATATCAACTGCGCATCCTATATGTAATCTTTGTAAATTTCCCAGAAGACATTTAAGTTTGTATCTATGGAAGATTAGAAATTATTGCTTTTTTTTCAGCAATATTGAGATCTTGTTTCTTGTTTAGTTGATGCTCGAGAAAGATCAGATCGTGGGGATTCCGATAACGCAGCGGATGGAGCGACAAGAATCTCTTGCACGAGAACAGACTAACGAATACAAAGCAGCTCTTCAAAGGGCGATTGCTTTGGACATCCCACAAGCTTATTCATCATCTCCATATGGAACCTTTCTTGATGCACAGGATGGAGATTCCTTTGCTAGCTCAAGTGAAGAAAGTTCATTACTGCCGATTAAGAGAATGAGGGGCCGGTGGGACAACTTTGTAGAGCGTCTTTTTGATGTCGATGAATCAGGCCGAATGGTCTTCAAGAAGTCTGTCAAGTAGATATTTCAGCATGTAATTAACCTGTAAATACATCATTCTTTAATGATCAATTAGATTACGATTTTTGTTTGTTATACATATCAGAAGCAGCTTGTACACATTAATCCTGTGAGATATGCTGCGTTAACCTGTGTGAAAAAGACTTGGAGAAAAAAAGAGACAGACAGTTCATCCAATAATGGCTAATAATTTCAAATTCCTGATTGGACACTGATCAAATTAGAGACTTGACCACTTCAACAATCTTTACTAACTTAACAAATGAGCATAAGAGAAGCTTGATTCTGGGAACCTAACTGCATTGTATTGATGATTTCATTTACAGAGACTGATACATTAAACTAATAGAACACAATTTCTTGATTTGCGAGAAACCCAGCTCTTTTCTGGGGGTACTCTATACTGCATTCTTGTAACCCTCTACACCTGAATATCAAGAACTCTTTCCCCTGCAAACGCAAATGTAAGATATCAGTGAAAAGTACCCAAAGAATGAGATATGGTGGAAATTTTGATTAAAATCAGTCTTAGAAACTTCCCCCAAATTCGCTCTAGCAGTCACAAATTGCAGAACCAGCTGCAATCTTAAATAAGCATTGAATATTTAAGCGATTCTGCATAGAGCAGAGCAGCTAAAAAACAAGAAGTGGCCTATGCATGGTAGAGAAATGAATGGTCCCTTTCATCTTTTTAGGTTAGTCGATCAAAGCAAAATACTGAACCTAGATAAGTGGGGATAGATGTATAGCATTTGGAGGAAATCAAGACATTTTCGAACAACAATTGCACAAAGTAATTGCTTTACCATGCAATCTCTTGACAAAATGCTCGAATTCCATGAAGTTTTGTCTCTCCATCAGAAGTGAACTAAGCCTAAAGTAGGTAAAAGAAAAGAAGTGCCTTCTATCTGGATCATTCAAGGGCTTAGCCTTATCCAGAATCTTATTATAAGTGAGCCTGTCATGGCTCGGAAGAGCATTTTCACTAGCAATTGGTAGGTCGACGTCCCATGCAGCATTCAGCACCTGAAATTTTGATAAAACAGTGGAAGAGGCATCACTTTCTGAATTTAACACAATGAATTTGTAAACTACGCACTATGGAGTTTCCTAGAAGAGAAGTAATCAAGCTTTTAGAAAGATCTTTGCTTCCACAACTTGCCTGACTTAATGGAAATAGTTAGTTTTCTTACCTGCCATACTAATGCCTCTGGATCTGCTAGCTCTTCCTCTATCTCCACTTGCTGCGTATAAGAAAAACAGAAATTCAACACAGCTCCACGCTTCTTAAGCATTCCTGCAATTGCAGCATAGCCATCGCGATTGCTTGGATTATAGAACCCAGCAGTTAATTCAGCAGCATGTCCAGCTGTCTTGTACCACCAGTGAATACCTGATAGCTGCTCAGCAATTAAAATGTGGCAAACAGACTGAATCAAGCTGAAAAACAGTTATACAACTAAAAGATTTATTGTCTAAAATTCTTCAAAGGTGCTTAATCCTTTTGAAATCATTTGTCTTAACTTCATAGAGGAAAAGATGATCAAATTAAAGTCAGACTTGAAGTCTGACAGAAAAGAAATAGGTCTTAATTTCAATTTCCTTTACATTTTGAGCAATTTAGCTGAAATAAGAAGGAACAGTTTCTGGCAATAAATCATACCTTTGCAGCTATACAGGTACCTTCAAAAGCCAACTTTGCCAACGAAAGTACCTGATCCCCATGATCAATTAAAACTTGTGAGTACCAACTAAGGAAGAACCTGCCGTAGTAGCCATCATAATCTCCTCCATCACAGAAGAAACCAGTTTCATGTGGATGAGAATTATAAGAACCCGCATTATCTGGTCCCCTTGCCCAAAAGGGGCGTCCTCTTACTTCTGCTTTCTTCCTCAGGCTTTTCAGAAGATACGTGTCACAACACTGCAAGTGATAATTTAAAACAAATACCAATTGGTGAAAACAACTTGAGGAGATAAAATTCAAGGACCACATTCAAGAATGAGGGCCAGACAGCAGTGTACAAAATGGCCCAAATCCCACTATTATTCAATTATGAGACAAATTGTTGGAAACTCTGGCATCGAACTTCCCATCCTTAAATTAGTTCGATAAGAAAACCTTCAGAACCAACAGTTTGAATATCTGCAAGGTAAAATTTGCTGAGGCCAAAATCCATGAAAGGACAACTACCTGAAATTCACCAATGCCAGGATATCTCCAACCATGCTTTACAGGACATGATGGGTATCTCAGCTCGCCACAAGGGCCAAGCCCTATTTCAATCATCGAAATAACACCATCATCAAATAATTCACCAAACTCTACCCGGAAGCTTCTCATGTAGTCAAAATATACCTGCATGAGTACATTGAGGTAAAATACAGAATCACCCTCTTGGACCCATTGGCAAACAATTCCCATATATGTGAAAGCAACAACACAGAAAGTGAAAGCACCGTTGCAGCCAGGAACACAATTTATATCCAATTTCAGATTCCTACAATATCAGCTATCGAAAAAACAAAGCAACTTCCAATATGAATGCTCAGGGGAACAGTTTATCTATGTGGTACTGCATTATCCTTTAATGGCGTAAAGAAAATTAGTGACTCCAGATTAAAAAAGCATAACTGCAAGTAGTTGGCAAATCACAGATTCCGACATCTGTGATGCCTGATTGCTATAACAGCGAGCAATACCTCAAGGGCAGTCCGTCCTCTTAATACTCGTTCTTTGTCAATTCCCCATGAGAGGCATTCGGGGTTGCGTCTGCCTTCCCTATCAGTAAAATATATGTCTGGATTACTTCGTCCTATTTCTGAAACCCAATGTGGCAGTGGAATACATGCATCATCACCAACATTGCCACCACATTCATGAAATGACATTACAACCTGAAGCATTCATGAGATATGGCCCATCAAATCAAGAGAGAAATTGAGAATATTCAAAAGCGTAGACCAAAAGCCTTTGTTGTCTTGCTCCTTTTTTATTTTTTTATCTAAAGCTCTAATTCCAGCCACAAGAATGTTTACTTTGGAAAATGAAACCATAAGAGACATGTAGCAAGCCAGGCGACAATGCATATGGGTACTCATCCACACAAATGTACCATATTCTCTGGTTTTAATAAGAGACTCCTAAGAAAGGGATATTACAGCTATATTATAACAAGGGAGAAATCATGCTGTAAGTGCAGTGGAACAAATTCCATCTAAAACTCACTTGTAACTTTAGCTTAAGCTCATGAACCATCTGAAAGAGCCGTTTGTAACCAATCCAGTTATACTCCTGAGGAGCATGAGCCTCTACAATTCCCCACCAGCAGTCAACCATAACACCATCTACATTAGCAGACTTCAATACCCTTAGTTGCTTTAATAAACCATCTGGATCAACCAACTCACCCTTCATATTGATGATTCCCAACTGCGAAGATAAGATACAGCATGATATGATTTTTTACATTACTTACAACTCAGGTTGACAGTTTAGCTGACAGTGCTAAGCATTAATAAATAACAATGAAAATAGGTGACATATTTTGTCTCCATAAATAAATTTAATTATCAACATACGTCAAAGCGAGATCAGTAAAAAGATTTGTAATGCAAGTGGAAAAACTCACTCACTGGTAGCATGACATAAACTGGTATGTATGAGGTGCCTGTAAAATCACGCTCTGGCAGCTTTGGATTAACGCCAACAACCTACATAACCAAATGAATAAGATGAAGCACCCATGTCAAAAAACTCTCAAATTTTAATTTGGAGGTTGTTAGGATGTGAAATATGACATCAATAATGAGCTCGTGCTTCTTGCTGGATCAAAGAATTATCACGTATGGATTATACTTGTGATAAAACTAATCAAAGGCTAGCTTAATGTCGTGCAAAGAACCAGTAGGAGTTCATCTTGCACAGACACAAACGACCAAATGGGAGGGGAGAGGTCATCAATATTGAACTTTAGGTGATCTGCTATCCGCACCTAAGAGAGGTAATGCAGCATATTTTAATTCTATATGGGTTCTTACCTGCTTGTCACTGATTATATCAACAGAGCCCTCAACCACAGGATGACCCGCCAATTGTTCTCCTGCATCTCCAATCATTGCTGGAGTTTGAGAATGACTGTTTGTGGAAAGATCATAAGTTGGAGTTGGTATAAAAACACCTTTCATGCGGCACGAATTGTACTCAAGCGAGGTTCGAAAACCTGGAGAAACTCCCCTGAGGGATGCAGGTGGAGTCTGTTGCTGTTGTTGGGATGATGAAGTTACCCCAGCTGAAGTACCAACTGCAGGCCTTGACCCCTGCAACATAATGATTTTTCCGAAATTTATCAGAGCCATAGATCAACGAACACCAAAATGGTTATCCAATAATATTCTTAATAATCAATACAGATTTCTTTTCACTAACCTGGAAGAAATACATGAATAAAAGCAAAAGGAAAGAATGACTCTGGACTTGCAAGATAAGTACCTGAGATCTAGAAGGAAAGGTAGTTCCATCAGGAAGAACAACCCAACCAGCTTCCCTGGCCAAAGCAGCAATTACATCATTAATATCAGCTCTAACCCTCAGGTTATAATTGCCATGTCTTCTTAACCCTGCCAAGATCCTTGCAGTGATTGCCCTTCGATGCCGCTCTCTTAACTTGGTCCTCTCTTTTTCTTCAAGTGGTCTAGACCTCCGACCTCCTCCTCCTGGAGTACTAACATGCTCTTGAATCTGACTCTGATGTTCAAACTGATTCTCACTATTGTTGGTTACTATCAATCCATCAGCACCTACCATTACTCGAGCTCCCAAATTCTTATCTCCGCTTTGTTCATCTCCATCATCTTCCTCTTTAACATCCATGTCCATTTCTTCGTCATCCTCCTCTTCACTAGTTCCTATAAACTTTTGTATATCTGTCGCCATGCTATCTCTTTGTCAAAACTCAAAACTCGTTCATGGTTTGATATTGTATCAGAAAAACAATTATTACTACTCAAGGAAGCATATAAATGAAACAGGAATGCTTTCCAAGCAATGCAGCAACATGACAAAGTATTCTCCGCCCCAGTAGTTCCAGAACGCCCTAGAAATAATTGAAACTTCTGATTAATCTCATGGAGGTATTACACTAATATAGAAACAAAAGCCAGAGGTGTCAAAGAAAGAGGAATAAAGTTTAGCTCATTTTTGAAACTCCTGTACAGGAATCAACTATCCGTGAGTCAAAGAAGATAAATCTTCATTGAGAAAAATGTTTAAAGTGAAAACGTCTGTTTTTGACATTTCAATTCGGTTTTTCGGTGAAAATACAGAAACACATCACCTATTCTTTCCTTATCTTCCTTTACCTTTCTCGGAAACAAGAACCATAGCCCAACAACTAGAAGAAAATTTACCAGCATTCTTTCCCAGAAAGGACACTCCACTTTTCACTCAAACACCAAACACTTTTGTAACAAAATCCCCAAAATTACCTTTTTAGATGAACTCGCTAAAAATTCAAAAACCAAACATTGATTAACACTAAAAACTGCTCTCTATCTTAGCTCACAGACGTCAAATCTCGTCAAAGAGGAAATTCATTTCTCCTCTCTCTAAGCCCTAACAACTCTCGATCACAATCAAAACGCAAATTTCCGGCGACGGAGCTTCTCCACCGTCGAAGCACGGACAGTCGCCTGAGGACAACACCGGAGAAGATAAGCACGAAAAGACGGAAGAAGTTTGGAATTTACCGGTGAGAAAATGGCGGGGCCGGCGAGAAAGAGAGGCGCGCGTGCGAGGGGTGTGGTTCGCGTGCGAGGCTTAGGGTTTCGCGCGTGTGAGGAAGGGTCGAGCGTGTGTGTGTGTGTGAATTCTCAGGGTTGGCACGAACGAGGCGTGTGTTTAGTATGTGCGCGAAAGGTTCCCAGACACGTGCTGCACGTGGCCTGGACTGTCATTGCGTAGACCGGACACGAGATATGAGTGATGTGTCCTCACAAAAGTCCAAGAATACGGTGTCGCGTTACCATAGATTTCGGCTAAGATGACATAAAAGGTTTTGGAGCATAGGTATTTTTTTAATAAATATTTAATAACTTCTATTTATAAATTAATATCAATTTATAAAAATATCAAATTTAATAATAGTATTAAGATTTAAATTTTTTTACTAAATAATGGTAAATATTTATTTATAATATAACAAACAATCTTAACAAGCTTTTTATTTAATTTTTATAATAAATTCATTTTTTGTTACCCTTTGAAAATATATTGGTTATATTATGATAATGTATGATAATCCCTCAACAACTTGTTTTATACAGTTTATTTTTATAAATCAATGACTTAAAAATAAATAACATGCTCAATTCAAATTGTTAATGACAAATTTTAATATAATTATAGACTTTAAAATTTTGAAAACTTCCAAAGACTTTACATTTAAATAAAAATTTCTAAATTTTACGTAAAGATAAATTAATTTATAATAGTTCCTAAATTACATAATCAATAAATCAATTATTTAAAATTAATTTATAAAAGCAACCTAATCAATATTATTTAATTCAACCTGAATCGATTGACCTCTACTTAAACTTTTTATTTTTAAAGCGGCAAAAATTACATTTTAAACCTTAATGTTTATAATGGAATATATATCAGACTCTAAAGTTTCAAAATATTTATATTAAATTCTAAAATTTTTAAAACATTAAAAAAAATTAATAGAGATAACTTTTCATCAATTAAATATTATAACAATATTGACGTGATATTATTTTTAAAAAAATTTAATACACAAGGGAAATCTACTATCTAAAATATACAACAATAGATCTCATTGGGCAAGTGAGACTCACTTGTGAAATACATAATAATGATCACTTTTTGATTAAGTTTTTAAAAAGCTAATTATGTAACAATGTGACCCGCTTTTTATTTTAAAAATATTTTAAAAGTCATGTTAATATTTACATGATATTTAACTAACGAAAAGTTAACTCTGTCTATTTAGAATTTATTCTGGATATTTTGAAAACGTAATTGTTCAATTTGTACGCTTCAAAATATTAGAGTTCAAGTTATATTATATCGTAAATGTTGAGGTTTAAAATATATTTTTTATATTTTTAAATTTTCAATTTGAGATATTTATCCTAAAATTTCATTAACACCTGAAGTTTTATAAAATAAAACATTCAGATAGAAGATGAAATAACATTGAAAATAATTGGTCGGCGGAAAAATTACCAAACATATAGCATTCCCTCACGCTTAGCGCCAATGAGTTTTTATTTGAAAAAAAGAGATAACGATTGGTATTTATCTAGATTTCGTGTTATCATTATTCGTTGACAAGGTCGAAGTTATTCTATCTAATTATTTTTATACGTTATTTTTTTAACGTTCTTGGGCAATATAAATGTTGTATCATGTTCTGTCAACACACTAAATAACTTATATGATATATGGGTGTGGAAGTAAGCCATCATTTCGATGTAAATTTTAATAAAATATCATTGCTTTATTTTTAAAATAAAAAAATATGTTTGGACCTAGAAATGCAGGCCCAAGTCAAAAAATAAATTTTCGGACCGGCTCACCTAACTTGTTGTCATCCAAGGTTTAAGATACCGTTGAAACCAAAATCGGTACAAAACAAATGGTCAGTTATACGAGGTTTAAATATAGGTCAATACTGATTGGTACCGAAAATTTTTAAAAATAGGACAACCATTTAGCAAAAATTTAAAAAAAATTTAAACTTTTCCTGGCTTCCTCCCGCCTCTCTTTCCTCCTCCTTTTTCAAAGTGTTTTTAATTAGTTATTTTATTTATTTCAACTTTTGTAATTATTATGAAATTTTTAATTTTTGTTTTTAAAATAAATATAAATATTTTTATTACTAATAATAATTATAAATTAAATAAAACTTAAAATAAATTATTTTTATTTAAATTTATTTTAATATTTTATATAATATTTATTAATAAAGTATTAATAAAAATAT
>JANZLC010000004.1:2414458-2426788 GCA_026413385.1 Erythroxylum gracilipes
AAGTATTAATAAAAATATTTTTAAATAAATAATTTATTATTTATTATCTATAAACTAATATTTATTTTATTTATATTTAATTATTAAATTTAAATTTATTTGAAATTTATATATTTTAAAAATATATTTTAAAATTAAATATACTTATTAATAATTATATTTTATATATTAAATTAAAATTGTAATTATTATTTATTATTATAATTTTTAGAGATAAGGTTAAAAATATATAGTATAACATATTGTATAATAAGGCAATGAATTATTTTGTAATTTTTTAAAAAATTAAAAATTATTTTATAAATTTAAAAAATTAACTAAAATGATATTGGTATAATACTGGACTAGTACTCAAGCCGATATCAAATTTGGAACTGTATTCATGTCATTGTTGCCATCAATATGTTATCAAGACGTTGGACTCATTGGAAAGTCTCCCACTACGAAGTGTAGTACGGCCCCTTAAGGTGCAACAAGTTAACATTGCCTACGAGAATCTTAGCAAGATCACACAAAATCTTTTTAAAAAAGAAAGCAATATTTCCTCACACAGAATCTTGCGTTCTCATGCTCCGATCCATATTCTTGTGTCCACATCTCCTCAGGACTTCAAACATTTGCATACCAAACGACATTGAATCGGTTTGCTTGATATGCTTTTTTGGATTAGAAATGCACAGACAGTGTTCGACAAAATCACCCAACGAAACTCTTGTTTGAGGAACCTTTTATCTTCTTCGTATTCTACTACTACTTCGTGTTGTGAATCTATAGAGTACGAGGAACCAACTGAGATCTTTCGTAAAACTAACAACGTTATATCGTGGACAGCGAAAATTTCCACGTTGTTAAGGAAAAACCAGCCTAAGGAAGCTATTGGGTTGTTCAAAGCAATGCTTTTTGATGATCAAAAGCCTAACTTCGTGACGTTATTGAGCATAATACGGGCGTATGGTGCATGTAGTTCACAAGATGGCAAAAGGGTAGTTCATGGTTATGTGATTAAGATGGGGTTCGAGCGAGAAGTTCCTGTTTTAACAGCTCTACTTGGATTTTACTCCAACTTCGGTATGGGAGAGGTTTGGAAGTTGTTTGATCAAATTCCCAACAAGGATGTGGTGGTTTGGACTTCGATGATTGTGTCTTGTACTAAGAATGATAACTCTAGGGAAGCTATTGAGGTTTTCAGAAGAATGAAGTGTTGTGGAGTGGAACCCAACTTTGTTACAGTTGTTAGTGTTTTGCCTGCTTGTGCTCATCTTGGTCAGTTGCGTTTAGGCAAAGAGATCCATGGGTTTATCATGAAAAATATGCTTCATTCCTTGATTAATATTCAAAACTCACTTGTGGATATGTATGCAAAATGTGGAGATTTGGAGAGTTCTTTCCGGGTGTTTGATGGGACTTGGAACAGGGAGTTGATCACATGGAGAATCATCATTCGTGGTTGCATTGACAATGGTTGTCCAAGAAAAGGGCTGGATATTTTCTTGAAGATGCTGCTTTCTTGTTCTGGATCGGACGAGGTTGTTTTGCAGGATGTAATTGCAGCATCATCATTAGCGGAAGAACTTAAATTTGGACTTGGATGTCATGTTTATGCAGCAAAAGCCGGATTCTTGGCTTTTGTTTCAGTTGGAACTGCACTTCTGCAAATGTATGGTAAGTATGGCGAGTTACGATCAGCTTGGAAATTACTCAATGAGCTCAGTGAAAAAGATAACATTGCATGGAATGCAATGATCTCAGTGTACGCTCAAGAAGGGCAACCTCAAAATGCTTTGAATGTACTCAAGCAAATGGTGTCACAGAATGAGAAGCCGGATGAAGTTTCATTTGTTAGCTTATTAAAAGCTTGTTCTGCAACGGGTGATCAAGCCCTCGGGGAAAGCTTCCATGGCTATGTCATTAAAGCTGGTTACACATCCAATGCTTATTTAGCTTCTGCCTTAATTGATCTATACTGCAAGCTTGGTAATATAGAGGAAGGTGAAGCTCTGTTTAATGAAATTTCCACCAAGGATCTAATTTGTTGGAGTTCAATGATTACGGGATACGGATCGAATGGATGTGCATACGAGGCACTCGAAACATTTTCTAAAATGTTGGATTGTGGGATCAAGCCAAATGATATAGTTTTTCTTTCTGTTCTATCTGCTTCTAGTCGAGGTGGATTGAAAAATGAGAGTTTCAAGCTGTTTAACACCATGCAACAAAAATTTGGACTCAGGCCAAAACTCGCACATTATGCTTGTATGGTGGATTTGCTATGTCGTCATGGAAATATTAAGGAAGCACTTGACTTTGTAAAGAATATGCCATTGGAAGCTGATAAAAGAATCTGGGGAGCTATTCTTGCTGGTTGTAGAACAAGACAAGAAGGGTCAATTGAAGTTGCAGAATATGCAGTTGAGCGACTCAGCACCTTGGATCCCGGAAATCCTAGGTACTATTTAACTCTGTTGTATTTGTATACTAAGGAGGGTACATGTGAAGAAGAGAAAAGTCTCCAAAAGTTGGCAAATCAGAAGTAATCATCTGAATCTTTTCCAACGTCACTAACAGGAGAATCTAACTTAGCTCTTAAATCTAACCCGAATTGATTAAATATAGCCTAAATTAATACTTTAAAATAATTATAGTGTATTATTAGTTTAAGTCAAACTTAATTAGTTCAATTCAAATTTAATAATTAGGTTGGATCATTATGTAAATAGTTTTCAATATCACTTTCAAGAATGTATATTCTTTTGATGAATTTTGACAATATAGCTTTGCAAGGTTCTGTATCGTTCAGTTCTATATTATGCGACCTTCATAATTAGTAGGATCTTTTCGAATAAACCATTTCTATTAAGGTGCGTTCATAAAGAAGGATTCTACAAGAAAGGAAACGTATTTCTTATAATTTTATTTCTTTTTGAGAATTAACCCGTTAATAATAAAAAGAAATAAATTCAATTTGAATTTTGAAATATTATGTTGTTATCATCAAAATCATTAAATAATAAACCTTGAGTTAACAATTATAACAATATTATTCCAAATATTAGCAAGATTATACCGAGCAAAAAGCTATGAATTGAATTGGTAACCTTCAAAATCAAAAGGACACAAACTTCAGCTGCAAAATTGAATAAAAATAAAACATAAGAACGTTATCATCAATATTATTTACTCCAAAATAACTGAGTTAACGTTCCAGTGAAGTTGGAAACTACTTCGTTTTAATTACATCAATGTCTTGAAACTGCAATTTCTGAGAGTCTTTTTACATATATAGTATTTACAATGTTCCAATGCATATGGAGCTATCTGTCAATTCTACGGAGATGAAGAAGGGAATTCTTGAAATACTTCTTGTACAAGCTGAAGGCATCAGACACACAAATCTTCTAGGTAACTCTCCTGTGTGCACAAAGTTGATAACTTATTTTGCATGAAATAGAGAAGATCAAACCGGACTGATTCAATCCGAAGTTGTTGAATAAAATTCAAAATTTTAGGATATGTCCAATCTTGATCGGAATTCAGGCAGCTTATGGACAAAAAGTAATGGCTGCTTCCTGCTTGACGTCGTCCGGACTATTGCCATTCATTAACTGTTCTAAGTTGAATCATTAATTTGGTTACAGGAAGACCAGCTTACTATGTCATTGTGCAATGTGGAACTCATCTACAAAGAAGCAAAGTAACACGAGGTACACCAATTTTTTTATATGTTACATACTCCTTAGTGTCTGGTCTGCTGGTTGATGTTTTCTGGCATACGAATGCAGGAAAAGATGAAAAAGCTTGGTGGAATCAGAAGTTTGTATTTGAATTCCCACTAATCGACTGGAAACACCAAACCCACTTGAAGTTGAGAATCATGGACAAGGAATTCTTGTCCAGGGGTGGATTTGTTGGTGAAACCATGTAAACAGTTCTTATCTTCCTCAAGAACATTCATATCTGTTGTTGGGATTAGTGTTTCTGATACATCTCTTTTACCTTGGTTTAGCATCTACATTGGAGGAATAATCAGTGAAGGAATCGAGAAAGGGAATCTAGCAGTGAAACCAAGTTCATACAATGTGGTGCTTGAAGACGACACGTTCAAAGGAGAAATAAAGATCGGATTCAAGTTTCTTGCAAGTGTAAGATTTATCTGCAGAAAAACAAAAAAAAAGCCTTGAGAACTTACTGTGCAACTGCGGATTTAGAATGGTGTTTTGTGATGCAGAAAGAAGTTTCAATGGAGACCAAATCGCTCATTTCAGTGGTGAACAATCAACCAAGACGATCTGTATCAAGGTCCATCAGAAATCTATGGAATTTTTCCTGGTGGAGGTTCTGGTTTTACTGTAATGGAACAATCCATGCATGCAAGTGAAAGGAAAAACCAGAAGGATCATAAATCTTTTAACATAAAAATGATACAGATTAGCTGGCGGACCTCAATGTGAATAAGAAAAGCTAAAAGCAGATTTTGAATTTCAATAGTTTATAACATAAAGTTTGGACTCATTTTTTGGTTAATTTAAATTTTAATTACTTGGCAGTATAGTTCACTTTTTTTTAAAAAATAAAAATAATATCATGACAATATTTGCACGACATTTAATTGACATTAACTACAGTTCATTTAGGACCTGTTCTAAATGTTTTGAAAACGTTAGCGTTATATTTGAATGCTTCAAAATATTATAGTTCAACTTGTATTATGTTGTAAATATTAGCCTAATAAAAAATAAAAAGCATATTTATAAAATTTTTATTTTTATTATATTATAGGATCCATATATTATAATTAGAATTTTAAATTTTTGACCCTAAATTTTTGACATATTAAGATATGTGATTGTAAGGTATCTTAATTTTTCTTTTTTGCAATTATAACAATAAAGCTAATGCGGTTATAATGAGAAATAGTATTCTAACGAATATGTTGTAGCCTTTAGAGGTGGTCGAGCTAATAGAGTGGAGGGGCATAGAGTTAAAAGGTTTTGTATTCAATTCCTTTTATCTACACTTTCTTGATCGAATATGTTTTACAAGGTTTGCCTAGTGCAAAATATCCGATTAATATGATTTGTAAGTTATTGCGTCAATCTAAAAATTTAGTCAATACCATTTTAAATTAGTATGATAAACAGGCTTAGAACCTTACTCGAAAACAAGTAAAATTTAAATTAACCATGCATCAAGTTTAACTCAAGTTTAAAATTTAAAAAATATCAAAATTTTAATTTAATTAGTTTTTAAAGTTGATCAAATTTTAGAGGAGATTTTAAAATTGAAAAAAAGAACCAAATTCAACTTATTACTATCTCTGAATATGATAACTGTTACTAAAATTTAGGTTTAATTATAAAATAATTATAAATTTTACTCAATTTTACAATATTAGTCCAAACTTTAAAAAATAACATTAAAATATTTCAATTTTCAATTTTTAATAATATTCCAATGTTAAGTTTTCGGTTAATACGGAGGACATGACAAGCCAAGTGAGATTATTATTTTGGCCACTAAACTGCCACATTTTATGCTACATATGAAATTTATTATTTAATAAATTAAAAACATTATAATTTATAAATTATAAAAATAATTATTTATAATTATTTTAGGGTTTTTAATATGTTTAATTTATTACAACAACAACCACTACGAAAAAAGCAGGAATTAGCGATAGAAAATTGCCGGCGGAAAAGAAACCGTTGTAAATTACTGCCAAAAATAGGATTGTCGGGAAAATTTTCATTTAATGATGGTAGCAATATCCGTCGATAAATACCAATTTGTAACATAATTTAGCGATGGTATTAAATGTTCGTCGGTGATATGCGAGGTATGAGAAAATATAATAATACGCAATCTTAATCTTAAGTGACAGAGAGATAATATATTTAATTTATTAAATGATAAAATTTATGTTAAGAAAATACTAATTTTTTTGTTGAAAGAAAGAAAATACTAATTAACAATGGAAAATTCTAACAAACTAAGCATTTGAGTCATGCAACCGAGAGTTGATGACTCAGTTCCAATCAAAGGAGACCATCTAGCCTTTTAACAAGGTTTGTTCTGTTTCAGTGCGACAATGGTGGAGTGTGAAGCTTCTGAGCAGCATGTTTCTGTTAGTCTTTGTTCATTAAAAAAAGAAAAACTTAGTGGGATGACACGAAGACCCTAATCCTACCATTCCTATCTGTTCAACTTTGCTCGGCAAAGAAAGCTTTTAATATTCAGTACCTTTCGCTTAGTAATCTCATGGGCAAGAAGACTTTGCTCATTGAATTGTATGGGCAAGTAGACGTCTCGCTCACCTTCTCTTTTTCATCCAAAAAGTCACTCCATGCATTAAATAAATGTTTGACCTCAAACGAATGGCTGGGTCAGGAAAAACATCAAACGCTTGATCTGCAAAAACATGCGACGCACGTCGACCTTCCCAACTCACGACTCGTCCACTCTTTAAGCTGACAACTTGAAAGTCATCTGTTGTGATTCAGACAAACTCCCGACCAATCTAACCGTTTGCAGCTTTTTCTAAAGCTCTCGTGCATGAGAAAACGGTGACATTAATGTCTGAACAAAAGCTTTGAGTAGCCTAATATTAGAGTATAATGATCCTCTTTTGTCGTTTGCTTCTCTCTCTCCCTCTCTCTGTCTGTGTTAGTAGTGGTCCTGCTCCTACGACTTAGAGAAGTAAAGACAAGGATTAAAGACGAGTGTTCATATGTAATTTACATAATTTTTAATTTTTAAATTAAAAATTGTAAATTTTACTTTTTATAAATTTCTGTTATTCTTTTTTAAACAATAATAAAATATATTATTTTTTAAAATTTCTCCCTTATTTTTTTATTAAAAATAAAAATAATAATAAAATACAAGTGAACTAATTTTAGAAAAACCTCTTAACATATTAAATTTTAAAAAACACTTTTTAGTTTTTAATTTTTCAAAAAAACCTTTTTCTTAAACTTTTGTATAAAAAAAGATGAAATACAATTAATATCAACATCAAATATGGACTAATCAAATACTGTTTATATAACAATTCAACTTAGTTCTTAAACTCGAACTAAATTAAATCTTACTCAAATTAATATTTTATTATAATTATCTTAAATTATTAATTTGAGTTGATCGAGCTTAAGAATTGAGTTGACTTACTATATTAATAATATTTGATTGGTTCATGTCGTATGTTTATATTAAGTGTATTTTTTGTTATTTTTTAATTGAAGTTTAAGAAAAGAGTTTTTTATAATCATAATTAATTTTATAGAAAACTGAAAACTAAAAAGAGTTTTTTTAAAAAAAATTAAGATTTTTTCTAAAATTTTTAAAACTATATGAAAAGTTTGTCTTTTATCCTTAAATTTAAAATAAATTAATCATTTAAAAGAATCAAGATAAATTATTAATTTGAATTAAATTTAATTAGTTTAAGTCAAATTTAAAAATTAAATTGTGTCGATATATCGACAATCAATATATCTAATTAGTTCTCGTCACGTGTCTTTCATCATTATTATTAATAAAAGTTTAAAAGATGATCCATTTTTCTAAAATATTAAAACCCACTTAACTTTTTTTGAAATTTTTTTAAATTACTTAAATTCTTTTAGAAAAATGATTAGAGAAGAGAAGTGGGTTTTAGAAGTTGAACATGTTGATAAAATGTCATTGGGAGACACTACAATCCAGGATCAATTCTCCTGTTTCTGTTTGTGTGTGTCACTTTGTATCCGAGACTATCCAATAAATGCCACCCTCTGCTCAACCAATCCATTCCCACGAATCATTACTTTTTGGTAATGTTAGATTCTACAATCACAGCCGTTGATTTAGGACTTGCAATTCTTGCTAATCATTGACTAAGCCGTGATTAACGAAGAATAATACCTTCTGACTCTTCTCATCTATCCTGCACCAGCATCACCAGGTCCATAGCTCCGGTCGTTGGTATGATATTCATTTTTAAGTAATTAGATCAGACGGTCATATCAGACCAATCATGTGTTTACAAATCAATGAATCATCATAGTTCTTATAATCAGAAGTCAAAATTCTAAATAAAGAGTTGTGGTTCAAGTCCAGCACTTCATGGTGGGTGGTTGGTTGGTCTCCATTAGCATGATTCCTTAGAACTTACTGTTATTCTCATTCTCACGTACACCTTCTTATATAATATAAGCCTACAAGGCCATGACCGCCATGTCCAACTAAGATCAAAGATACTTCCTTTTTCAGTTTTTGAAGAAGAAGCTTCCTCTGTTTTGCAGCCATAGTGAAACTCTTAGGAGATTCTCATCCGGGTCTTCCCTTTTTTCCTACTTGTTACCAAAAACTGCTCAATCAAGGGATTGGTACTTTTCTTTTGGATCTTTTGTGAATTTTGGTGCCGTTTCATTTAAAGAAAGTCTTCATCTTTGATCCTAAAAGGTTACAGAAGTGAGAAAAAAGGATTGGAGGGAGCTGCTTCAAATTACAAATCAGGTTATTAGCAGCTAATGTTGTGATTCAAACCTGTTCGATGAAAGGTGAGTTAAAGAAATGCTAGACCGTTGCCTTTTCTCTTTAACCGTTACCTTAAAACATTTTTTGAAACTTTTGTTCGTTTCTGTTCCTAAAAGAACTTATTGAAGACTTCGCTTTAATTTATAAACCTTGCAGCGAGTTTCAGTGAATAATTTGTTTTTTTCTGATAACAACAACGACTTGTGATCAACCCCTTTTGCTTTTTGTTGCAAGGGCTATGAACAGTTCTCTTTTATTTTCTTTCTTTTCTTGATTGTTTTTCCTTTTTCTTTCGCCTGTAAATTCTGGCATTTGAGCCAGTTCCCGGGTCTAAGTGTCAGATTCGTGTATTCCTAGATTCCTACTACTCTTTTTTGCTCTTTTTAAGGATTAGGAAGTTAGAAAATACAGAGCACTCTTACCAAATTTGCCAACTTTCATCATTATGTTTCAGATGCTGAGCCAGCAGGACTTTAGTAGTAAGCCTCAAATGGATAGTTCTTCAAGTTTTGGCGAAAGTTCCGATCTGGGTTATCAGCCTTCAACTTCTTCTCTGGATCAAAATGATCAATCAGCAACAGAAACTCCAGGTTACTCAACAATGAGTGGTGACTCCTTTTTGTTTCGCCGGACTTTTTCAGAGTCTTCAGGCTTCTCTGATGACCCCAGCTATTCAAGTGAACCTTCCCCTTCTCACTGGGGGCTATCTGAACTCCGTGTCAGCAACCAGGTCGTTCTTCCAAGAGTAGGAATGAAACAGATTGATCATAAGCTTGAGGATCAAGAGTTTATGGATTCAGGTAAAATTGTGAATTCTTCATGATGTGTTTGATCAAGACTAGAAGTTGTGATGTGATATATATTTATTGATAATATGAACTTGACAGATCTTGAGATGATGAAGGAGAGGTTCGCAAAGCTTTTGCTTGGAGAAGACATGTCAGGAAGTGGCAAAGGTGTCTGCACAGCTGTTACAATCTCTAACGCCATTACCAATCTTTATGGTATACATAGTAAACTCATCACTAAGATGCTAAAGAATGCTTTTCTTCTCCATTGTTATAGCTTCTTTACCCTCTTCTTTCACCCTGCTTCTTTCTGTAGCGACCATTTTTGGACAAAATTTAAGGTTAGAGCCTTTGAATCCTGAGAAGAAGGCAATGTGGAAGAGAGAAATGAATTGTCTTCTGTCAGTATGCGATTACATAGTAGAATTTATTCCCAAGTCACAAAATTTAAAAGATGGAACAGCTCTAGAGGTAAATTTTTATGATAACTATGGAAAGATTTCAAATTGCCTGCAATTTTTTTTTTTTTTGGTTCTAACGAGATTGAATGGTCTTTTAGATAATGGAAGGCAGACCAAGATCTGATATTTACATCAACCTTCCTGCATTAAGAAAGCTTGACTCTATGCTCATTGTAAGAGGACCTTTATTGTCTTAAGAACAGAGCACCTCTCTTTTAACTTTCAAGATTAAAGCTCCTCATTATACGATGAATTGCTTTTGCAGGAAATACTTGCCAGTTTCCACGATAGGGAGTTTTGGTATGCAGAACAAGGGAGCATGTCATCAAATTCAACTCGTTCAGGTTCATTCCGCAGAGTTGTAATTCAGAGGAAAGAGGAAAAATGGTGGGTTCCAGTTCCTTGTGTTCCTCCAGGGGGCCTCTCTGAGAAGTCAAGGAAACACTTGAGACACAAACGAGTTTGTGCTAGACAGATTCACAAAGCAGCAATGGCCATCAACGGCAGTATACTCTCTGAGATGGAGATTCCAGACACGTATATGACATCTCTTCCAAAGGTTAGGCCTCTTTACTGACAACTATCTAATCTTCTCAAATTTCCAAGTCCATTCAGGAGTGAAGAACAACTTCCTCGTTATTGGTAAGTGACAAGTGCAACAGTTTCTCATGATTTTGAATGTTATGTTGTGCAATTCAGAGTGGCAAATCGAGCCTTGGAGATACAATCTACCGTTACATGTGTACAACAGACAAGTTCTCTGCAGACCACCTACTGAACTGTCTGAACATAGTTTCAGAACTTGAAGCGCTTGAGCTTGCAGACCGAGTTGAAGCTTCAATGTACACATGGAAACGTAAAGTTTGCATCAGTCAATCCAAACCTTCATGGTACCTCGTGAAGGACTTCGTGTCTGACATAGATCGACCTGACAAAAATCATATTCTAGCAGAAAGAGCAGAAAGCTTGTTGTTTTGCTTGAAGCAGAGATTTCCTGGACTTTCACAAACATCCTTGGACATATGCAAGATTCAGTACAACAGGGTTAGTTTCAGGTCTCATCAATTCATTCTTCTGAGGACTATTTCTCTAAAATAGGAACTAAATTTTGGAAATCATTATATGCAGGATGTGGGGCAAGCAGTTTTGGAGAGCTATTCAAGAGTACTAGAAGGCTTAGCCTTCAACATTGTTGCTTGGATCGAGGATGTACTCTTTGTAGATAGATCAGTGAAAGATCAAGAAATATAAAGGAGATACCTTATTACTTGGAAACACTAAGCCACAAGACAAGTCTAGGTAATGTAGTTTACTTGAATCGTTAAATCAAATATTAGCTTAGCCTTCTTCGGCCTAAGTTATTAACCTTCAACACACCAATAAGAACTTGTATCACTCATCCTCCTAAACATGGTATATGGATGATTTTTCATAAGCCCCTTTTGTTAGAAGCTCAAACACCAACTCTTGCAAGTTTCGGAGTTGTATGGTAGGTCCAAGATCCTCTATTTGGACCTTTTTTATCAGCATCACACTCCATATATCAACTACATTACTTCTTTATTTCATGATTTTGATGAGCATGCATGTTTTTACGCAAATTGGACCATATAAAGAAAATAGGTATTCACCATAGTCCACGTAAATCAACTAAAGTTCTCCAGAAAACACAGTGGTTTTGATTACGTGAACAGGGGAATTATTCAATAAGAATAAAATCCATATCTTTCCTGATCATCTTCTCAACTTCAAATCAGAGCAGCAAAACATAGGCCAAAATCCCATTTTGAAATCGGTTGTTGCTGGAGAATCTTTCGTTTACATCCCAATAACTCTTAGTCCAGAGCTCAAAAAATATTGCTCAAGACACTCAGCTAAAAAATGTTTCAAGGAAAGCTCGGAAAAGAAATATTCACAACAGATAGAGGTGCCATTTCTTTTCATGCATGACTGTGGGTGTAACATCAGCAGCTTTAACTTGGTAAGCAGAAACAACAATAATACATCTTCACTATGGGGTGGATAAAGAAATAAAAACTGTCCTTACAAAACTAATAAAATTTATGAACATAGTATGAGCCCATGTCGATCTATATAAATCAAAAGAACAATACAATTACAGAAGGGATGTTGATAATACACATCAACTGTTCCGGCACCACTTCATCCACGTATCCATGGAGTATGGCGAGGAAAAAGGTGACAAGAAAGCATAAATACCAAAGGAATTCTGATCACTGGTAAGTCAACGTGAACGAGTTAATATTATACTTCAAAACAAAGGTATTCAAGTATTGGTGTTCAGTTTCAGCCTTTCATAAAGGTCCGGCAAAGACGTATTAAATAACCTGCCTAGCCAAGTTTCAACCTCAACATTTCAAAAACATCCACGCTTGCTTCTTGCACAGAAGAATATGTGCTCTGAGCCCAAATGGCAACAAAAAGCTTCTTATTTCATAGCTTTCTAAACATGTTCTGATAAATGAGAAAATAAAATAGTCCAAGTAAGAGAGAATAATATTCAATTTGATCACCACAAGTAGGCACTTACACAGACGGGGGGG
>JANZLC010000004.1:2426949-2453645 GCA_026413385.1 Erythroxylum gracilipes
CACATAACCATATCTTGAATGGTCATCTGTAAATGTTATGAAATATGAAAATCCTCCTCTAGCTTGAGTAGACATAGCCTCTCAAACTTCAAAAGGACCCGACACCCCACAAAAAAAATTCCCATCCCGACAGCTCCCTTTGCCATCAAAGGAAAGCAAGGCAACGAGCCCTTGTAATCCCTTGTAATCCGCATGAGTCATTCACGATTTATGAAAAGATTAAAATACCTGTTGAGGGGGCCGCTCCTCTTTACCAAATCAAGAATAAGGTCAACTCAAAATCAGCTGTCATCATCCACGGTACCAATGTAGGTGAGATCCGTCCTTCTCACCCTTACAGCCCCTCTGAGCCAGCTGGCAGCTCGAAGATTCGAATGGTCACCACTGGCAATCACAGCTGTGTTGCTTGAAGATGGCCCAGATCCTGCACCATCTTCCAAAAGTGTCCAAGGATCAATTTCCATATCATTGTCTTGCTGTGGTGGCAAAGGTTTGGACTTCCCTGGTACAGTAGTTGCTGCTTTTGACGTGGAAGAGACAGTATTTTTCTGATGGTTTCCAGGGTAAAAGCCAGAAATCATAATGCTTGGTTGAAGTGAAGAAACAGCAGTGGTCGAGACAGATGGGGGTGGGCAAGACACAGAGCACCGAACAGAAGGAAGAAGAATTGGCATAGCAGTTTGGATACGCCATCTAATTGTGCTAGGCAACTGCATGCGTTCTAAGTCATTCTGCATTCAGAAAAGTCTGTCAGAAGGGCTATGAAGACCAAGTCCACATTGAAACCAGAATAATTTCAGGAAACAAACCTGTAGACTTTCCACTATTTCATGATTGTATCCATTAGATTCCTTAGCAGTTTCATTCATAGACTTTGTACCAGGTCTGGACTTCAACCAACTAGGCTGGTTGTTGCATAATAACCCATGAAGGACCAACAGCATTCGATCAAAGAGGCATTCACCAAACAGATCGGCAGATGCAGCTCCCAATGATGATTCCATTTCCTTTTTCCATTTAGAGCTTTGCATGATAAAGAAAGAAAGCTCTGCTTCCTCATACACAACCCGATTACCAAGAAGACGAAGTATTACGGAAGAAAGCACGTGCTTCGTGTTCCGCCCAGATGGCCCCCTGAGAGATTCAGTAGGTTAAACATTAGATAATACAACTGTCACTGGTAGCAATTCTATGACAGCAGTATAAATTTTTATGCACAGCACATTAACATTCACCTGAGTGACAGCCAATCATGACTCAGCATACTAGAAATGTTCGTCCGATAATAAAACAAGGTACTGCATAACTGAGTCTGTGTGTGTGTGTGTATGCATGAGAATGTGCCAGCAGGTGTGTCCATCTGTGAGTGCATGTGTGTGTGATATAGGGAGACAATGAATGGAATCGACAGGTTACACATATTGAAGAACATATCAAAACACAAAGTCGCAGACGGTGTCCAGGCATATCAGCTCAACCTTTTTCAATTGAATAACATTAAGTGGAGGATACACAATAACCTAACATAAATTATTAAATCTTATGGGGATTCAAAGAGTGAAAATTTTAGCTAAAAAGGGTATTACATAAGCAGCACGTACAACCAAGTATATAATTGACCACCAGTTACAATAAGTGGAAATATCAAACCTACAGTAATCTAGAATCATAAACAACCTGACAAACTAACACATCAATTACCAAAATATATCAACCAAGGCACTTAACCTGTATAAAAACCAAGAAGTAAATAGCTAGAAGGAGCTACAAAAATTAAAAGTTTGGTAATTACCCATCCGTGCATATGATAGGAAGTAATCTTAACAACAATTGCAAGCGCAACGACATAGAAGCTCGTAAAGCTGCCGGGGATGGCAAAGTGCTATCAGCAGCTGTGGTTCGTCTAGCCAAACTAGGACTGCCACCTCTCATGCCTTTGCGATTGTTACCTTTATTCACAGCAACTTCCATTCCAGAAGTTGTTCCTGTTTGTTTACTTGCACCTCGTGTAACTGCATTTATTTGTTGCTCAATATGGTTCAATTGCTTGATCAACTCACTGGCAAAGGTATTGCGAGAATCATCAGAGCCTTGATCAATGCAGGGAACAACTAATTCAATAAGAGCTCTCTCTGTCATATGCTGCTGAGTGAAATGGAAGCCTTCTGTCTCAAATTGTATGGAAACTTTTTCAGTTCTTTTTGTGTCAACACCTTCTTCAACAAACTCACCTTCTTCAACAGGTAACATTTCAAACTTCTTTTTGTCACCCCTATTTGCTGCATGATCAAGACCAGAACTGGGCCAACCCCATGGCTTCCAAAACTGAGATTTGGTTGAAAGACCCTTACTCTCGGCAATGTTAGTCAGCCGTTGTCTTACAGTCTTTCGTCCAAAAAGGACATCATGGCCTGCTAAGAACCACTTTGCCTGCAATAACATAGAATCATCCAATGACCTCCCAAACAGATGGATGAGCTCTGAGTAAAGAGGTGCAGCATCAGGTCTGACTAATAACCTCGTAAGGATGATCTCAATGAAGTTGTTCTCGTTTTCAGAAGCAACAGTTTTTTCATGACCAGGGAAGGAAGAACGGATTGCATCTGCCAATGATATATCAGGGGTCTCAAGTTTTTCAATAAGGGCTTGCTCATTCAAAAGCAGCCTGAGCTCAACCCACTGCCAATGAAACTTTGCAGGCTGTAGTGTGTTCAATAAATTTACAATTTTATCAAGAAGTTTTGTCTCGTTTTCGGCACGTTGAACTTTAGATCCACCATGCCCAAAACTGCCATCCTCTTGTGTAAGTATGGACTGCGGAATTTTACAATCAATGATAGCACTCAGAAACAATCTTCCACGAAGGGGGACAAAGACCTTCGACTTAAAATTTGAATCCAAACCATTTAGCTCCAATATGGTAGCAAATTCTGCATCCCTGTCATCTGTAGCTATCAGATCATAAAATCCTTTAGTATCTCTCATACACACATCCCGAAAAGGTAAGTGTTTTATTGCATCGACAATTGCCATTGCCAATGATTGATATAATTGATGGACATCATCACGGCTTAGGTTTCCGGTAGGAATGAATGGTCTCCAAGTAAGAAATGCAAATATAGAATAGGCAGGTGGAAGGACCAAGCTTTGAGGAAGCAGACTCTGCATCCTGGAAAGAGCAACTATGGATGGTTCCCCCAAGAGTTCAACTATTAAACCATCAGATAGAGTTCTGCAATTACCGACAAGTAGTCTAAACCAGTGCACATGAATATCAACTGAATTATCCACCTTGAAAGCCCCAGATGAACGGGCATTACCATTAATGTTGGATTTCATACTCCTAACATATTGAATTACATCCAACCCTTCTTTTAATCTCAATAAAGTCACAATTCTCTCCAGACTAGTAACACCATGGATAATCGCACCAATTACAAGTGCAGATATTGCAGCAGCAATTTTGGTTCCTCTGCCAAGAGCTAATTTTGCAGGATTATTTACAATCTCAGTAGAAATGTTTGCATTAGAATCATGGGATTCAGGTGACAACTGAAATTGACTTCGTGAAGCCTTCAGAGGAGTAAAAGCTGCAGCAAGTGTAGTGGAGGCTTCCGTTGCAAGAGCTATCTCAAAAACACGGCTCTGACGCTCTCCAAGAGCCTCCTTAAGCAGACAAAGGCAATTGATATGAATACGTAAAATGCGCCTGGCATAACTCCATGGACTCAAAGCAGGAGAATTCATACTGTTACTGCATGGAGTAAAATCTGGCATTTTTCCTAGGGTTGCTCCTATGCTATTCACTATAGCCGAAACAGAAGAAGACACCAGAGATGGATCACCTTCTTGAGCAGCACCACCAGTCTGCCGCATACAGTCCATCAATCCCATTACGATCTGTTGAGATGTCTGATATCCATCATCAGACATTTCCAAACCAGAACTCTTTGCTGTACCAGAACCAAAGAGCTTTCTCTCTTTGCCAAATAAAGAGTGAAATGCATCATCAATATGCCTTTGGACTACATCTCTCATGCTCATACCCACTCTGGACAACCGGTTGCCACTTATCTTTTGACGGAGAAAATCATCAAGATCTTCAATCCCTGAGGGAACTCCAAGTGGAAACCCCAAGTCTCCATCAATTGATCGTCCAGATTCAAGTTCAGAAATGAGTCTCTTATCACAAGTTAACTTAAAACTCTTCTCCCACTCAAGGATACTAGGCAAATGGCCATATTTTTTCAGTAGATAACGGGAATAAACCAAGGACGAAGAACCTGAAAGTCTTCCAGAAGAAGAAAGCAATGCTCCAGCACGACGCATTGCAGCTGACAAGACTTCAGGAACAAGATCTGTTGCAATGACTGTATTCTCATACCTGTAGCAAAGTCAGAAGAAGCCACAGACAGAGAAGCAAAATTAGAATTTGATCGTTTAATTCCAATAAGCAGCAGCCTAAGTGACTGCAATATATGCAACAGGTAAGACATTTTTTTTTTCCTACAAAATTTGGAGGACAAATATTTCAGAGTGGAAGGCAAAACAAATTGTACTGATGAGCTAGAGCTACAAGGAAAACTTAGAATCCTGCTTTTCAAAGAACATATTAACCACAAAACACTAAAATGTAAGGAAGAAAAGAAGAAAAACAAGGAGATGAATTTCTTTGGCACATACAATCTGGGATTATCACTCAGTGAATCATTCTACAGCAAAAACCTTCTTCTCTAGAAACCAAGATATGTTTTCTTCCGTCAAGAAGGGAGAGAGAGTGGAACACAGAAGCATATTATTTTTTAAGGGCATAGCAGAGCTAAAACAGAAACATAAGAAAACAAATCTGGCAAGACATAGAATAAGAATCCAAAAGTCTTCCTCTTAACAAAATCTCATAATCAGTTCTATAGTAAGAGTAACCTTCTAAGTGATGATAGCAAGAATGTCTCTCCAACTTCACAAGCATGATTTTCCACATTCCTTGGTAGTATCATCACATTCCTCCCACTATGAATTGTAGCAGTGGAGTTAAATGGGACTTTTGCCAGTAACCAAATGATTAACTTGGCTGCTGACACTAAATCACCACAAGCATCCACTATATACAATACAGCAGATAGCTCATCTTCACCAAGTTTCCACCTTAAGGAGCTCCTATCATCAACTGGAACAAAAGGGCGACCAAACTGCCCAACTTTAGCAGTAGTCTTTTCAGCCTCCTCAATAAGCTGCCTAACAACTCCAATCAACCAAACTGTAACGGCCCTTTTCTTCACAATGCGCAGTTTCTCAAGAGCTTTTCCAATTGAGACAATATCTCCACCATGCTTTGTTTTAATCCCGTCTAAGGGTTTGTCCCCTTCTGTTCCACTTCTGTGATGAGGACAGTTTACCTTGTTATCACAAACGTGACTCGTAGAAGCTCCCTGGCTACTCTCAATCCTAGCAGTGGCCAGTTGGGCCAAACTCTGAGTTTTATGCACAACCTTTTGCCTACCCTTAGGGACCTGTTTCGATGACTTAAGTGGTGCATCAGCTTTTGAAGAATCTATGGATTTCAGGCCCTTTCTTACCCACCAGCTATCTTCATCATCTGATAGTGGAGAATGTCCTTGAAGGAAAGTGCTCCCTTCCTCACTTAACTTCTGTCTTTTTGCCCTCCTACAATCTTCACATCCAGGGCCGCCTTCTACTAAATCCACTTTGCTGCATGTTGACTCAGCAGACCTTTTAAGACTCCCTTGAGATTCATCTAGTCTTATTTCTGAAGATGTTAAACAGTTTGGAAGTTGCAACAGTAAAGAAATGGAAGCCTTGAGTTCATCAACATCAGGATTGACCTTGACCTTGTTTGAATTCAGGATATTAGAAGATGACTTCCAAATATCGAAGGAAGTTGAGGAAAGATAACCCTTTCCAGAGGTTGATCGATTCTTTTGCTTCTTAGTAGATATATTAGATCTTAGTGAATTTGGAGACTGTTCAAACAGACAACCACGAAGGATAAGGAGGCGTTCATTTGAATAAACATGCATGGCCTCCACAAGTTGTGACCCTTCAACAATCCCTGCCTCTTCGAGAACATCTCGGATTAGGTGCCCAGGAAGTTCTTTCAAGATTTGATAATGTCTTCTCCACCTGGCAATGTCAGCTACGGGACCACTTGTATCCATTATTCCACTAACTATCAGCTGCCTCACATATGATGGGGGGTAGAAAATTCCAGAACGTATGAGTTCCACAACAAGTAGCTGAAGACGCTTCAAACCTTCTCCTTTGTGCACTTCATGTTGATCAATCCAACAAACAATGATGTCATGTAAAGGACCTGGACTTTCAAATATATCACCTAAGCTATGGTTTCTCCTAGGAACCCTACCAAAATGTTTCTGATGGTCAAGACCTTTAGCAATGCAATTAGCCCTGTCAGACCTATCATTCTTCCGTCGACACAGGCTTTGCAGATTTCTAAGCTTTAGCTTCAGAACCCGACTTGCAACATAAACCTGACAAAATATTTTTCTGCCTGTGAACTTGAGATCATAAGGGAAGCCCATCCGGAAATCCCTATAATCACATGTTGCCCACTCACAAAGAAAGAAAACAGAGCAAACAAATGACAAGCTCACAGTCCCTATCCATTTAAGTGATGATCTAAGGCATGGGCTAACCTCTTCAAACCAACCCTCAACCACAGCTCCGTGACAAAAGTTTTCAAAAAGGAGATTATAAGCTCCTCTAATATCTCCGGACAAAAGAGCTTCATCCAAAGCGTGCACAGCTTTAGCCACACTGTGAACTGGATAGCTTGGACTGGCAGCCTTGGTAAGGTTATCAGCACGCTTCTGAATAGACGATACAACCTGATTAAAAGACAAGGACTGGTATTGAGCATCAAGTCCTTTGAATCTAAACCCCCAAGCAGTTTCCACTGAATTATCCCTTGTCTTTCTTGCCTCATCAGATCCCTTTGATATAAAGGCACCATCATTTATTGCATATGAGACCACACTAGACGGTAACGGAAAACAATCCAAAGCAACAAATGAATCTGGTACAGCCAATATCAAATAACGAAGCAACTCAATTAGTGCAGATGTTGTATAGGCCCTTCGAGAATTGTCAACAAGATCTGATCCTCCTGGAGAAGGCTCACGAATGAAACGAATTGCGATGCTAGCCAGGGTCTTCACATAGGTTTGTGACAGAACTACAGTTTCTAGAACACCATAAATGATAGGTAAAAGCAACTGTAGAATCTCTAGGAAATCTTTTTCCTGAAAGAGTAGAAGTTACAATGAAAATGATGTTACCGAAATGATTAAAGTTGACATGATTATTAGTGAAAAGGTTTAATTTTCCAGCTGATATAAAAAGTTAATAAGCAATTGGAAACAGATAGAACACATACCTGTAATTGATTAAGAACCCAATCAATTATTACAGAGGGAAGAAGCAGCCCTTCTGCATAGTGCCAATGCAAGAGCCGAACCACATACCACCACTTGAAATGTAGGGAAGGCTCCTCAGCATCAAGAGCCATTGATGATGGGTCGCTCTTTGACAGTATTGATCCAGAATAAACCATGTGAGGTGATCTAGCATGCGGAACAGAATGAGAATTATTTCTGGATAAAAACTCATCGAGCAAATACTGCAAGTACTCAACAACATCCTTTGTCCAAAGTTCTGTACGGGACACCTGAGTTTTGTCAAGTGCTCCAGAAGAAATACCAGTAGAACTAGGCCGGACCTGCAAAGACAGCCACAATTCAATAGTAGAGTCGAAGCTACTAAGTATAACTGAAGGCCAGTTCTAGTACAAAGAAACACACCTGATTAAGATAAGTTACTTTTATAAACCAAGTTGCCCTTAGTAATGGAACATTGTTTCTTATAAGAACTTCAAAAAGGGATTTCCTCCTGTAACCATGAGGTACATATTCTGCCAAAGAATGCAATTGCTTGTGTGACTGTGACAAACCCTGGAATAGAAGAAGAGTAAACATTATACACAACCAAACTACGATAAAGTATTTCAGAAAATGGGGGAACAAGCTCACAACCACATTAAAGACACACAACAGAGAAAAAACTTGGCAAGTCAAAGTTGTCGCATGTGGCGAAGTAATTGCATGTAACCTTTCATAACCTATTCACCTCAATATGCAATTTTCACCACCAGAATTGCTATCTATGACTGCAATCTCTACCACCTGTTGTCAAATCTTATGAATACCTTAAACCCAAAAACTACATAGCATAAATATAAAACCTAAATGCGAAAACATTTTTAAACAGAGATAGAAATGTTAGACAAAATAGAAAAGGTACGATTTGTTTCTCACAATTCATAAGATTACGTCATGAAGTGGATATACAAAATAAAAACCATCAGGCACTAGCCCTTAGAATGTGCACAGATCTCGTATACCTCAATCCATTTTTTCTTTAAATCTTCACTGCATGGTCTTTGATCGGGAAAGACAGCAGGCTTGGTTAGCAACGACCCAGAAAGAGGCACACCATATACTTGACCAGCCTGTCATTGGAGAGTCAAACTACTGACTTGAAAATTTATCACAGTATTGTAAACCTCAGAACATTCAGATTGCAACAAAAAGGTTTTGAAATATGAAGGGTAAAACTTATAGGTATACAAAGATTAGCAGGGAATCAGGAAGTTTTACTGCAGAAGAATTCCCGAAAAAGTGCAATGGACAGTCAAACATAAACTGATTACCTTGCGTTTTTGAGCTCGAGAATCATTGATTGCCCTCAAACATTTTCGGATTGCCTGCGAAAAGGAACAAAGAGCCAATAGCCATTTATTTACACGCAATTTTTGCATCAAGGTGGCAATCGAATTATAAAAAAATACACAGGAACAAAACAGATACAGAAACCAAGTTACCTCTCTGCATTTTATAATAGCAGGCCTAGAGAAACCTTGAACCTGAGTCTGTAAGATTTCTCTGGATTCCTGATCATTCAGAAAGTAAAATGCGATTACTTACATCAGAAAAGAGCAAGAATCAAGCATATGTTTGTGTCTAAATATACAAAATGAATCACACATACTCAAATATAACCACCCAATAAGAATTGAATATAAATATCAGTTTTGGAATCATTTAAGAATTAATTTCAAACAATTGGGCAAGGATCATAGCAAGTCTGAAAGTACGAAAGAAAACAAAGCCAGCAAAAATCCAACATACTGACGAAGTTGAGAAAAACTGAAGTGTTCAGGTCTCCAGTAATAATTATCAAGAACAATCACAATTAAATTGACCAAACAATTGAAACAAAGATTGTAGCAGATCATAACTGCAAAAAGGCTAGATCATAAGGAAGTAATAAATGTCACAAATGGATGGCCACATGAAGGGTGAGTATACCTCAAGTCCTCCAATTGTCTCCCTGTACCCAGACTGAGCATAATCTCCAGTTAAAGTCTCCTCAGGGCAATTGGGAGTTTGCGGGTGAAAGTCGGGAGGACCAAGTCTGAAGATTGAACGAAAACAATTCACAAGAAGGAAGAGCAATATTGCATGAAGTTGCTATCAATTAAGGAAAAACAATATTGAATCCAGAAAACAAAATTTGCTCTGTATTGACTCAAAATATCCAAGAAAATATCCATTCAATCTAAAACAGATTACAAGAAAAGATAGCTAAATCAGAACATACCTAGAATTCAATGGTTCTTTATCGCATTTCAACCTATATGGTGTCAATGGAGGTGGCCGCCTGCAGAACAGAAAAAATGCAATTATAAGATAAACTCATCACAGAAACAACAAAACATTCCAATCTGTAAGAAGAAATCTCATAAATGCACTTAACCATGAAAATGGCCTATTGACCGTCGGGGTACAAAAAGAATATTGAAACCCAAAAGACTTACAATACATTTCCAGTTTCGTTGAGAACTCCAACCTACAATGCTTGAACCTACTGAAAGAAAATAACCTAGAGGACTAGTCTGTTCCTTTCCAAGAATCAACATGTTACCAAATGCTTCTACGATCACACAAGCATAAATTGGACTATATCCAAGACATAGAACGCCGCAATGCACAATCATGATTCACAAGTTTAGCTTTCTAAACACCAAATAATAAACATGAAAACATCTTAGAAGCCTTAACCCATTAAAATTCCCCAAAAATTTATAGAAATTAGTTTAAGATAAAATAAAACAGCAACATGATCAGGGATGAGAAGCTAGAACTTGATACCTGAACTCAGAATTTATGATTAATTAGTACAAGATCAGACACTAATTTACCGGGAATTTATTGAAAAGGCAGCTGGCAATGAAGTTGAATCAGCCCGAACATTATCTCGTGCTGGCGGCCCACCAATTGCACTATTATTAACTGCACTGGAGGGATGATGCCTGTGCATGTCTCCAAGCTATAACCCGCATACTGCTTCCAACATTGAACTTCTATTAGAAGCTGTGAAAACAAAATAACATTCAGCAGCAACTTAATGTTAAGGTACACAATCAAATTAACTAAAAAAAGCATGGAGATAAACAAATATGATCCCATATTCAGGACTAAATCACATGGCCTTTGAAACATTAGACCCACAAATTATCAACTGGCACATACTTTGACATTAAAAGTCCGTCCTTCTCAAGTAGAAGAACTTTTCCAAATATAAACAGTTTTATCTTGCATGTCACACAGTCTGTCTGGCCTGTCAAACAAAACACAAAAGCATAAGACAACATTAGAACATATAAACGAAACTTAGTTGAAACCAGGTATCCATAAACAAAACAGCATAAGAACATAAGCTATAAAGTAAATGCAGCAATCAAGATCCTGTATTCTAAACAGCTAAAATAAAGCAAGCATTTCACAAATGTGGTTTTCTTATTGCCCAGTTGAGCATAGCCCAGAACCCAAGTAAGCACACTCTCCACATAGCATAGCTTTTCGACTCAAGTAGCTTTACAATTCAATCTCTAAGCTGTAAATATATCAACAATGCTGCTGCATCCAGATTTCAGCCGAGATACTTGTGGCATAGAATTACTAACAACGTCAACTATAAGAACTAAATGTAAAACTAACTGATGAGAACAAAGACTGATAAAAAAGCCCAACATTTATGTTGCTCCAGCAAGATTCCTAAAGCTGATATTGAAGTAAAACACAGGCAAAGCAAGTAACTCTTTGTTTCTCCAAAACAAGTGTGTGATTTGCACTCACAATTTTGACAGTAGAAAAGCAATAATCAACAAAAAAAAGTAGAGAAGAAACTATGATCCGTAAAACCCAAGTAAAAAAGTGATCAATCACAACTAAACAACTAACATTCCTAGTTATCAAAACAGCTAAAAACCCAAAAAGAGCAAAAACCAAGCAAACGCAACGCAATGAGCCAACAGAAGATCAAGAAAACACACAATCTAATCTTTAATCCCAAGGAAGATTCTATATCGATCTAAACAAGCATTGACAAGCAACAATCACCAAATCTACAGGAAAAGATCTCCAGAATTCGCGAAGCAAGAGAAAATTAGGGTTTAGATCCCAAACGAAACCTGGAGATTGAGTAAATAGGAGAAGGGAAAGCTAGGGTTTTGATGGCACTTTCGTAAATCAAGGTCAAACCCCACAATGAAACTGGAAACAAAACCAAAATAAAAGGAAAAATAACTAAATTCGTAACGATTATCAGATTCAAAGAGAGACAAGTGTAGACCTAACCTACCATCAAAGAAATTAGGAATCGAAGAGAGAGAGAGAGAGAGAGGGGCGAGGGAAGCTCGAATGAAGAAAGATTTTTTCTTTTTTTATGTAAATTATATTTTATCTAAAGAGAGAGAGCGAGATGAAAAGGGTCTCTCGGGCCTTTGACTGACTGTTTTGTTTAGCTTTGGGCTCTGTAGTTGATGATGATGACGACGACGATCGATGCTCACCTCCGTTTCCCTCTTTACGTTTGTAAGTTCCTTTACGAAACATCAAAAAAAGGATATATTTTAAATTTTATTTTAATTATTAACTAAAATAATATATTTATATAAATTTTTTAATTGTATAATCATTTTATTGAGTATAATTTAAAAATATTAAGAAAATAATAGTTTTAAATTTTATTAATAAATAAAAGATATATTTTAAAATTTTTAAATTTAACTTCATATAATGTTAAAATCATCTTAATCTGTTTTTAAATTAAGAAAATTACTAATTTTTTTAAAATCATGATAAAAATAAAAGTGAAACCATACAGTACCTAAATAATTTTTTAATAAAAATTTATTTACCTCAAATGGCTTCTAAATTTATAAAAAAAAGTGAAAGTATATTTTAAAATTAGTAATTTTGTTTATAAGGTAATTAATAATTAAAATATTTTCTATGATATATAAATTAGTTTAAATAATAAAAAAAATTAAAATTGGACTTAAATTTTAATAAAATGTTAAGGATTCAAATGTAAATTTTATTATTTATTATCCTTAAAATTCGTATTTAATTATGAAGCTTTTTCACAAAGCAACTTAATTATTTTAAAAAGTAATATTTAGATTAGGAATAAAATAATAATACTATAGATGTATTTAATTTTTATGTCAAAAATGGAATTATTGCTCTTTCCAATCCTTTGTTTGTACTTTGGTTACTTATGAAGATGCCCCTAATGAACCAAAAACAAAAAAGGATCTGTGAACAAGATCCAATTATGGTGGAGACTTAGATTTACGGTTTTAGGGACCATCCCCACCTCCTTTGTCGTGGGAGTGTGGGTGCACGTGGACGGGAGAGAGAGGGGGACGAGCAATTATCATAGGTGGCAATCTGCCCAGCTTTATATAATATATACTGTGGCCGGCTTAGCTCAAACCTTGATAAGATAAAAATTTAATTGAATTAAATACTTTTAAAATTTTTAAAAATAAAAATAACATCGTTTTATTTAAAAACCTCGAGCTTAAGCCGAGTTCGACTTTAGGTAACTTAAACTCGAATCTAATTCAACTCTTAATTTTTATTTTTAAAAACTCGAGCTCAACTTAAAATTCGACTAATTGAAATTAAATTTATCAAGTTCATTAAATTTAAATCCGAGAGAGATAAACATTAAATTTAATTATACATAAAATAATTATTCTTAAAAGCATGTAAGTAGTTGGAAAATTTAAAATATTTATTATTTATACTTTGATCTAAATATATTAATTTATAAGAAAATGTGTAATTTATAAAGTATTTTTATATGTAAAATAATTGAGGTACCTTTAATTTGTGAAAATAAATATTATTAATATAATTTCATATTTTTTTCTTTTTATTTGATAAAATAAAGAATAATATAGTTTGATTTAAAATATATAATTATTATATATTTATAATTTATAATTTTTTAACGTGGTCATTTAATTAGAAGAATTTTAAATTAAATTGAAACACATAAAACCTTCCTTTAATAAATTAAAAATTTTGAATATCTTAATTTAAATCTGTAAATAATAAAATTATATTTTGATTTGAACAATGTAAATTTATTTTAAAATATGTAATTTATAAATTTTTATATAATATAAATTTTTATGTGATATATATTTAAGATTGATTATAAATTTGTCAATTATAGAAAAAGTAGTATTAATTGTTACTTTTTTCGTTTATTTCTATAAAGTACCTTTTTTCAAATTTTAGTTATTATTGTTTAAAATCACGTGAAAACGTGTTATTATTCAAAAATTCCCTCGTTGATGGCCATAATTCCAAATTAAGGTACTTTTAATAAGTTGACTTGTGGGCCAAATTCAGGCAGGCCTTGATTCAATTAAAACAATATATTATTTTATATTTTAAATTTTAAAAAATTGATAAGATTGACCCATAATTTTAAATTCAGGTATTTTTAATATGTCGACCCATGAGTCAGGTCTAAGCTTAGACTAACTTGAAGGCCAACTATCTAGGCAAAACGAATAATTAAACTTAAGGAAGCTTAAACTCAAACATTCCAAACTTAGATCCAATTAAAAAAAAAATTATTTTATGCTTTTAATTTTTAAAAAATTTAAAAAATTTGACTATAAACAATGCTCATATAAAAGATTTAAAAGTTTTAAAAACTATTTACTTTTTAAATTTTATACAGAATTCTTTTTAGTTTTCAATTTTTTAAAAATATAATTATTCTTAGATTTCAAATAAAAATAACAATAAAATACACTTATCACGACATTAAACTTATACTAATCAAATGCAGCTTACATGACAATTTAACCTAACTCTTAAACCTTATTCAAGTTAATTAAATCTAACTCAAACTATTAATTTATTATAATTATTTTAAATTATTAATTTAAGTCAATTTTAATTAATTCGAGTCAAATTTAAGAATTGAATTGGATTATCATATTAGTAACATTTGATCAGGTTTAAAATTTATATTTTGTATATTTCATCATTATTTTTAATCAAAGTCTAAGAGAAGGGAATTAAAAAAAACTAAAATTTATAAGGAATTTTTTTCTAGAATTTTAAAAATGGTTAAAAATTTTCTGAAGTTTCTTAAACTATAGAAAAATGTATATATTTTTACCTAAAAATAAAGTAAAAACAAAGCATATTTATAATTAAAAACAACAAAAAAAGTATAATGAGTTTAATTCAATTTAAATTAAAAAAACTCATATTAGAACAACGGATAAAATTACTCTTTTACGACCATAAAATCACATATTTAATATACGAAAATAACCTATTTATAAAAATACAAAAGTAAAATTGTGTAGACTCCCGTAAAACAAAAAGTCTTATATATTAGGTAAATTTTGACCATGATTGACCTAATATGTAACCCAACATATCGAACATATGATGCCACTTGGTTATTTTATCTTTTCCTTCTTAATTTTCTATAAGTAAGTTCTAAAACAAAAAATAGTATCAAAATCTTATACTCTAACTAATAATTATTAATTCATATTTGAAATAACTGGAGCAAGTAAAATATTAGTCTTCAAATGCAACAACAATATTTTGTAAAAATTTCATCGAGATGTGAGATTTTGAAAAGTTTAATAGTATGTAGATTTATTCTTAACTAGTCGAGAAGCAGCTTTCAAATAAATATTATATTAATAATTACATTTTTTTCAATATATTAAATAGGTTTATTTTCTTTGTGCATAAAAACAAAGGAAAGAATTGTGAAGTTTGTTTGACAAAGGCACCAAAGGTAAGGTTAGTTGTATCCAACCGGTCTTTAGGACAGTCCAAAGTTGTCCCTTTCACTAGACACGAATACGACACGTCCCAAGTTATAACGTAAATGAATGCAAACAGATGACTACTGCTCTTTTTGACTTGCTTATGCTTAGGAATGGCAAAAACAAAATTTGATCCCCCGTTCGATCTACCTAAGGAGGGCAACGGGCGAGTCAAGCAATTTTTTTGAAAATCAAAAATACAAAACACTTGCCGACTTACGTGTGTTTTGGAATGGCCAAAAAAGAAAAAAATCATCCCGATTTGATGCGGCCAGGGATGGCAAAAGCCGAGTCGAAATATCATTTTGTTTTTTTTTTTTCAAATTATCAGGTTTTACTTATAAGGATCGAGTCGTGGGTTGGGACTAGCAACCTGAGCTCAAGCTTTGAGGTCTATTTTAAAAAAAAAATGGACTTAGATATCTGATTAACTCAAACCTAACCTGTTAATTTTGGATCAAATCAGGCTAGATTCAATTTCCATTTCTAAATTGGACTTGAAGTTAATAAATTCATACTCAAATTTTTTTATTTTGAGTTTTAAGTTTAGAAGTCCAAAATTTTATATTAAACATTTTGTTTTTTTTTATAAAACAATATTATTTTATTTTTTTAAATTAAACAAATCAATTTAATTAGACTCAATCAAGTTTCAAACTATTTAAACTTAGATCAAACTTGGGCTTAGGTCTGAAGGCTTAAGCCTGATTAAACTTCAGGCTAAGCCCCTGCATAACAGCAAAATCCGAGTCGAGCTCAAACATGGGGAAATTTGGCTCAATCCAATCTATTGTCATATCTACTAGGATGTTTTAATGTTAATACCTTTTTCAAACTCATCACATCTCTAAGCCACCAAAGGATTCTTAAATTCATTTACTTTGAACTTATAAGATCTATACAAGTTTCAAATGTGTGAACAAAGTTAATATAATTTAGCACCTAAAGTGAGATCAAACGAAATAAGATAAAGACGATAGATTGAATTCAGGCGAATTCAATTTGAGTTGATCAAATTTTAAGTCCAATTAAATTGAATTTCACTCAAAGTTAATGAATAAATATTGAATTGATTGAATCTGAGTTGAGTTATATTGATTTTGACCTTAATTCAACATATTAAATTTGAACTGATCGAACTTTGAATTAGGTTTAAACTTGAAAAGATTAATCCGATCCAAACAATTCAAATTAATTTAAACCAATTTGGACAAAATGACATCATTTTAATAGGTAAATAATTGAGATAAACTTGAGTTAATCAACTTTGAACCGAATTTAAAATTATAAAAATAGGAAGTTTATAGTTATGGGGTCTCAGATGAATTAACATAATTAGAGATGATAACAAAATTGAGTCGAACTTGATTTTTTCTCATTATTGGTTTATTTCATTGAAGCTTAACGAAACGATATTATTTTAGTCAGTTGGTCCTTACCTCTCAAGCTCAATCTAATCCGAAGCTTGGTCAACTTAGTCAAACTAGGCCGAGCCAAAATTGTCATCCAGATGCACTGGAACTAATTGGCATGAAAGAATAACAAGCAAGTGATGATAAAAAACAACTTGCAAGCATCAAACTTATTGTGTTATATATCAAAGTTATTGCTATTCCAAGCTCTTAGAGACTGACTCTTCAATGGCAGATGAGAATAGTGTTGTGATTCAAACTCAATTCCTAAGGAAACATCTAAGTAGTCACAGCTCAGCTCACAATGATCCAAACTATGTTGGTGTTGAGAAAACTGAGACAAATTCTAATCGGAATTAATGAATGAAGTTAATTCAAGAAAATGAAACACTCACAAAAGACACACGGAATCAACTGAAACAAAGATTAAAACACACCAAGTTCTACAAACTCTACAATAATACCGATTCGGTTTCTGGCTTCTGCTCATGATTTTCGGATTCTGCAGTTGACAGTTGGTGTCTAGTTTGGCTCCAATTCTGAACTTCTATAGCACACATGGTATTAACATATGTACAGGATTCTAGTGGCTAAGTTAGAAAACACAACGCCAAGTTGTCCCGTGGCTGTCCGGGAGGACAAAATGAACTACGTCCCAGTTCACTGTTGTTGATCAGCTAATTGCATCTGCATTCATAATGTAGTACTGGCATGATTTTGCTTTCATTCACACCATAAAAAATTGTTCGTTAGTTGTTGGTAGGGACCAAGTAGCAATGAACTTTACAGGTGCGATGTGTTTTCAGTTACCATCAACTCTGCTGGAGTAATAGCATCAACACTTTCCCAACTTTGGTCTTCACAGCTGCACAGAATTTCTTCTGTCAAATCTTCAAAAATGGCTTCAACAATATCAACAACGATGGTTTCAGTATCAAACTGAAGGTCCATCCATGTTCCAGTTTTGGCCAGGTCTTTACTGACAATTTGATCCAATGTATGAGGTGGTGGAAATGGAAGGAGATGCCAATAAACTCCTTCCCAAATCTCGCGAATGGCGTTTTTCATATCCGGGAAAGGCCGAATGGTTCGCTTTACAAGCAACAAGCCAGGAAAGCAACCAAGATAATAGCCATATACCTCCACAAGAACCTCATTGATGCAATCGAAGAGAAGCTTTTTGTCACAACAAAGCTGGTTCGGGAAGTACTGCACCTCGGAAAAGATTGATGGGTCTAGCAGCTGATCTGAAATACATGACCTTATGTAGAATTCCTCCCCATTGATTCCAGAGACTTCCAGCACTTCTATTACGTATTCAAATATTGATTCTTTGTCTTCTACACCAGTTTTCAGAGAGAGGGCTTGATCTGTGGCTAAAGGTTCATCCTCTCCAAATTGTATTCTTTGGGGCTGCAAGTGAAGCTCAGCTGGAAATAAATGGTGACGTTAGAGACTAAGCCAAGTGATATAAAGTTCATATAAGTCGTGACTATGTGAAATTTCGGTATGAAATCTACCGGGTTGGGATCTGATGCTTGCTGGGCTGATGTCCTCCTCAGAGAAAATTGGCTCAAGAACAGATACAGGACTTGGCCGGTCAGGCACTTCAGTAGCATGCTCTAGATCCCCATCTTGCTTGGTTACTGGAGAGGAGGTACGAGGAGACAGTGATGGAGAAGATGAATATTGGGTTTCCTCGTAAGACTCCTGGAAAAGAACAGTCAATAACTCCTGGAAAAGAACAGTCAATACTCAGGATGCAGCTAAACGAAAAGAGGAAGAACTAACAGAAACAAACTGTTTGATATATTATATTACATGTTCTGTGCTCTCGTGGCATTCTGTTTCTTTACAGACTTCGGGCGTGCCAGTAGGTTCATCATATGCAGTGGAAAAAGAGCTGTTTCTTTCAGGAGAATTCACGGTATCGTTCTCCTTCAGGGATGCAACATCAATTGTTTTGACAATGTCCATTTCACCTGCAAAAATTCATACAGGGTAAGGGACTTGAACTAAAATATGTAAAAGACTAGTCCATCTACCATCATATATCATAATATGGAAAAAGAGACCTTCAGAAGCAATGTCGTTTTCCCCAGAACATAAGGTGTTCTCCAATTCAATGTCAATTACAAGCTCATTTGAGGCACTTGAATCTGCATTTGTAGGAGAGTGCTCTTTGCTGGTAGTGATCCCATCAGAAACAAAAGAATGGGCCTCAGAGTTAAGGCTTATTTGACTCGTATGGCTGGCATTTCTCTCTTGTTTCTGAAATTGGTCACTAGAAGATAATCTCATCTGTACTTTTCCATGGATCTGCCCCCAATCCCGTCCAGGACTTGGGATAGGAGAAATACTGTAATCAGGAAGAGATAGAATCTTCCCAAGGGTTTTCGGCGCCTGCCTGCTTGAAAAATCTTCATTCCCAGCCCCATTGCTGAGCATTTCTGAAAGATGTTTCCTGGCCTCCACATAAATATTAGATGCCCTTTGCTTATTGTTTGCAATGTCATGTGGTATACTTGTTTCATATTCTTTTGGCCTACTGGTCTTCTTCTCTTTTTTGACAGGCTTAGGAGGTCTGGCAATTTTTTCAACAAAGAAGTGATCTTTACTCGTGGAATTAAATCCACTAATATCCTTAGCTCCCTTCTCACTGTTTCTGATAGCTGCGCATTCATTAGTATGCTTCTTTGAAGTATCAGCCGATGAGTTCTCTTGCCTTTCTTTCCCCATGGCATGTTTCAACTTTCTTTTGATTTCTGTAAGAGAAAAATACGAGCCAGCTCTTTCATTTGCTTCCCTGTTTCTAATGATGAGATGAGGCTTAGACAACGAACTTGTATTGCTTTCTTCCTCAGAATTTTGCAAGCCTGTAAGTCCAGGCTTCAAAATAACAATGGTATTTGTAGTTTGATAAGAATTGTTTCCTTCTGATGGAATCTTCTCCAGAGATCTAGTTCTTCTCCTGAAAAATTTATGCTGTTTAGCGTGGACAATCTTGTCAGGTTGTCTTAAGCCACAAAGGTCCTTTTCTGACATATTAGAACCTACAAGTAACTGAGAGTTTTCATCTTTCAGTCTCTGAGACCCTTTGCCCTTTTCTGTCTGAGCATCAGACAAGCCCTGAATGTATTTCAGCATCACTGACTTAGGACCTTGTAAGAGTTTAAAAAATATTTCATCAGAACTTAGAATTTGAAGCGCATCCCTAAGTTCTTTAGACAGGTTCATGTTCCCCTCTTCAGTCGCATTTTTCTCATTAATGAGCTTCTGACTTATCAGACATTTGATTGCCTCGACCAATTTTTCTTCAAAATCAGGATTTTTCTGGTTTAGCTGACACCGGACCTCATCATGCTGGCTATGGTTTACATAACTAACACTTTTTTGATGGATCTGGTGGCAGAATTCTTCCATTATTTCTTCCATAAGAAGGCCATTTCTAGATTGCTTTTCTGATTTCTGCAAGCAAGAAAACTCGGTTTGCATTTTTTCATCAACATGCAAATCCTCCATCCCTAAGTCACAACTTCGTGATCGACTTCTGCTTCTTCGTTTTTGGTTCTTCCTATTGTGGCATCCATGTTCAGCATTAGACTCCTTAGGTTCCACTTGAGCATTATTCATCTCTTCCTTTGAATCTTGTTCGATAAACATCTCTTCTTCTATGAGTTTCTTCACACTTGGTTTACCAGCATCAGCTGCTATTATGGTCTCTTCAACATCCTGATATATTAAATTTTCATGAATATTGACTGAAACAAACAGTTAAAGTTCCATAACCCTCCTACCCCCTCTCCCAACAGGTAAAAAAGGACAAGATGATCAAAGTTGCAAATTCCTTTGACCTGAGAAATTATAACAAACAATTGACAACAATTCAGTTTTGATGAAATAAGTTGACAGCACTTACAGGGGCTTCAGGACGATTTTCTTTAGGATTGGTCACCGTTTCAGTCTTATTCTTCCGGCTTGAAGCACCTGAAATGGAAAAGGACAATTACCAAATATGGAGCTTCACAGATTTTGTTAACTTAAGGGCCATTGAACCACATAATTTAGAATTGAATAACATCGAGTGAAAACAAGCACAATCAGATTAATATCTTTGAATGGAGCAAATCCATTCACTAATTGATCTTAAAAAAATAATGCAGATGTCATGAAGTACTCTGCGCATACAATTCACTTCATTTCTATAAGCAAAACAAAATAAAATCCATCACCCATATAATTTCACCAAAAAGATACTTTCTGTGTGGGAACATGTGTCTATGGGCAGGCTCTTCTCTGAGTTAAGTGTACAGATGCAAGGAATTAGGAAAGTTTTTGATATTTATGTCCTCTATCCTTTTTCTGTCTCTCTGTCTGTGTGTGTGTGTGGTTAGGGGGTTGTGGTTTCAAAGATGTTCGAGTCTTTACCAGCAGCATGCCTGTTCCCAAGCCTCTTATCCGAGAGAAGCTTTTGAGTTGTTCGACCATGGCGGAAGTCAAACATGTTTATTATTCCCCACATACATCCCGATCGATCTCTTCCATTTCGTGCCATCCGTTTGTGGGATTTTTTCGCCATATTTAACTGGAAGTCCTTCAACTGTATCAACGTTTTCTCACCCACCTCTTCCCTCCATGTACTCAATTAGCAGCTGAAAAATACAGGAAAAATATCAGACAAAAGATGAACTCATTCAGACATGACTGCAAATGAACTTGAAGCAACAATTGCATTATGCGTCTAAGAATATCTATGAACTAACGAGAGTGCCTGTCAAGCAAAGCTATACGTTCATAAACATTGCTATCAAAACACATGAACCAGTAAAGAGATATCAGAACCCGGGAAAACTAATATGGAGGATCAACATCCAAAGGAAAACAGAAAATGGGCTCAAAGAAGGAGCGGTGACATCAAAAGATTTTCATAAACATTCAGCTTGATCTCACTGACTTATTTCTCAAATAAGAAACTCATGCTTAAAGGTAGAGAATCACCAGGAAACAATCACTCAAGATTCAACGGAGGCTGATCAAAAACCAGATTTATCTCCTTGATCTTACAAGGGAGAATTATTTAACACCCATTCATAACCAAACTCATAGTCCAGTAGTTGTCAATCTTCATCACCATCAAAAGCAGTTCAGATGGAGGATCAGTTAAATAACCTGGTAAAAGGTTTTGCTCCCACAATTAAAGAAAAAATGTTGCACATGAATTGTAACTATAAAGAAAACTGGCCTTCATTGTTTAAATACCTTATATCCGATAAGGCCGAGAATATTAAGAAGTTGACAAGGAACCAACTGTTGAAGCAAAATAGACAAGATACTCAGATCAAAACACTCAAGCTGTCACAACGTAGAGCTCAAGGTACTTAAATTAAGCTTCCTTTGGGTGGCAAGGTATCAAACTCCCCCTTTTACCTCCACACACAAGCCATGAAAAACACCTGAAGTGCCTCACCAAACACCCTTAAACGATAAGAACGATGAAATTTTAAGTGTCCTCAGTGTCTCACAACTCAAGACTTTGATTTAAACTTCATGGATGTTGATATCAGAAACTTGCTTGGAATTCAGCATACACGCAAGTTTTGCTGTCTCATAGCCAACAAATGATTCCAACTTCGTGATTATTTAATGACAGACGGCAAATTTTGGCTTTTCCCACCGCACCAGTGAGCCAAGACTTCACCCAGATTAGTACTCTTCAAACATCAAAAAGAGCATCAACCAGAGAAACTCCTGCAGATTTCTATTCAGACGTCAAACCTGCCACCAGGAAGATAGATAGAGAAAGGGAGACAGAGAAATTCACCAAGAAATGCCTCCTCAGGCTTGTAGAAGAAAAACCCAGATCAAAATTTTCAACTTCTTCTAAATTCTAATACTTGGAACGTGAAACAAAAAAACACGACTTTCTTGTAGGTGGGCATCTTTTGACAGCCAGAGAGAGAGAGAGAAAGTGGGACCAAAATGCATAATCTATCTAGCACCGACCGAGCCAGAATTTCTTTGTTCGGGACCTTTGTTTTCTGATATGGGGCAGGCATTAAAGACTGAGAAAAAGTGAAAGAAGAAAAAGAGTGACAAGTGTGAAAGTAAAAGTTGAAAGCTTGACAACGAATTAGTTAGAGAGACTATGAAGAGAAGAAATAAAGAAAAAGAAGGATACGTGAACGTTGGGTTTGGTATTCGTACTCATGGGTCCATTCCATCCACAAATTGAAAGACAGAGCTTTCTGTACAAGGAAGCGTCTGCCTCAGCCTCTGTTTTGTGCCTCTATTTCCTTTTTCTGATATTCCACACTCAACCATCATCAAACTCACTCTCTCTATCTCTCTCTCTCCACGCACACAAACCTTTTGAGGTCTCTCTCTCTCTGCCCACTTACTAGCAGATAAAAAGTAACACAGTGGTGGTCTCGTCACTTTTCCATTTTCATATATCTGAGAGACATTATTAAACAGTCACGTAAAGAAGAAGAAGAAGAAGAAGAAGCAAACTTACCTACATGATTATGCAGAAACTTGATGGACACTAACGGTTTTTCCCTGAGATAGTTGGAGTAAAAGCTGACTGTTTTTGGTAATTGCTGACACGATTATGAACATGGAAACAACGTTGGAGAAGAAGCCAACAAGAGAATAAATAAAACCCATTTTCCTGTCTGATTTTGTCTTCCTATTTGTTTCTTCTTTTGATCCTTTATAGTAGAATATTGATTTCTTGTTCTGGGTTCTTTGACTACTCTTATGTAGAGTTTCATCAATAAAATAACTTGAAAGAACCGATCTTGGCATGATCACTGTGACCTGTGAGTATGATAAAATTTCTGGGCTTAAGCCTCTAAATGTTAGAGTTCATACTAGCTTGAGCTAGAAAATAAGTTTTAACATTTCTAAATTACTGATTAATCTTAATATTTTCTTCAAAATTTTAATTTTATTGACAAAATTCAGTAATATTATAGAGACAAGTTATTAATTTGCGGAAATTTGACTGATAAAAAATTAATTATTGTCTTATAAGTTTTATGTCAGCATATTAAATTTTATTATTTTTTGAAACAATCATTTTATTAGTTAAGAGTAAAGTTGCGTATTAAATCTCTTTATTTTTTGAAATAGTTTTTCTACTAATTAAGGGTAAAGTTGTGTATTACTATATCTCCTCATATCTTTGGTCTTAGTGGGATTTCTACTCTAAATTGTTGGGCCCTTAGTGGGTAGTCAAGTTGGTGGAGTGGAAGACACAGGGTTAAAAGGTTATGTGTTCGATTCCCTCTACTTATGCTCTCTCAATTGAGGGTTTGTCGAGTGCGGAGTATCCGATTAGCGTGATTTGCAGGCTATTATGTCAATCCGGAGGTTTACCCAGTACGCATCTAAAAGGTAACGATTGCGGGTACTTTCGTATCAAATTTTTTTCTGATAATAATAAAATGCTAAATTATTAACTTTTAGCATATTAAATGTACATTTTTTTAGTATTAATAAATTCTTTTTTTAGAAATTATTAATTATGATATCTTTACTAAATTTTATTGAGGATTTTTTTAAAAGTTAAATAAGCTATATTAAAGAATAAGCGGCTGAAAAGCCTTATAAAAGTGCAACATTACAAGGTGGTAAGCTGATAAAAATATATAATTAATTTAAATTAATTTATAAATATCACAATATTTAAAAAATTATTTGACCTTTTGCAAAATAATTAAGAATTATTTATACTTTTTAACCAATAATTAAATTTTGAAACTGATCATGTTAATTTGATCACAAAAATTGTAAATTAGCCAATTTTACAATTTAATTTAATTTAATAACTATTATTACACTAATTAATTTTTATAAATTAGAATCAAACAATTCATTTTTAATTTTTAATTTTTAATTTTTAATTTTATTCAATCTTTATTATACTTATTTTATAATAATCTAATATTACTTGAAATTTGAAACTTTAAATTTTTTTATTTCATAGGACTAATTTCTCCTCCAAATTTTAAAACAATATTTCGAAGTCATTCCTTTGTGATTATAAAGTCTCAGTTTCAAATAACGGAAATAATCTCTTTGTAAAAATTATAAAGAGAAAATTATATACGTTAATAATCCTCTCATGACTTTTACAAAAAAGAGTAGTCTTATGTTGGAGTATATTAATGTTGATTTTCGACTTTATTGATTAAAGTAAGACTGTGTATTATAATACTTTTCCAAATTTTACGAAACTTTTACGAGACTAAATTCTCTTTTTTTATTAATCAGTTATATTTTTTTATTAGTTAATCTCGTCTACACATTTATATGAAAATTTCAATTATAAAGATGTGGACAAACACAAGAATAAAACACCATTTTGATAACACAGGGTTTCGCATTTTCCGTTACTTTATCCAACGGAATTGAAAATGTAAGAACAATGAAGTTGGAAGGTGAAACAGTGTAACTTGTTTTGAACTCAAAAGACCCTTTTTGTTTGGAGAAGGTTTAATTATGGCTAATGATTAGAATAATCTGCTTTTTTTCGAATTCAAAATCTCCATTTTCCTCAAGATAAGCTGTATTAGTTAAAGAAATAAATAAGATCATGAAAAATATTATAAAAATAAGAAAATGTTCCAACCGACAAAACACGTGATTATAAAAATATAAGATATTTGATGAGATCCTATTTATATTTATTAGTATTTCAACATTCTTTACTTATAAAAAGAGTTCCAAGTATCTTGTGTTGTAATAAACTAATACTGATTTAAAAAATTAAATATGTTTGATCTGTCAATTATGAATCAGCTAATTTTTTTGATTGATTTTTAATTTATTTTAATAAATTTTATTATTAAAATTTAATCAATTTAATGATTAGTTAGACAATTTTATCAGCTAATCATTTTTTATAAATTAAAATATATCAATTCAATTTTATTTAATATTTAATCAATCATATTAAACTTTTAAATTTTATACCTCTTGTATTACAAATTTAGAGGGAGAGCGTTGGAGCAACTAGTAAAAGTTGATCCTTTGTAACCAAAATGTTACATATTTGAATCGCATAAATATCTCTTTTTAAAAAATACAAGAAAAAAGTTGCGTACATCGGTAACCATCTTTAGATCTTCATAAAACAGGGAGTCTTGTGCACTGGGAATGTTAACTTTTGACCTCTTGTATTACTAATTTAGCGTTCTGTTGAGTTTATAAATTAACCGTTAAACTAGAATAAAATTTATTGAAATATGATTTAATAGTAAATCTAAAAAAAAGTTATAAAAAAGTTATTATCCAATTATATAAAAAATCATCAGTTATGATATTATTATTAAAAATCTTTAAATAAGAACAATGAAAAAATAAATTTATAAACATCAAAATATTGAAGATTTATTTAAAATTATTAATAATATAAAAGTAATTTATTAAATTAATCTAATAAATTAAAATCAATTACATAATTTATAAATTATTACTTATATTTAGACTAAAATTATCACCAAAGGACCGTTATAACTATTCATCCATAATCATATCTAAATAATAAAAACAAAACAGAAGTAGACAATATACTATACAAATCATTATACAGATGACAAGACGGGTTTCAATTTTCGCTTTTATGCTGCGTTTGATTGCTGTCTCCGGTAGCTGGAGACGGAACGGAACAGAAATTTGGAGACGAAATGGAACAAAAATTGGGGACAGTGAGGTGTTTGGTTATGCTGGACAGAACAGAGAAAACTGTCTCCGTCTCAAGGACAAAATGTGTTTGGTTGCAGGGGATAAAACGAAAAAATAACGCAAATGACAAATATGTCCCTGATCCTTAATATAATTAGAAATATGTAATTCATTGATACTTTTATTATGAATGGATTGTAATAATAAATTTCAATAATAATAAATACAAATTATATAATAATAATAATAATAATAATAATAATAATAATAAATTTGAATAATAATAAATACAAATTATATAATAATAATAATAATAATAATAATAATAATAA
>JANZLC010000004.1:2455520-2469641 GCA_026413385.1 Erythroxylum gracilipes
CACTCTCCACATGGACAAGGCATATCCTTTCTCTGTCCAAGATTATCTAAAGCAAATCTCATGAAATTTTTGACTCCATTAACATAATCTTGTGAAGTGTAGTCATTGAGTTTTATCCATCCCCTATCCATTTATAAAAGCCGAGAACTACAAAAATATACAATTATAAGACTATCATATTTAAAAAACGAGAAAGAATTTCATTATCTTTAAAGTAAAATTAATAAAGAAATCACGGGCAATATGTGAACTATGATCAAAGCATGGAATGATTAAACCCAAAGAAGAGCAAAAGCCAGAAAGCAAGGACAGAATTCGAAGACTGAATCAGCGGAAGGTATAATGTTCCATGACTACCTCAAAGCACCTAAAAGAAATGAAACCTCCCACTCGAGGAATAAATTCCTATGGTCAATTACAATGCTAATATTGAATTCCAAAAGCACCTACAAAGTACCTTAAGTTTCAATTTTGTATTAACCCTTTTTGTTTCTTCTCCCATAATTCTTTTGCCACTACAAAACACCAAGCAGCCAAATTTCTAGCATTCTAATAATGAACGTGAAGAGAAACAGAGAACCAGAACATATATGGCATCATTTCTCCGAATTTTTTTTTCAAAAAGATGGAACCCTCAAACATGTTTAAGCATAGCATTGCCATTCCAAGCACACAATCCAATCGAGCAGTAATGTAGCAAAGATTAACGTAGAATCAACCCGCGTTTTTAAAAAATAATAAATAAAAAGGTGAAAGAAAAAGGGAAACATTGAACTCAAACAGTTTCTTGTAAGATTAACCAGTAAAAATCTAAACTTGTGGGCCAAAATTAATCTATCCTTCCAGCCAATGAAACACAGAAAACAAAGACAACAAACAAAGAGAAAACATCTCTTTTTGAAAAGGAAAAGTGAAGTGAGATCGGAAATAACCTGGGAATCGAAGGGGAGGTAAGATTGGAAAATCTTTGAGTACCCAGATGGCGCAGTGGTGTTCTCGTGACAGTACGAGTAAGCAATGTCGAGAAAATGTCCGGAAGTGGCAAGGGAGGTAAGGGTTTGAGCAAGGGAGGAGCAAAGAGGCACAGGAAGGTGTTGCGTGATAATATCCAAGGGATCACCAAGCCTGCGATTCGCCGATTGGCTCGCAGAGGTGGGGCGAAGAGAATTAGCGGTCTAATCTACGAAGAGACTCGTGGAGTCCTGAAGATTTTTCTAGAGAACGTCATCCGCGACGCCGTTACCTACACTGAGCACGCTCGCCGCAAGACCATGACGGCTATGGACGTCGTGTACGCTCTCAAGAGGCAGGGCAGGACATTGTATGGATTCGGTGGTTAAAGCTATATAATAACCAAACAATAAATTTAATTAACTAATTTATTTAAGTAAAGGTAAATGAAATAAAAAATACCATATGATTATTGTTTTTCATAATTCATCTTATACCTTATAATTATATGAAATTTAGTCCATTTTTTTTGGTCGGATTTATAAATTATTTGAGCTGAATTTTTTAAAACTAAATATTTTATTGCATAAATTTCCGATTAAATTTATCCTTAAATTTTTATATTTAAAAAGTAATGGTCCTTAAATTGCCACAAAAAAAGAGATAGTCCTATTTTTCCATTTGTCAATAATTATGGGATGAAATTTACAATAAATGCAATAAAATATTCATTAAAACTATAGTGTATTTCAATTATGAATTTTATAATGTAAAATACCAATAAATTAATAGATATGGTGCCTTTTTAGTAGATAGTTGTCCAGAGGTTTCCTAAATATAAATGTTATGCGGCTGTACCAAATAATGTCAATCTCATCTTCACGTATTTGAGTACCATTCAAAGTGTTGTTTTTAAAATATATTATATTATATTTATTTTTATTATAAATTTAAAATTTTAGAAGTATGGAAAAAAAACGACAGAGTTTGAGAAGGAATTATAAAAAAAGATTTTTTAATAAAGATTTTAGAAAAACAAAAAATTATTAGTTGAAGTTATTCATAGTCATTGAAAAAACTCAAAACTAAAACACACACATTTACACAAACAGAGTGCAATCCCAAATCTCAATCCCACATTGACATTTTTACCATAATGTGTTTTTAGATAGAGGAGCTTGGAGGAGAGTCACATTAAAGTAGGGTACTTTGAGATTGAATGTTTCTCTACAACGAGAGATGTTGTCAATTTCTCTTGGAGAAATCTTTCAGCTTGCTCTAACTTATTTTGATAAGCTCTGTGATCAACATATCTTGTTAAAGAATATTATAAAAAATGGTTCAATTCTCAAGAAGGCTTGCAAGAAGCCTTATATTCGGATTAAATGGAAAGTTACAAATTTTCTTACTCACATCTTTAAATAAGAGTCAATGTTCTCTTAATAGGTGCTAAAAGTTTGGTAGCTCCCTCTAATGAATACCAATGTTATAAATACCGTATCGGACTCGGTACCGGATTGAACTCTGGAACAGAACTGTACCGGTACCGGGGTAAACTAGTAAAGTATACAGTACAACTGTATAATATACCAATATGGACTATTTTGCAATTTTTAAAAATTTTAGGGACTATTTCATAAATTTAAAAAAATTTCTGAAACGGTACCCGGTACCAACCGATACCGGTACAGTTTCATTCCAGAGCTCAATCCGGTACCGAGTCCGGTACGGTTTTCATAACATTGGTTAAAAATGAACTTGTTTGAGTATTTATTTATTTATTTTATCTGTTATTTTTATCTCTTACCTTGTTTTATATTTAATATATTATTTATTATATATATATATTATTTTATTATGTATCTTTTATTTATATTTGTATATTAGTTATTTACTTATTTAGTATTTTTCTTTTTCTCATATTAGTCTATCAAAAACAGTTTCTTTATTAGTCAGAAAAACAATCTTTGAGATTAGAATTATAGTATTGGCCTCTTCCGTTTATAATTTAACGGATGGTCCCTAGGCTGTGGTTAAAACGGTAAGGTCTCAACAAATGACGTCAAGCAGGTGAGCCAATTAGGGAGGACGGCTGTGGGTTATGGAATTCTAATGAATAAATTAAACAACTAATGTGATTTAAGTGATTTGGCCTTTAGCTTAAGGGGACATGAGATGAGATGCTTACCCAAAAGATAACAAGTATTTATAAAAGTAGTTGTGTGCTTATTAAGCCAATGGCAATGCTTACCAAAAAAGGTGGCCACTTTATCAGGTAAAAACTTTACTAGTACAACTTATTTGACCTTTTAAGAAAAAGTGGGATTATTTTTTCCGGGTTAATAAATTCCGACTCGACTCAAACGATCTATTTTTTTTAATTTTTTAAATAATAAATAATATCTTTTATTTTATTATTTTCGAACCTTGGGTCGAGTCAAGTTTAGGTAGTTCGAGCTTGATCCTGTCTCAAGGTCTATTAAAAAAAGCTCAAGGCTTAACCCAAGACCTATTAACCTCAAGCTCGGTTTGACTGAACTTGGATCCTAATGTCATCTCAAATTTTTTTAACAAATAATTTATTATATAAGTGATATATTTGATTCAAATAACATCTATTAATCTTAATATATTTTCTTTAAATTAGTTCTTTAATTTAAAATTAAAATGAATTGTCGAATTCTTGAACTCTTTAATTTAAATTTTCTTATAAATACTAATTTTAGCACTTGTACCGCTCACTTGGACCAAAACTCAATAGATATTTTTTATTTAATAGACAACAATTAATTGTATTTTAATAGTTTTAATAACTTATTGATTAAGTCAGTCGTATTTGATATAAATAAAGATAATAAAGTTGTCTAATAAAAGATTTTGATTAACGGGCCAAAGTTTAAGAAAAAAATAGATTCCAATTAGCATAGACCGGATTCATATTGAGTCTGTAATAGAGAGTCTGATATGAATACTATATACAAAAAATTAGGATCTCTTGTAATTAATGTAACAAATTGTGAATATATTGATGCTCTGACCCATTTAGAGGTTTACGTATACAGAAAGTTATAGACAGGCTTTAATGCATGGTGAGTACATCCCGTTAAGGTATCGATAAATTCGTTTTCATTTCGACCTCGAAAAGTTCCTCTAATTGTTATAAAACCGAAATTAAGGATTTCTACACTTATTCGTTATTTTCCTTTCCGACAGTCCAACCAATCGGTTCAACTCTAACCAATCGGTTCAAGCATTGGATGCTTTTCATCTATGGGTTCCCAAAGTTTCATGAAACAGAAAGTAATTGAAATTAATGACATCGAGAAACCTACTTCATTTGGAGGCTGATGACTACCAAATTAGGCATCATAGTCAAAGACGTGACAAGTTAAAGAGGGATAAAAGAAGAGTGATTATCATTCATTAAAAAATCTAAATAATTTGATCCGTTCAATTGTAAAAATTTTGAGTTATACAATTTTTTTTGTTAAATTTTGAATTTTTCTGTTTGATTTGCTTTAATAACTCTTTTTGTTAAAAACTGATCAATTTCTATAAATTAATAATTTTGTATAACTAAAATAAATAAATAAAATAATTTTTGTAAATTAAACTTTAAATTCTTCGATAATGAATACAATCTCTTTTAATTATATTTAATTTTTTTATTTTATTACAATATAATACTCGATAAAATTTTCAAACCTTAAATCTCCTATTTTATTTGTTTAACAAAAAATTCCCAAACTCTACATAAAATTTAAATTAGACATGTAACTAAAAAAACGGTGTCCTGCTTATGTTTGCATTTTTAAATTACATTATATATTACAAAAATAAATCATATTACGAAATGGAATTTTTTTTTTCTAAAGCTAAAGTTTACTCCAATCAAACCTTAGGGATCACTCCCTTGAGGAGGAGGACTGACAATTATCTTGTTGAAAGATGAGAGATCATAAAGACAGAATTCAAAATTTTAGTAATTAAAAGGACTAGAAATTAAATTAAAAAGCTGAAATTCTGTTTATAGCTAGTAAAAATTTATAATCTTAACCGATTAATTAATAAACTGATCAGTTTTTAACAATAAGAGTTATTATAATAAATCGAACCGAAAAGTACAAAATTAAACTAAAAAGTTAATCGGTTAAAAAATTTACGATTAAACCGGCTGAACCAATTAAATTTTTTAGTCATTGTTTTAATCTTTGTCATTCATTTTGGGGGATAATTAATTTTAATTAAAAATTTAAAAATTTTCAATGGAATGACTTCAACTCAAAATATTATTTATGTTAATAGTTTATTTACAACTAGTACTATAAGATCACGGGTTCACGTTATAGAAATAACCCTTTTATAAAAATCTAAAGGGAAGGTTGCGTATATTATAATCCTCTCCAAATCTCACAAAGCGGAGAGCCTTGTTCATTGAGTACATTAACTTTGACATTTTAATTTATTTATTTAGTTAACGGATTTTTTGTTATTTACGATACGTAAGTACTTTTTACTCTACTAATATTTTAAATTTAATTATTAAACTTTTAAAAATTAGTCAATTAATTTAAAAAGTTGCCCCTTAAAAGATGGTCGAGTTGATGGAGTGAAGGGGCATAGGATTAAAAGGTCTTGTGTTTGATTCTCCCTACCTACACTATCTCAATTGAGCCTATCGTACAAGGCTTGCTTAGTACAGAATATTCGATTGACCTAATTTACAGGCTATTACGTTAATCCGAAGGTTTACTCAGTGCGCATTCAAATAATAGCAATTACGGATTTCTCCATAAAAAAAAGTTAAAAATTAATCACCAAATAAAAAAAGTAACTTTTTAAAATTCTTTATCCCTTCACATTAGAGATTTAAGAATGGTAAAAGGTGTAGCACGTCCATAACCTTATCTTTTCAAGGGCACAAGGCTTGAAACAGGGCTTTTGGAAAAATCATGTCTCAAAGAGTTGAAATGATGTTGGCTTTACAGTGGGAAAGCAAAAATCAAAGAATTGGCGTGTCAGCAACCTAGTGCGTAAAGGGCCCGAATCATCACCTCCTTTCATTACATATGCTTTGCCTTAATTTTCCAGATGATAATGATGGCTTCCACAAAGAACGAAAAGTACAGATTACGTAGGGGTTAGGCATTGGCAGCACCTGATGTTTTCTTTGGACTGATCCAGGATTAAGACCACTAATCCACAATTTGTCAAAATCTTAGAAGCCAATTTCTGTTACGGCTCCACCTTCCAAAATAGACATGAAAGATCAAAGCAGGCATAATGAAAGCAACAGCATAACACACACACATATATCTATGTGTGTATATATAAGACAATAAATTCATTGTTACGTTTTCACATCAAAGTTAAATTTTCCGACTAAAGTGAACTAAACTACTTCATTTTTTCCCTTTCGTTTCCATCTTATTAGTGCTCCAAAAGTCTCTTTTCGAAATTACGAAGAAGACGATTCTATTTTGATTGACATATAGTACTACTTATTAGATATATTGGGTCGTGCCAAATTTTCATCCCATCATGGATAGTTCAGTCACGCCTAGTGCCACGAAATGATTAAGAATTACAACGGGTCGAAATGAATTTGGTTCTTTGTATTCAATATTGCATGACTATATATATATATATATAAGAATTTTAATTTTAATTAAAATAATATTATTTTATTGAATCAATTTTGAGAATTAAAATAATATTATTTTATTGAATCAATTTTGAGAATCAATATGAGCTTAAAATTGAATCAATTCAAGCTTAATTCAGTAATTTTATATAAACCCAAATCTAGTTTGATAATTCTAATATATTTATTATTAGAAATTTATAAATGGAATAATCTCATATTAAAAATAAATATAAAAATAGACAAATTTATATGTAAACTTTAGATCAACTCAAATCTAATTTGATAATTCTAATATTTTTATTAATAGAAATTCATAAGAAAAGTAATCTAATATTAAAAAATAAATAAAAGAATATAGAAAATTATTTATAAAAATAAGACTTAGAATATAAATCTCCAGGAAACCTCTCATTTATTCTAAATCAAAGTCAAGATGAACAAGTGCATGATCCGAAAGAAAAGTATGCAAGTGAAGTGGAGACCTTGCAGGTTAAAACAAACTTAGCTCATGGGCTTGAGATAAAAAAGACTATGAGATTATGCAAGATAAGCCCAAACTAAAGCTTCTGCTAAGAGGAAACAACATTTTTTTTAATACAAAGGGGAATTAAAAACAAAAAAAAAACTAATTATCACAGTGTTTGCGAATTGCGATACACAGCTCCTTTGCATGTTACCGTGGATGAGCTCCAGGAGTGTGACAGGAGGCTCTTGAAATATATGTGTGCCTGGGCGCCCAGGTGATCAGTGCACTGATTTCTTTCCTTATATACATGTTGAAGCTGCACCTTCCAAATACGCTTGAGAAGTTCCTAAGTACTTGCTAACAAAAATTATTATCATTAATCTCAGTATTAGAGTCGGAGAGAGGATGTTAATAACTTCTAAAAAGTCTACTTTTACGAACATCTTGAATCGAGGATTATAGCCATTTTACGTGGTTGACTGTAATAGTATTCTTCTACATGTGTAAAAGCTCGTGCAATTGTAGATAGTAACAGAGATTTGGTCATCCCACTGCATTATTTGCAGATGCCAAAACATTACTGGAACAATCGAACACAATGCATGTGGACGGAAGATGCGATACGACAAAAGTGGGGCAAAGTTTCACAGGTTGTGGTCGTCAATGCCTAAAGTTACGAGCAACGATAATACTTCAAACTTTCCTTTATACTCACCATATGGGGTTCATATCCTCTGGCCAGACACATGGTACGACGAGCGACAGCAACTACGTCCAGTGGCTATCTTGCTTAGATGTTTCATGTACGGAACTTTTGGTTACTAGTAAAATCAATCCGCAAATAAAGGCATGTGTGTCTCCGGTCTCCGCTCAGTCAATTGAATGACTAGAACTTTGTATGATTGAACAATTGCATTAAGGCCAATAATAATAATAATCAACAATAACATATAAGGGCAAACTCTAAGGCTCTCCGGTTGTTCTAAGTCTCGCATTCAATAAAAACAATAACGTTAATAATAATAATTTTTTAATAGAAAACTTGCTAATACACAAGATTTGAAGAGGTCTAAAATTACACAATCTTGTTTTTAATTAATAGAGAATTTGTTTTTAATAGGTTAAAATAAAAATATTAAAATAAAATAAAATAAAAATAAATGACTACGTATAATTAGAAATAAGTGATAAAATAAATAAATGCAGAATAAGGTAAAGAATGAAAACAAAACGATAAAATAAGTAAATAAATACACAAATAAAAAATTAGATAACTAAATAAATAAAACAAATAAATCATTATAAGAAAATATTTAGGTTAACTACTTAAGATAAATAATTAAGAGGTAAGTATTATGTATTAAATGTTTAAGCTAAATACAAGATATAAACTTAAAAAAGAATATTTAAAAGATACATTTAAAAGAGACCGACCTCTATATGTGAGATCTTTTACCCGTATTCTATTATATTAAAGTTTTCTCAATAATTCTAGAATAATTATTTCATTATTGATTACTTCTTCTCAATTCTTCTCATGCTTTCTATTTTCCATCTTACAGTCCTTAAGTATAATCCTCTCGCGTCTTTTCATTGGAGTATTGTGATATTTCCTCTTGGCATATTTAAACCAATTAAGCCTTATATTACTTAATTTTTCATTAATATTAGTTACTTTTAATTTGTCTCTTACGATTATATTCATAACATTATCTCTTACGGTTAGGTTGCATATCAAATGTAACATTCTTATCTCCGTCACTACTAAGTTATGATTATATACTTATTTGACGAGCTAATACTCTATCTCATAAAGTATAATTGACCTAATCGCTAAACAATATAATTTATTTTGATCTTAAGTTGCATCTACCAACACTAATCAGCACTACTCAAAATTCCAGTAAATTAACTTTCAAAAGTACAAGTTTCCTTCTCAAGAAGGCAATTGTTCAACAGTGAGTTCAAATTTCCTTTACTGCATCCATGAGACGTCAACATTATTAAGCAATAACTTCTAAAAGTACCCAAGTGGCTGACATACAAGAAAGCTTGCCTTATGACTAGGCAACCAAGGGAATAAACATACTAGAAAGACAGGTAGGCATAGAACTTAAAGATTGCATTTTTCTTCTCAAGTCAACAGATTAAGCTCAAATTAACTGGATTTGAGAATCAGTTTGGCCCTATCGATGCTGCTTTGAAAAACCAACTCATCAAACAAAGCCAATTTAGCCTTCAGGTCCGTCCTGGACCGAGGTCCAGCCTGTGGCCATTTCTCAAGAAGTGCCTTAAGCCCTTAACTGAAGGAATTATTTTAGGCTTCTGGTACGTGTGCAGTGCATTTCCTGTGGTCGTTCCCCTTTGACAGGTTTACAGCTTTCCATTTCTACCTTTGAAACGACATTTTCTCTCCGATTAGCTTTTCTGGCCTTACCAAGACTGAATCAAAAGAAACAGTTCACACGCTGGCTTAACACATTTGATCTTAGGAAAACAAAGAATTAACGCATAAGAACTAAAAGATAATGAAGACGCTTAAGAGATAAAGCGAAGGCCAAATGAAAACTGATCACTCTCATAATGATGCATAGAATGATATTCTCAGCACATGAACCAGGTGATAAACGTCCTAACATTAAACCAGTAATGGTAGACACGATGAAATGTAACAAACTAGATGTTTCTCATCGATCAACTGTTTTTTAGGTGAATTCCAAGCTGACTTCTTAATGCGTTCTTTTATTATCTGTTTTGTGGCAGACCTACAACTACAAGCCATGTGTATAAGAGTTTCCTCAGATTCACCGTACCCAAAGCTGCTTGGAGATGCTACTGTTTGTCCCTAGAAAGAGTAAATTACCTTGGGGGAAAGGATAAATATGGATGGAATCTTTGAGGCAGTAATCTTCAGATTGCAAGCCATCGCCTGCAAATGATTACGATCATGAATTAAAATTAACCAGAATTTCCCAAAGATTTAAAAACTGGATTGAACCAAATCAAAACAGAACAACAAGAAAACAAAAATCATAGTTGAAGATCTTAAATGCTTGTAAATGTTCCAGCAGTGCGCACATACGTACCTGCATTTCTATGGAGAAAGTGATTTGGATGTAAGCAGGAGTAAGGATTATCATGGAGATGGCATGCGTGACATGGGCGGGCTTGTCATTCCAGTTGGACATATATCCATAGCTAGAGTCAAGAGACTCAAAGAGGCTCTCTATATGCATGTGGGTCAATTTGTGGAGAGGATGGAGTGCACCAAGCCTATTGGAGGAGAGCTATTTCAATCACGACCAAAATTAATTCATTTATCTCAAATCCTTATATTAGATTTACTTATCAACTTAATCAGATTGTGACGTGATTTTGATCCTAAACAACTTTTTTAGTTTGTTCTTTACCCATTATCTAAGTTGCTCGAGGCAGGTTCTTCGTGAGGTCTAGTAGGTAAATTTGAAACTCTGTGTATCGGAATTAATTTTGGTTAATTCGAATTTATCTTCTTCTTGTTCCCTTTAATCCAAACTTTTCAATCCTTCAATTCCGTGTGTGCGCGTTAGATTTGGAGCTCATTTTGTAACCTTCGAAGAGAATTCATTTGCTCTGGTAAGGCAGAAAGCATTATGAAAATTTGTTGTAGCTTTTCTAGATATCTGGTGATTATTCTGTTTCATAAAAATCCATCGATTTTATAAATGAGACCCACAAAATTTGAATGACCAAAATCATACAAAAGGAGGAAGAATTGGGTAAGGAGAAACAAAGGATCTCCCTCGTGTCAAGGGGACCAGATCACCTGTTTCAACATTCTATTTCTACTTTATTTAGTAAAAATTCCATCCATTTAATAAATGGGACTTACAAAAATTGAATGACCAAGATCACACAAAAACAGGGGAAGTTGGTAAAGGGGAATTGGGTAAAAGGGTGCAGAGGATCTCCCTCCCTTGTTCAGGCTAATCTTGGTTTCCTCTTGTCCTTTTTCTGATTCACAATAACTCAGTTATGTTAACTTCAAAGTCACTGCCACTTGGACGACTAGGGAAGTGAATCGTCAAAGCTATAATAAAATTCTACTAGCATTAGCTGCAGGGAGCTATCAATGGCAGGCATCTTCTTCTGCCTCATACCTTCCACTGAAAGTGAATTAGGAGAAACATCAGGCAAATCTAGATTTATAACAAGTCCTACTATCATGTTCTTTGTGGTATAATCTGGAATAGCCTTAAAATATTATTTGTTCAAAACACAAACCACTTTCTGAAAAACTCTCCATATTTCTACAAAAGTAGCCATGGGGAGGTGAATGCTGTTCCCTTTTGCTGTTTCAAGTTTCAACCATGTTCTAACTTATTTCATCCACATATTTATGTAGGTCTCACGTAAATGTATGGATGAGATAAATTGAAACAACGTTAGAATAGCAAATGTAGAACAGATTATCTGATCCAGTAGCCATAGGTTGATCATTCCAACAATTGAGGATTAGTAAGTCCTCGGGACTTTAGATACTTCTTTAGTTCCTTTGTTTACTTGCATGACTTCACTCTGCACAGAATCCAAGATCATTCAAATTTTGTTTAATGAAATTTCCACCATTCCAATTCGGCGCTCAAGTTCTTCATTAATCTGACCTGCTCAGATGTATGGAGATATTAATATGCCACTAACAAAATTATGCAAACATGAAAAAGAGGTTTTGTGAACCACCAATTTCGCCCCCCAAAACTCGATCGAGCTTACAATAGTAACCTTGAAATGAAGGAGAATTCCATTCACGAATTAGATTGGTGGAAGATCTTGATATTGCCACTTGACTTTCTTCATGCGAATAGCTGATTGGATGCAAGGAAGATGGCTTTTTCACAGAGTTCTCACGTTCTTGAGACTTAAATCTCTGAAGAAAATAATTAAATCCATATGATGCAATTCACATAAAGATTAACGAACGTTGTCAATGCCATTACAAATACTTTTTAAAAAATTAAATTGAATGTGTACTTGCTTTTTAATGCCAAAAGAAAGTAACAGAAAGGTCAAATCTGAGTTTTCCACTTCCAAGAATCACAAGTCGACAACAGTTCACCCTGATACAGGCTTTAAACTCTGCCTACAATCTTAAACATTAGCAAATTGCCAATAATCTCGTGAATCTTTAGAAAATTCCAGGTCAGTTTTGATTTGTTAAACATCAGATTTCAACCCTACCAACAACATCAACCTGATCATTTGTTAGACTTTCGTCAAGAGAAGCCTGAGAGAGCTGAGAAAACATTCCATGATGAAATCCCCTGTGAAAATGATGGCTGTAGAGTTTGTAAGCAAAGCTGGGATGCTTGTATTCCAGTTGTAACAGCACTCAACCTCCTTATTATCATCCAAATCGTGAAATACTGTTAAGAACTATAAAATGACTTTGAAAACAAAAGAGAAGGCCTCTTTACACGTTCCCCACCGTTATCAGTATTTGACCTAAATCAGTTTTGGTTACGAGGAAAATATAACGATTAATAGAAAAGGACACAATAGAAGCAACAAGAGAACGTATCGAATTAATGCATCGCCAATGGATGCTGTCGAGTATTCAAAATTATCCCGAAACCTAAAGGCGTACATAAAAGCAAATATTCGAGTCTCACGAATTGAAAAATCTTCTACAGAAACAGTTAAAATTTTAATAGTCCAAGCTCGACAGGATTATCAAAATCACCGAACTTCGTCGCAGCCAAACAGATCACATCGAGAAAGAAACCGTTTCTTTGTTTGGCTGCCGAGAAAATATGGACGAAAATCTTTTTAGAAAAAAGTATGCGATGACTGTTTCTTTTGCTTCAGTTTTTCGACTACGGAACATCAAGCACAAGCAAGCCAGAAAATGATAATATCAGGGGGAATATTGATATTAATGCAAACTTCTTCAGATTTCCCGCACCTTCCCGTAAAACAAACAGATCGACTTGTGATTTGAAGCCAAAGCTCGACTGCGCAGAGATCGCAGGCTTTGTTGACCTTCAAGTTCATCTCATTCGTGAGGCCGAGGGCCGACCTTACGCACAAAAGCGAAACGAAAGCCTAATACATTTTTTAAAGTTAAATCAAAACCCTAGGCGGTTATGGAGGAGAATGAGTTTTTGAATCCAGGTCGTTTAAAGTGAGTGGAATGACGAGGGAGGGATTTTATAAGAAAAAGAAAAGCTTGGCGGTAAAATGGCGTTTGATTTTCCGTTTTGAGCTCGTAATTTGGGCTTTATCTGGTCTGGGGAAGCCCAAAGTGATTTTTATTTCATTAATGTTTTAAAATTTGAATAAGAAATTAAATGACTAGTGTAGAAAATTTAAAGTTTAAATAAGATTCAATCACTGTCATCAAATTAGTTAAAGATTTAATAAAATTAAATATGTTAAAATATAATTTAAAGAGATTGTTCTTATTTATAAAAAATTATTAAGTTTAATTAAAATTTATTAAATGAAAAAATTAATATTTTAATTTATAATAATTTATTATTTTACAAAAATAATCGATTAATTAATAAATTAATCGATTTTTTACAACAAAAGTTATTAAAATCAATCAAACCAAAAAGTTAAATTGTTCAAAATTTTTACGATTAAACTAGTTAAGTTTTTTAATCATTAACTTCAACAAACTTGGGGATTGCTTTCATGGCTTATAATAAATTAGCTATTAGCCATATTATCCTTGGTCGAAAATTTAGATAACCTTATTATCCTCAATTTGAAATTTAGATAACTCGAGCTTTAAGAGTTGATTTCAAAAAAGTCAACTTGACTTGAATTGAAATGTCAACCATGTTTCTAAATTAAGGATGTCAATCTTAACCCGGTCCAATATTTTGCTTGGATTGATCGGGTTTGTAACACCCAAATACCTTCTGGGAGGATATGTGGATGACACTAAGACAGTACAATCAAATCAGACTGTCAGAAACAGAAATTTACAGTTATTGCAGGCCCAAAAGTGTTAACTAAAAACATGTTTTCAACAATACATAACCAGACGCCTTTGGCCATTGCGGTTGACTCG
>JANZLC010000004.1:2483952-2508354 GCA_026413385.1 Erythroxylum gracilipes
AAACAATATGCAAAGCACAATATATTAATTATTATATAATTTTAAACCATATGAAACATAAATGAAAATATATCTAATCAAATCTTTTTATTTGGATTATAACATAAGTAAAACTAATATCAAAAATAAATATTAAAACATATTAAAAAAGTCAAATAATATTATTGTGAAAATTATATGTAAAATATAAGGACAAAAGGACTAAAAAATAGCCATATCTTTAAAAAGCTCTAAATTTGAGTTTCTTAAAAAGCTATATTTTGACTGCCAAAATAACCATATCTATTAAAAAATTATTTTTTATTTATAGCCAAACACTCATTTAAAAAAAGACTTTTGTGATGGAAAAAAATACTTATTAATCTCTCAAAAGCCTATCTAAATAAGTACTAAAAATAAATTTTAGGTATGTTAACCGACAAGCCTTTTTTCCTCAACTGAGTGTCAACTCTTAAGGCCTTCCTTTTATTTTAGAAATTTACTCTCTCCAATCTAATATTAACAAAAAGATTTAAATTCCTAACTAAATAAAAATTTTAATATTAAAATAAAAAATTTCACTATATTAAAATATCAGTGGACCCCATCATAATTTAATGAAGCTTCCTTGTTAAGAGATAACGCCGGAAGAGAGGCACGGATTGGAGGAAGTAAACGAATTGTCCAGACTTTAAAATCAGAATCTTCAGTCTCTTTTCTGCTAATCGAAGCAGCAGACGGCTCTTTCTCGATCCTTTAAGTCAAATCAGAGCCTTTAAATTAATTGATCGATCGATGTTTATCTCTAGCAATTGTTCTTTGCCAAATGTCACCTTTTGGAATAGTAAATTTATGATAATTTGATGGTCAGTTGTTGTTGGGTAACTGTAATCGATGACGGCTGTGGTGAGTCGGATGAGGTTCCGAGAGCTTAGAGCTCCGGCGATCAGTATGAACAGCATACGAGGGCAAACCGTTTCGCGCGTAATCGAGGAGAAGATACACGTCGCTGTGGGGAAATCAGTGAAAGAATGCAAATCGCTTTTTGTTTGGGCGTTGCAGAACTCCGGAGGCAAGAGGATTTGCGTTCTTCACGTTCACCAACCCGCAGAATTCATCCCCTGCAGTGAGTAAAATTTGATTGAAGATGCACCAATTTTGACTTTATTTAGTGTCTGTGCTTCAACGTCTTAAACGAACATGTGATGTTTCTTAGTGGGAGGGAAATTTCCGGCGAGTTCACTCACAGAAGAGGAAGTACTGGCGTATCGCGAAATTGAAAGGAAAGAAATGCATCAGATGCTAGAAGAGTACCTTCGCATCTGTTATCGAATGGGGGTATTAAGTTTCGTCTATTTACTGGCCATTGATTCCAGAAGGAACTGTTGTGATCGGGTTTTCTTAACTGCTTTCTTTTGCCTTGTTACTGTTTTATTGTAGGTGCAAGCTGAAAAACTAGTTATTGAAACAGAGAGTATTGAGCAGGGGATTTCGGAGCTTGTTTCTCGGTGTGGGATCAAGACGCTTGTTATGGGGGCAGCTAAAGACAAGAGTTATTCAAGGTGTTGAGTGTTTAAAAGTTGCATCAATTGTTCGTTATTACCAGCATTTTACTTTCTAATGTGGAGTAATTGTGCAACTCTTAACATCTCAGGAACATGATGGAAATCAAATCTAAGAAAGCGGTGTCTGTCCGTCTTCAAGCGCCTGCTTTTTGTCATATCATGTTTGTTTGTAAGGGGCGCCTTATTCACCAAAGGTATGCTTAATATGCTTATTTTCTGTGTGAATCGTTTTGTATAAAATCCTGTTATCTGTAATAGTAGGAGTCCGTCAATATTAGGATTTAGAACTACTATTGATAAGAACATTGGTTTGTCTTAATTATAATGGCAAATTGCAATCAGAATACATCCTATTTGGAGTTTGATCTGCTGGAAGTGATCAAATATCTATATCTTGCCCTTAATTATTTTGTCCAATTTTGCCTAATTTGTTTAGATAAAACCTAGGGTTCTTATCAGTTAACCGGGAAGGGTCTGAATATTTATCAAAATCCTTCCTTACAATACTTTGGGTCGTGAAGAATAATGCATAATCTTTGTATTAAATGTGTGACCACGTGTTTCATTTGGGATATAGTGTAGTATAGCTTCAGTTTCTGAACCTTCATTTTTCTAGAGATGCCAAGTATGTAATATTTACATACTCGATTCAATTATGCTACCAAGTGAATTTATGTCGAACAGGGAAGCTATTTCTGATGGAACTATGGTAGTTGCTGGATCTTCACCATGGCAGGAAAGTCCAAATTCTGAAACTGGAGAATCAAACCCTCGTAGATCGCAGTCTGTTACCCTAAGGCAGCAGAATTCTGCAAGACTGACAAATCCAGCTCAAAATTTATTCCGCAGGGTAAAATCAGATAGTTCTCATGGCCATGAGGGTACAGAAAGAACTTCTAGATCTTCAAATGATGTTGCAGGGTTGTTAACTCCACAGTTCAAGTCAGATGCAGAAGACAGTTCTGATGAATGTAATACGTTATCAAGAACCAGCACTACCAAGGGGAGGTCTGCTTTATCAACTTGCTCATCTAGTGGAATGGTCAATGTTCCTTACCTTCAATCTGGGGGAAGTGAATGTGAGATTGGGTTAGAGTTGAACCATCCTGGGTCCATAGTGGATCTTCATAACTCATCTCCTCCCAGCGTACTGGTACTCCCAAAATCTATCACACTATGAAATTTGGATAAAGATTCATTAATGGATAAATATTCTTTATTAAAATTTAAAATACATGAAATTGCTACCGTGTGCAAGCATCTAAATAGTTGCACACTAGCAGGACAGGAGTTTGGAAGAGCCTCTTTATGATCAACTTGAAAAATCGATGGCAGATGCTGCAAATTCAAAGCGAGAAGCATTTGAAGAAGCAGTCAGGCGGGCAAAAGCTGAAAAAAATGCCATCGAGGCCATACGCAAGGTATATTTTGTGTCATGAAGCATATATGTTTGACTTCTCACTAATAAAAAGGTGATTTTTTCATGAACATGATAAATTGTTGTTTTCATGAACATGATAAATTGTTTCATCAAAGTTTGAAAATATGGACTGCAAGGGAAGTATGTCATACAAATTGCATTGAAAGCAAAGCTGTTCATGATTATTGGTAAAGTAACGAGAATTGACTACATGATACCTGGACTATTTATTCCACTTAGTTGCTTTGTCATTGCCCATCAGTCTTTAGTGAAAAAGGTATCCCTTAAGCATGTACTTTATGGTCCTCTAATTAGCAAGGGGCCTAGGTGATCTTTGGGGAGAACATTAGGACTACACGTTCTTATGTAATTGCACTCTACTCTTTCGCAATCATAGGCAAGAGCATCGGAAAACTTATATGCTGAGGAATTAAAACAAAGAAAAGAAGTTGAGGAGCTGCTGGCAAAACAAAAGGAAGAACTTCTGAAGATGAATAAAGAACGGGACCAAGTCATGGAAGAACTCCGCATTGCCCTAGATCAGAAATCATTGCTGGAGAGTGAAGTCACACAGTTAGATCAGATGGAGAAAGATCTGGAACAAAAAATTATATCTGCTGTAGACCTTTTGCAAAATTATAAAAAAGAACGAGATGAATTACAGATAGATCGTGACAAGGCCCTAAAAGAAGCTGAGGAACTAAGGAAATGCAGAGCAGAGGCGTCAGGAACTCACATTCCTCAGTATTATTCCGAATTCTCTTTCTTGGAGATTGAGGAAGGAACTAATAAGTTTGATCCATCCCTCAAAATTGGTGAAGGGGGTTACGGCAGCATTTATGGAGGTGTCCTTCGCCATACTGAGGTTGCTATAAAGATGCTCCACCCTCACAGCTTGCAAGGTCCTTCAGAGTTTCAACAAGAGGTAGGATCACAAGAATGTTCAAAAAAACATATTGCTTTTGCTTTTACAATTGCTTGGTCTGCTGTTTATATTTCTTTCCGGAATATAGATAATATATCCCCTAGTTGAATACCTTTCATATCTTTCATGTGTTGTGAAAGATTGTCCATCACCTGATCCTCCTATCCCGTTGGTGAGAGTTACTAAGCCATCTGTAACTTTTGGAAGTCCAGAACCTGTTTCCTAAAATAGTTTTGCCACTTGTTATTCAAATTATCTACATTGTATGCTTTCGACATGAATAACAATAATGATTTGAATCTGGCTGTGATTATGATCAGTGCATAATATCTGCTGGTTTTATGTTAGGTTGATATTCTGAGCAAGATGCGGCATCCAAATCTTGTCACTCTTATTGGAGCATGTCCTGAAGCTTGGGCTCTTATTTATGAATATCTTCCCAATGGAAGCCTTGAAGACAGACTTAGCTGCAGGGATAATTCTCCCCCTTTATCCTGGCAAACTCGAATACGGATTGCCTCAGAATTATGCTCCGTCCTCATCTTTCTTCACTCTAATAAACCACAGAGCATCGTGCATGGTGATTTAAAACCAGCTAATATCCTGCTTGACTCAAATTTAGTAAGTAAGCTGAGTGATTTTGGGATCTCTCGTCTTCTCTCGCACAAGGACCCTTTTAGCAACACTACATTATGTTGCAAAACAAACCCCAAGGGTACGTTTGCATACATGGATCCCGAGTTTCTTGCCACTGGAGAGCTTACTCCGATGTCAGATGTTTACTCATTTGGAATCATACTGTTGAGATTGTTAACTGGGAAATCGGCGTTAGGGATCACAAAGGAGGTGCAATACGCACTAGATAAAGGAAACTTGAAAGTACTATTGGACCCTTTAGCAGGAGACTGGCCATTTGTGCTAGCTGAACAGTTGACTCACTTAGCATTGAGGTGTTGTGAGTTGACGAGAAAAAGTAGGCCAGATCTTGCTTCAGAAGTGTGCAGGGTACTTCAGCCAATGAAGGCCTCATGCGGAGGCTCATGGTGTTTCAGGTTTGGTTCAGCAGAGCAGTGCCAACCTCCCCCATATTTCATATGCCCCATTTTTCAGGCAAGTTCATCTCTTCCTCTCCAAATTTCATTTGTCATATTGACTTTTCAGTGATAGCTTTACCAGGACAAAGTCTCAACGTCATTACACTCTGTTTTCAAGCACATCAGTGATTGAAAATCCTGCTTCATTTGCCGTAAACATGCAGGAAGTCATGAGAGATCCACACGTAGCAGCGGATGGTTATACATATGAAGCAGAAGCCCTGAGAGGATGGCTAGACAGTGGTCATGATACCTCACCCATGACCAACCTTAAGCTCGAAAGGTCCAATCTTGTACCTAACCATGCACTTCGTTCAGCAATACAGGAGTGGTTACATCAGCCATAGAACACAATAAAAGTTAATCCCAACTGCCTTTTGATTCAGCACGTTGTTCACAATGGTTAAGCCGTGAAGACATGTCAGTACTTTTTACTCCCTTTCCTTTTCTTGTATAATATTACAAAGTCTCCTCTCATTATTCATAATGTTTTATTGTATATATGATAGTTAATGTGTATGGATACGTGATTAGACCAAGAAATAATACGTTGGTTTGTTTAAGGCTCTGTAAAATTTAATTATAAAGTATAGAATAAAGGTTTGACAAAGATTCCTTATAGTTACGTAAGGAAAAAAGTTTTAAGTATCCAGCAATTTGATAGATGCCTGTCATAGAACTGACTTGGAAAGAGAGCTGATCCTTGAACCTTTGGTTGCACTATACTAAAAACATCAGAGGGAGGGACAAGAATCAAAACAAGGAGATGGGGTGAGAAGAAAGGAAGTAGAAGAATTTGGTGTTGGGCCTGACTGTAACCTTTCTCGTATCTGCTTTTTGGACCTGGTTCTTCTTAATCAAGTGGGGACATTTTTTTCAGCAGATCTGTGCCACATTTATTGCCTTAGTGGTTGGATTGTTGTGCTTTTTCTCAAGCTTGGAATATTGTCCACTAGGACCAGAAATTCTCGTTCAACTTGACTTCATCCTGACAATTTCATCCCAATGTTTTGTTAAGTTTGGGTTTAATCTTTCATAATTATATTAAAATAACTTCATTTAATATATTTAAATTTAGATTTAAACAGTATAACTTATATTTGACTAAATTTCAAGTCAAAATTAAGTTTTTAAATAGGAACTCGATTCCTAAGTTGGCCCAATAGCATAAAAATTATGACATACTTTTTTTTTTTGTCGTCTTTAAGTCATTCACATCTAAACTCTAAAGTAAAGTATTGACTAAACAGATTGTTACCGTAGCAGACGGACCAAAACACTGTATGCTCCTTCGTCGGTATTCATCCACCTGTTGAATGAGTCACCAAAGACAAAGGGCTCTCACCTTCCTTCTGGTCCACCCTTTGCCCTTGGTTCAAGCATAGCCCTCTCTATTGCTCTTTCTTCAGGACCTACTTATCATTAATGACATTTGTTCCACATCTTCCGCTTTCATTAGACCTAGGCCTTGTTTGGTAGTAGGTAGGACCACAGATTCCTGGACAAAAATTATTAATTTAATAATTAATCTTTTAAATTTTGTATAGTCAAATTTTTTTAAAAATTAAAGTAACTTATCTATCCAATTCTAAGTGAATATATATTTATTAAATACGTTAGTAAAAATAAAATTTTACTTAATATATACAAAATTTAAAGGTTAATTATTAAATAAAATTTGTTTAAAATTTTTATATTAAATTAAAATATTTAAAAAATTAAACACTTTTAAATACGTTATCTTGAACAAATAGTTATATTCCAGGCATATACTCACACAAGTGTCAAGTGGGTGTGGGTATGTATAGATAGAGTCTAGTCATCTGGATCATCACCGAGCCACTGTCTCGTAGGGTCCACACACCATCAGCCGATCAAGATCAACGCCTCACGTGTGAGTCCACCATCAACGGGCACGCATGTGTACCACAGCTGACCAGATGTTTCATATTACATGTGGGGCCTCCCCCTCGTTTTCTATCCACTATGTCGTACGCTTAACGAAGTCTTCTTAATACTCTTCCAGCTAGCAAAAACACGTGTCTCATTTACATGGGTCCTAATGTTTGATACTTGGACCTTCCGTATTATTGTTTTCGATTCAGCGTATCAGAATTGGACACGAGTACAGTCTAATCTGGCTTCCGTCACAGCTGATTGCTGTTGGGTGATAAATTATTTAAAATTGCGCCGTCTTATGCGTACGGCCTGTACTTAATAATATTGACCTGAACAGGCAGTTGCCGGTAACCTTTGATCTTTGACAAGACACTGTCCCACGCGCTTCACGCAAAAAACCGCGTCAATTTGGTAGGAAAATTTGAAAATTTCCATATTTAATTTACCCTAAAAGGTCTTGCACTTAGGTATTTATTAATTAAGCGCCAATGTCATTTTTTTTTAACGAAAGAATCCACAATTATTATACTCTAAATATGCACCGGATAAATTTTTAAATTGATATAATAGTCTAAAAATTACAACAATCAAGTACTTTTCATTAAGTAATTCCTATACGACATGTTCAATCGAGAAAATTTAAGTAGGAGGAATTAAATACAAGATCTTTTAACCTCATATTTCTCTATTCCATCAACTCGACCACCCTATAGAAAAAGATGCTTGATTTACTAACTTTTTTAATTAAAAATTATTTTTGAAAAGTATTTTAATACATTTTGATATGTCAAATATATTAACAAGTCCAACACAATAATACAACTACTTAAATTTTAATACTCGGTGATTTTCAAAATTAAATTATTACTAAAATTAAAATTTTCATAAAAACAATTTTAAATAATTAATCCTATTATCCTATATTTTTAATGCCTTTATAATACATCAAATATATTAATAAATTGTTAGGATTTAGTCTAACATAATGTTATAATGTTTGTTTACTATTTTCTTTTAAATTTATCATATGATTTAGAGGGGGAACTTTAGGATAACTAATAAAGTTGTTTTTGTTGTGATCATAAGGTCACAAGCTCAAATTATGAAAGTAGTTTCTGTGTAAAAATAAAAAAAAAGCTTCATATATTATGATCCTCACCGAAATTTTGCAAAATAGAAAGTTTTGTACAATAAGTATGTTGACTTTGACTTTTTTTAATCTTTATCATATTATTTAGTTTATTATTTTTTTAATGTGGCACGTTTAAAAATAATATTTCTAATAATTATGAGTAAACTTATGTAATTTCGACAATTAGTTATTTTAATAATTAAAGAATTAATCTGTAGAAAAAGAAAAAATAAAGATTTTAAATAAAAAATTATTTTTCTCTACTAAAGAATGAAGTAATCGTTTTTCACGCACCCAAAACGCGTGACCGACCGACCGAAAAGCCCCCCACTATCACGTGAATGGAAAATCCAAACACGGTTATGGGAAAAAGTAGAAAAATCCCAAACCCAGTTCCGACTTAACAGTTAACACACGGCGTTTCTTCATTTTCACGTACTACTACTACCTCCTCCTCCTCTCCTCTGTCATATTTTCACCTTCTCTTCCTCCAAATTTCCGGAGCTCTCTTCTCTGAAGACCGAAGAGCTATATAGCGAAGAATCTTAATGGATATACGTACGGCTGTTTGTGTAGCTGCTGTTGTTTTGGCTTCCTGTCCGTGGCTTGGCTTCGCTGGAGATATAGTTCACCAAGACGATGTCGCTCCTAGGAGGCCTGGTTGCGACAACAACTTCGTTCTGGTATTCATAATAAGGCGTCACGAAACCCTAGATTTGTTGTTTTTTTTACTGCTGATTTCTGGATGTTTCCTGATAAATTTTCGCTGATGAAAATGGAAAGGAAAGGAAAGAGAAGTGCCTGCTTGCGTAGTAGTCCCTGATGTTTTGGTGTTATCTTACTGAATATTTGAAGTTGACTTCACTTGATTGTTTGGATGTCTTTTAATTTTGTAGTTTTCTCTTTCTCTATCTAAAACTGTGAGGGTAAACTGAAAGCAGTTGAGTTTTTTGTTGAGAGAAGAACTATGCAAGTGTATAAGTTTAACTGCCTGTTGATGGAGGCTTATGTGTGTAGTGTTGAGTGGAGGCGACTGTACAGTTAAATTATTGGATGGGAATTGGGAAGAATCGATGAGAATACTTTAATGCTGTTTAGTATTGTTAAATGTTGTTTTGTTCTGGAACGAATCAAAACGGAAATCTGAACCATCTATTTTGTTTTGAATTCCAGGCGTTCAGTTGTTTCATTCCAGTGCTACTGTTGCTTGTACTTTGGCTTAATTATGAGAAACTGATACTTCGGGATCCGTTTAATGAATTCTTGTTATTTTAGGTGAAAGTTCCTACTTGGGTTGATGATGTTGTAGATATCGAGTATGTTGGAGTCGGTGCTCGCTTTGGCCCTACTTTGGAATCAAAGGAAAAACATGCTAACCGATCTCGACTTGCTCTGGCTGATCCTCCTGATTTTTGTAGCACACCCAAAAACAAGGTTTCAAAATTGGATCCTGATTCTAATGTGTTCCACAATTCTTGACAGTTAGCATTTTCGATCAGATTTTGATCTGCCAATCACTTTTTGTCTGGTAGTTTACAGCGGCGGAGGTGGTTGTGGTTCACCGAGGTAACTGTAGCTTTGTAACCAAGGCAAATATTGCTGACGAGGCTGGTGCTTCCGCCATTCTCATAATAAACAACCAGACTGGTAATTATTGGAATTACCTTATTATTTCATACACTTTAATGTCCTAATGAATTCATTAAGTTCATTACGAGTGCTTTACTGCTTTTTTGAACTATGATCTTGAGCATCATCTCATTTTATACCTTTTAGTATCTGTTTTCATGGTTATGCAAGTAATAACTAGCTTTTCTGCAGGAGTACTCTGTCTAGCATGCTTTGTGTGGTTTCTCCGTTACTATTTTTTCCTCCTTTTCATGTGTTCGTGGCTGTACTTGTATGGAACATTAAAAAAAAAATCATCCTTTTATAAGCATGAAAGTATACATGAAGAAAACAATGCATGGTCTGATCGAAGAACTTTTACTGTCACCAATAAGTTGATTATAGCACAACTTTCCTTTTTGCCTTTTGAAATCCAAACTATTCTCTGCAGAACTATTCAAGATGGTTTGTGAACCAGATGAAACTGATCTGATCATAGGCATCCCAGCTGTCATGCTTCCACAAGATGCTGGTGCAAGCTTGGAAAACCATATAAAGAACAAATCTGTTGGTAAGCATCCCTTGATCTCCTAGCATACTTCTAAAGCATCAGATTTTAGATACAGATTTCCCATCAGTATGGATGCAACTATAGATATTATGTTCTTGGTTTCAGATTTTTGACACCAATCTTCAGTGCATGTGCAGCTCTATTCTCCACAACGGCCACTGGTTGATGTTGCAGAAGTGTTTTTATGGCTTATGGCTGTTGGCACCATTTTATGTGCATCATATTGGTCTGCATGGAGTGCTAGAGAGGCAGCTACAGAGCAGGACAAGCTGTTAAAGGTCATCTTGGTTTTGACAATTTTTATTAGGTACAATACTTGGAGAAATAATTTCCTGATCTTTTCAACTGATGCTTAGAATATGTTTTGGTTCCTTTGCAGGATGGTTCTGATGACTACTTGAATATGGAAGGACGTAGTAGCGTCGTGAACATCAACATGACATCTGCTATTCTGTTTGTTGTGATTGCATCATGTTTCTTGGTTATGCTTTACAAACTTATGTCATACTGGTTTATTGAGGTTCTGGTTGTCCTCTTCTGCATTGGTGGGGTGGAGGTATGTCTAACAATATTTCTTAATTGTGCTTTAGATAATATAGGTGGAATTGATGCATTGCCAATATGTGTAAGAAATAGCAGTGATATTTTAGAGTTTCTGTTATTTAGGGTTTCAAATATGCCTGTATTAAGTATTTTCATTTTGACAATTGCATTCATGATTAGTTTCATCATATTTGCAGGTCTAGGCTTGTGTCTGATTGCATTATTTAAATTGTTGTCGTATAAGGAATGATAATTGTAGAAATCTTTTCATGTTTCCAGGGTTTGCAGACTTGCCTGGTGGCCTTATTATCATGGTATGCATCCTTGATCTCGCATAGGTGAAGCTTAGTAAATTTGTTCTAAGAACGGTTTATTAAACTCGTGTATACTCTATTGTGCAAGAATTACCTGGTTCTTATTTTTCAAGATAAAAATTTTTGAATGGTTACCCCCTTTTATACTTGTTCTGGAACTGACAACAAACAATGTAGTTTCAGATGGTTCCAACGTGCTGGAGAAACTTATGTTAAAGTTCCATTCTTTGGAGCTGTTCCATATCTGACATTAGGCGTTTCTCCATTCTGCATAGCATTTGCCGTTGTTTGGGCAGTTTATCGTCGTGTGTCCTTTGCTTGGATAGGTCAAGACATCCTTGTAAGAGATAAATCCTTAATGTTCTCTTTACATGTCACCCTAGTTTACTTGACACATATTTTTGCTCCTTAGTTAAGAGGAATACTGAACCCATCCACCTGTTTGCCACATAATCTATGCATCTACCTATATGACCAAGTTGCCTCTTGTTTCCTTGGCCTTGAACACATTTTTCATGAATTCATCATTTAGCTTCTATTTAAAATTAATGAGGCATCATAATTTAGGAGAGGTGATCCATCTTTCCCACAGCTGATGTTTTACTTGGCTAAGCAAAATGCTCATTCTTGCATCCTTTTTATGGTTTGTGGAGCTAGTCGATGTATCCATTTTATCATGTTTTCTTTGTATATAGTGACTTGTATAATATGGCATTTTATGTTGCAGCCTGTAATGTGCTGTGTTATATTGTTAAAAAGGAGTTATCTTCTTCCCTGCTTTATTCAAAACTTTGGTGGTTGACATGCTTCTGTGTTTGCAAACTTGCTTTCTGGCTTTACTATATTTTGCCAATGAAGCTTCTCTATATTCACTGTCTCTTGTTTTTCTTTTGTCTGTTGTTCTCAACCAGGGAATTGCTCTGATCATTACCGTTCTGCAGATTGTTCAAGTACCAAATCTCAAGGTAGTTATGCGATTTACATTTATCATTTATCATTTGGAAGTATGTTTTGCTATTACATGGATATCATCTTATCTACCCTCTTGTGCTATTTGAGATGCCTTACTTGAGAAACTTTCTGTTCCTTGCTTTCTTTGTACTTGGGTCATATTGGCAGCTAGTAATCCTAACTAGATCTGACCCTGGAAAGAGATACTGTTGGTAATTTGGTTTCTGATATTCAATACTGTACTTTTAACTTTGTGGCTCTTTCTTATTTACTGTTGGTTGCTTGGTTGCCAAACGCAATAATATATATAAACAGAGTATAAGTCAAGACGTGATGGAATCAATGTCATACTATAAGTTATGATATGTACTAAGCAATAAGGCCTTTAATGTCTTTAAAATACTTTTAATACTGATAACCTATTGTTTCTTGTTTCTTCGTGACAAAAAAAATTGAAATCAGGTTGGAACTGTTCTTCTCAGTTGTGCCTTCTTGTATGACATCTTCTGGGTATTTGTTTCCAAGTGGTGGTTCAAAGAGAGTGTCATGATTGTGGTAAGAATTTCTGCACCTGATATTGGTTCTTGTAACCTATCATATTGACCTGTAAAGATTCAAAAGATTTTCTCTCCATTAGGTAGCTCGAGGTGACAAGAGTGGTGAAGATGGTATACCTATGCTGTTGAAAATCCCACGGATGTTTGATCCTTGGGGTGGCTATAGTGTTATTGGGTTTGGCGACATAATCTTACCTGGGTTGGTTGTTGCTTTTTCATTAAGGTTAGAATTCAATCCTTGTACTTTCTTTCCTGTTTTATTCGTAATGTCTTTATCTTTCAAAATATTCTATCATCAAGTTAATGTCTTGTTTTTCATGTTAAATTATGGGACATGAAAGGTAAACCTACAGGTGTTTTGATTTTGATGGAGTTGAAAAATGGACGAAAATAGAGTTCGATTTTAAAGAAGCATCACAACATAGGTTGTAAATTAACCCCCTAAACAGAGAGATCTGATGCTTCTAATTCTTCAATCCGGAGGCCTAACAAATATGGAGATGCTATGCAAAGAGAATTTTGTGATGACCTCAACCTAAAAATCTTCAAAATTCTCATATTAAAACAAACAACAATAACATCTCAGTAGCTGCTTTATCTCATGGTAAAACAATGAAGATAAAATAGCTGTGTTCCAGAATTAAAAAAACATGAACTTTAGCTCTCCAGGTAGTTGAAATATTGAATCAGGGTTAGCGCTAATCTGGTTTTTCTTGGTTTCTTCAAATAGCAGAGTTGAGGGCAACATGACCGGTAAAAATGCATATCTAAGTAGGAAATTGTCTCATCTCATTTAACCAAAGCAATTTAACATCAGATAAGCATGCTTGTAAAAAGCTTTTCCTCATAATAGAAAAGGAAGTGGACGGATCATGCCAGGCTACGGTGGTTGAACTGCTTTGACTGATGTTTTATGCCATCGATACAGATATGATTGGCTGGCTAATAAGAGTCTCCGAACAGGATATTTTCTCTGGGCAATGACTGCTTATGGTTTAGGTAAGCAACAGTTGTTGATTCTTTTAACTAGCTATTATAACAGCATTATAGTATTGCTATATGTATTCACTGCTGAAATGGTAGAGAGAAGCCTGCCTATGCTTTTCAAAATTCCTAAACACAATTGGGTGTTATAAGTTGGTAAAGTTCAATAAAATATGTGACTTACATTGCCAATGTTTGACCGCTGTCTTATTCTGATATATGTCCATTTATGGTTATCAAAAGAGAGAAACTTGCGGGAAAAGGGTCCTTAACTGAAAAGAAGAAGACGACTTCGGTTCTTAGTTTGATTACGACTACATGTCAATAAGTTATTTAAAGCTAGTTGTCTAATAAAACTACACGGTGAGGTTAAGTTGGCTTGCTTTGCATTTCAGGTCTTTTGATCACTTATGTGGCTTTAAACATGATGGATGGACATGGCCAACCAGCATTACTTTACATTGTCCCCTTCACTCTGGGTAAGGAAATACTAGTTTTATGGTCATGAAAGTTATTCTTTCAAAAAATTATTTATAATATATTATTACTATAAAATTCGTGAAAGAACTGACTATATAAAATCTCACAATTTATGTGGAAGAGTGATGGGCATTAAATTCCCAACTTGGGGTCAATATTTAGGTAGTGGTCCTACTGATATGGACGAGGAAGGATGTCCACGACTGCTACCAATATTGATAATGGTCTTATTATTTTTGTTCTTTTCCTACCCATTCTCATTAAAACTATAGATATATAAAATCCCAAACCTACTATAAATGCTTCAAGGTGTTGTCTTGGAAACATTTTCTGCAAATGTGTCATTGGCAATGAGTCCCTGGATCTCGCTTTATTGTCGGACTTTCAGATTGGATGTGATGATGGTGGCAATGCGACCTCTGCTTGTTTTTTTTTTTAATATAAATTTTAAAAAGCTCAATGAGCTTTAGGATATTTTTTTAAAGATTTTGGAAAACTCAATTTGAGATTTGGTCAACTTGACTTTTTATCTTATAAAAGGGTGTTTTTAGTAATCCAAAAGGTGTACAACGTCTATTCCCATAATGGATGCAGGCACGTTTTTGACACTGGGGAAGAAGAGAGGCGACCTCAAAACGCTATGGATGAGAGGAGAACCTGAGAGGCCTTGCCCTCATGTTCGGTTTCAACCCACTGAATCTCAATGACAGGACTTGGACCTCGACTGTAGTTGTAAGTCCCCATCAATTTTAGAGTTATTGACACACTACCCCACCCCATAAAAGCCTCACTTGTATAAGTTGTAGGAGAGCTTGTAATATTATCTATATCAAGTATCATGACGTATACAGAATTTAATTAGCTTTTGACTCCATTAAAGCACTAGTGAGTTTTCTGAGTGTACATCCGTTGAATGATAATGACCAAAATTTATCGTCAAGTTCGATGTTTGTTGCAGATGAGGTTTACTATAACACGGAAACTTCCAGTCGATTCAACTTTAGTATCCCGAGTCTCAGTTTTGGGCCATTATTGATTAAATTTCAAGTAAGCATTTTCTTAAATAGTGAAGCTTTCAAGCAATGTTTTGAATGTTTTAAAAATTGGGTAGAAAGGAAAACTAATAAGACAGAAAGTTAAGATTTAAGAAATTGTTATAAAATTGATTAAAATTTGAATAAGTTAAATTTTTTAAAAATATTCAAAATAACCTTTTTCTAAAGAAAATTTTTAATTTAATTTAAAAGTTATTAAATAAATATTAATAAGTTTATCTTAGTTTATGAAAAATGAATGACTTTGATTTTCAATAACAAAAATTATTAACAAAGTTTTAGAAATTGGACTAGACTCAAAGAAAAAGTTTAAGTTTTAATCGGTGTTAAATTTTTATATTATAATTTACTTAAAAATTTCTAAATGTTGAAGTATATTTAAAGAAAGGGAAAGGATTATTTTTTTATATTCTTAAACATACTTCTTTATAGTTTAAATATTATATTTTAACATAATTCTTAAGTTATTTTAAGCAAAATTATTTATATATACTAATTAATAATTTAATGTATTAAAAAATTCATGATAAAAATAATAATTAGTTTTTAATAATAATAATTTAAAAACTTCCAAATAAAGTATAAAGACTAATTAAAAACTTAAAATTTGATAAATATAATTTGTTAATGAGATTAAATAAATAAATATAGTATTTTTTAAGAATATTAATTAAAAATAAAAGTTTTAATTAAAATATAAAGAATACAAATTAAAAGAATCTAATGTATTGATGAATTTTGTGAGAGAATTAAAAAGAAAAGAAAAAATTAGCGAAAAGTGCAATTTGGATTAAAGATAGATTAATACTGCCTGTAACCACATAAGTGGTCCTCAAAGACAAAAGCACATGAAAATCTCTGTGCTTATATTTATGTGAACTTATATTTAAATAAAATTTTAATAGAATAGTGTAAGAACTGTTTCATGAAACTGCCGACCTGTTCCCTTGAGTAAAGACCGTAGAAGCAAACAAGTCGTACCTTTTACAGAACAAGGTTACACTCTAACAATTCATAGGTACGCTGTAACTTTTCATTTCGTCAAAACAAGACAGTACCTACAAGCTTACACTTAAACGATTCATAGGTACGCTGTAACTTTTCATTATGTCAAACACAAGACAGTACCTACAACCTTACACTCTAACAATTCATAGGTACGCTGTAACTTTTCATTATGTCAAAACAAGACATTGACAGGACAAGGAAGTATGTAGGTTGGTAACGAGATCATCTGTTTCTATTGGAATGTTTCAATCTGTTCTCATAACCTGGTGTCAAAAAAACAAAAAAAAAAAAAGAGGGGCAACAAACTTGTCGCAGTAGGAGGCCCACATCTACAGATTTTAAAATTTATTGGCCGATTTTTTCTCAAGAACCACTGAACTAGCTGGATTTCGGTTTTTTCTCATAAGAGTTGAAGACTGAAAATCTTCTATCGAACTAATTGGTCTAGTCTTGTTCTAAAATCATTGAATCAACCTAATCAATTTTTAAAGCATTATTTTTAATACCAACAGCGATTTTTCACTAGCAGGCTACAGGCAAGTGCGCAAAGTATAACAAGTGCAAGTAATGGAATTGGAGCCATCCGCTCTTCTTTATTCGTTTTGCTGGGGATGGATGTCCAAATACTGTCACTTGTAAGGCTGAAATGAAGTGGTAAAAAGTACCAATTTTAATCATGATACAATACAGTTTTGAATAATTTTTGGTTTTGTAATTCGGTATTATATCAATACTACCTATACTGGCGCACACAGGGCTAGTAACAGCTAAAATTTCCGATACTGACCAGTACCAGACAACAAAATGGTATTTATCATTTTCGTTCCATCCTCTGACTAATACGGTACGAAATACAATATAATGCGTTCAACTATTTTTACTAGGATGGCTCTCCATTGTTTGAGGAACACTGGAAATGCATCTATCGTTTTTCACAATAGGTTGTGAACAAAATGAGAAACCTGATATTCTCACACAAACACTTACCCACTAAAATAAACCTTCACGAGGTTGGTAAGTCATTCACTATTCTGTTCTGTTAAACCCAAATATTGTCTACCTCAAGGATCCAAGTATAAACCAGCATAAGAATGGAATCTTGAAGATGTTTCAATTAATATGCAGGAAACTAGGACCAGCTTGAGCGAAATTGTAAGCGGGGCGAACAGTTTTACAGATGTATTTGAGCTGGGATTCCAAGCAGTTCCTCATTTTTCCCTCCTCTTGGGAAAAAAAGTTGGAATCTCAAACAAGGTTATGGCCAATTAAAAGCAGACACCATCTCATGAAAACACATTTAATTTTATTCTTCCTTAAAAAGTACAAAGGCTGCTCTGCAAATCAAAATTGCCTTACTAAGTAAGAACAAGCAATTCTTTCCCCTTTTTCTCTGTCGTGAAAAGAATAAAAAATAATCAAAAGAAAACTTACGTGGGTGCGGATCGAGGTCAACATGAATATCAACTCCTCAATGTCATCAACAAAACCACCTGTACTAGCATATGGTCAAAAATGCTCCAGCAATCCGGTCTTTGACAGATTATTGCTCTCAAAGTCATTTTTGCTCAGCGCCTGTTACCTCCATCCAAAAGAATCATTTATCAGATATTGACGAAGATTATGTGGTAGATCAATCATATTTGTAAGAATTTTATAAGATCAATGACTTTCTTTCTCATACAACTTCATATATAAACAGAAGGTACGGAGGAATAATGCCACAAGACTTGATAACTTTCACATCCAATGTCAATTTACTAAAAAAATAAATTTTCAAAACCTAACACAAAAGTAAATAATCCAAACCACAAATTCATTGTGTGAAGGATGACCGCACTAAAATGTAATCATAGGCTGTAAACAGAAAACAAAAGAAAGAAGGCAAGCAGCTTCTAAAGATAAAGAGGGCACACCAAAAACTGCAATTTTTAGTGAGACAAGAGGTAACAATAACGACATCAAATCCACAATGGTTAATAGCACATACTTCCACATCTTCGCAAGGTGCCATTGCCATTCACAGCAAAATGCACCGGCCTCGTCTCCTGACCAAAGGACAGAAGTTCCTGCATCCTTTCAGGCCACACAGAATTTAGCCTTCGCGCAAAATCTTCCACCTCCCTGAGTAAGAATCACATCCATTGATGAAAAAATAGTTCAAAGGAAACAGATAAGTATCCTTTCAGATTCAAAATGCAAAGTCATACAGACCTATCAATCTCCTCCTTTAGTGCTGGATCAATCTCATCGTCAACATCATCAAACTCAACTTTAGGTGCAAAGATGTCATCTTCCCCATCTTGTAGCTTTGAAGCGACACTGGAACTGGGCCGGAATTCGTCATCAAGTTCAGTATCATGGCACATGGGATGAAGTCCATTTGACTCCTGCCCAAAACAAAAACCAAAAATAGAAATTTAACTTTGCTGGCACAGAGATTGATTAATATATAATGGAACAAAATCTGTTCTACCTTTTCATCTGTTTCAGCAACTTCACTATGAGAGGCATTCTTCTGCTGGTCCTTTCTCCTTCGACGCTTCTTTTTATTCTTTGAAGATTTTAGAACTTTCGAATCTGCAAAAGAGGAGCTTATCACTGCTGATAGCAGTAGAAAAGTAAATAAGAACCAAGGAGAAAAATGCTTGTGTCACAGATACAGATGATATTCCTGGAGACATTACTAATGGCACTAACTGCAGTCGCCTGTTCTTTTAGTTACTAGTTGATGGAGTTGTTCAAGTAAACTCCATTTCACACATGTTCGCCAACTATTGCTGTTTCAGTACCAAACTGACACTAGGTAACCTGTGTTCACCTGAACACATGAAGTGGCATCGCTAAAATATGATTTTATGCTTGGTCTTACAAGGCACTTCCTCCTACTCATTACAACTTCAAACCTACGCAATGATACAAACAACTTTCCCCACAATTGCCACAATGAAAAGTAAAAGAAACCAGAAAAGGGTGCCTCATAGTCAATAAACATCCTTCTTTATCATCCAATGTCACATCAGTTATACATATTACTAAAAAGAAAAGTTTTACAAATTTCAACATAGTTTTCGAAGTTTCCTTTCAAAATAGAAATTTGCTCCTAATTGTAGCAGACCAAAAGAGGTCATAGAATTTGCTAAACTGAAGCATACCTCCATTTCCCCCATTAATAAATGACAATAGTTCTTCAACAGAGCGATCATCTACACGCTCTTCTTCAGCCTCAACAATCTGAAACACATAGGAGGCAAAATCATCATGATAAAAGTGTACCCATGAATCATGCATACAATTGTAAATGACTTCACACTAATTTTAAAAGTTTAAGAAATTTATATGCCACCTTAAGTTTCTCTCTCTCTCTTAGTTCCTTTCTCTTCTTTGCATATAATCTATTCAAAAGCCGGATTCGTGGATCATCAGTTGTATTTTTCAAAGGCTCCAGCTTCTCTTCCTGAATTTGCAAAATTTTTGGTTAAAGAATAAGAAATGTTAAAAACGGGTTAAAAGTAGTTCACCGAAGAACCAGACACCTCTGTAAGATCATCAGGCAAATGAAATATCTCACGTATCTCCTCAGGGGTTTTTCCTTCAATGATCCTTGCAAGTGCACGACTTGTCAGATCGACTAAAGGTTTCAGCTGGAGGCTGTCTGCAGCAGACGTTAACTCACAGAGCCTCTTCGTATCCATTCGAATGAACTTCTCATCAAAAGACTTGCGTTCCTGTTAACCCAAAAGTCAAGCACAACTTCTGCTTGAACTTGCAATGATTAAGACTTATGATTTTTTTTAAGAACTGGACAAGTCTACCAAAAATAGCAATTGATTTCCACTCTGTAACTATTTCAGACTTCCATTTAGAAAAGCAAGCGTGGAGCATAAAAGGTAATTTAAGCAGAATGAACTCAGAAACGTTGTAGGACCTTGTTAGAGCGACCTGGTACTTGATGAAACCTGCAGTAATCAAGCACTAGGCTCAACATGGCAGGATTGACCCGTTGTGGAAGAGATATAGCATAACTCTTGGAAGATCCCATGCCCTTTTGTAGTACTTCATGACATACGAAGGGGCAAAACATTGCAACCTCTTGTTCCACTTGTTGAATTGAACCATCCGTAGTCTGAAGCCAGACATAGGATTTCATCATCTGAGAATGCACAACAAAAATTTTAAAATTGGTCTTTGAGATTAAAGTGAGACACGAACTAAAAGATTACTTTGATTCAATAAAGAATTTCAACAAAAGGCTCAACCCAAGGAGAAAGCATCAACCAGCATTTAATTCAATTTCAACAGAAAATTAATAATATTATATCTCCTCAATAATTTTAGGAAACATAAAACCAATTTCTGGAATGTGACAAATTTTTGTTCATGGTATACCAATGTTCATAGTCAATGAAAATTCTTTGCTCCTTACCATTGTGTAGTCAATTTTTGACACCTTCACACCATTTATTCCCCACTCACTCTCTCAACGATCTCTACTTTCTATAAACTCCAACTCGAACCAATTTTAGATTGACAGCTCATGTAAACTTCACACGTGCTGAAATAGAAAGGCACTTAATAACAAAAGATTTTGTTTGTGCTAGTATTATCTATTTGAGAATGCCAATTTACTTAATTCAATTAATGACTTGGACAGCAAAAATACCTCGGGTTTAATCACTGCCATATCAAGCTCAGACATTTGAGGATAATTTGAAGTCACCAACAAATCCAGGTGAAAAAGTCTCCTCTGCAGTACAGAGTCCTGATGCCAAGTTGATAGATACTACCCTCTATGGGCCCACGCTTTTGAAAATGGAAATGCTTTTCAAATCCACTGCAGTTCTCAGCAATAGGTCCCAAGTTGCGGCATTAACGATGTGATGAAATACAACCTGTCAAAGTAAGATTCACCATCTGAATTAAATATATCCATTGCCAATTTGACCACATCTCTGTATTTCAGATTGAGCTTTACTACAATGGTGAACGAGACGAATGAATATTTAAAGATAATAATACATACCATGCTTCTCTAAGGAAAGTTATAAAACTAACATAGTGGGCTGTCTTGCTTCAGTGCCGATAGTGGATGAACTAACCCAATCCCTGCATTTTACATTAAAAGAACCATAATCTGGCTAGTCCGCTGTCATTAATTAAGAAATGCAATATCCTGTTAAGGTAAGAAACTATACCAGTACTATCTTCAACTTTATATTCCGTCTTTAGTCTACAACTTTACCTAAACACATGAAATTAGCTATACTCAAATAGTCCACTCTACAAAAATTACAAAGAAACACCTTCAATACCATAGAACTAATACCCAGTACGCACTATACTAACTGCCTCCCGTCTACTTCAAGATTTCAACAATCATACAATTCTATCCCCTTTTGGCTTCATATACTCAGTTATAGTCATCAAGATGCATCCATTTAAAGGAAAAGTGACAGAAAAAAAAGTGACTAAGAGTGAAGCTACCACTTAAAGATATTGCCACTAGATTACCCTTTTACATAGGCGTATCATTTCCTACCAATTCTCAACATTTTGTTATCCTCATGCTTCTGCAATAGCTTAACCGTCTCACTACCAACAATCCCATTTCTAAGAGTAATCCTCATCTCCAAGAAAAGTTAAATGAAGGAAAAGAACATCGTTTTATAGTCACACGTGTCCAAAACCTATATCCGATGTATCTAAGGTACTCATCGAGCAAACCAACTTAATCGTCAAAACCCAACTAAAGCACCAGAAAAATGGGCATAAAATTTCAAAAAAAATCGACCATAGCCCAAGAAAAAGATCTTTCGAACTATAAAAAGCCAATTTAAACCAATCGCAACAGTATAAAAAAAAAACTTAATCGAACGAAATAATCATTCTTCCCAATACTATCATCAACCCAAATCTTACTGAACAGAAAAAATCGCAAATCCAAAAACAGTTAAAAAAAGCCACGGAAAAAAAATCATCACCAACACAAGGCCAAACCCTATCTATCAAAAAAAGAATACCTACGGAACGACGAGCAAGAAGCCAAGAACACGCTTCAAGCACCACCAAAACGACGTCGTCACACAACATTTCCGAATCAAAGGAACAGAAAACAAATCATTCATGGAACAAGCACCAATTAAACACCGCCACCTTAGGAAGGTGCGGGTTTTATCTACTCCCTCGTACACAAATAAATGCCAGTAATAGGTAACTGTCGCTTGATACATACAATATATAAAACATATAAAGGCGTACCTGAGAAGACAAGAGAAGAGTTCGTTGTCGGAATTTAAGAGCTCAGACAGAGTTTGAAGTCTCAGAGAAGATTTGGCGGTTGTCGGCGACCCCAACGAACAGATAAAATGACAGAGAGAGAGATTAGAGGTTTTAAGTTTACAGCCAGAGAAAACAGAAATCCAGAGAGAGAGAGAGAGAGAGAGGTGAAAAATAAAATAACGATTAGAAAATAGAAAAAGAAAAGAATATTATTATTATTATTATTATTAGGTATATTACATTTGAAATGGGGATAAATAAATTACACCTAGCGCGTGGGGCGCTTCGCTGCCTCGTCTTCACCTGTTCGATGATACGTCGTCGTTGGGATCACATAAGATGATGACAATGACTAGGGTTGCTATGGTAAGCTGTGTGCGCCGCGCTTCACCACTTTTTTATTTATTCATTTTATTGATTGAAATTTTAACTCAATTAAAATAATTTTTAATAAGATTTTGTTGTAATTGTTGCATTTTATAAATTAAATCTAATATTAAACATTAATAAAATTTTAATTCATCTTTATAATAATAAAAATAATATCATTTATATTAATTAAAATCTATTATGGAGGTATTATATTGAGATGGAATTGACTTAAGAAACTAATTAAGTCCCACAAATAATTATATTTATATATTATTTATTTATTTATTTATTAAAAATATTTTTATAATTTTTAAGTTCATTAAATTTTAAAAATAAAATTATTATATCAAAATATTATTAAAATTGATAAATAATAATAAATTAAAATTTTATATTTTATGAAAATTCAACAAATGACTTCTACAATAACAACTGTAAGAATAATTTAATAAAAATCTCTCTTAAATGTAAAGTTGTGAAAGTTTAGCAGTACTAGCAGTCTTATTCTTAATTAGTAAACGATAAAATAATATAATAATATAATAATATAATATAAATAATACTTAATAAATAAAAATATGAAATAAAAAATCTACATATGACTTGTAAAGGGTAGTTAATAATTAGAAGACCTTATTTTGGACCCTTTGGATATACTATAAGTTGGGATTTTTTTTAATTTAAAAGATTCTGTATTCGATTTCTCTTACTTACATTTTTTAAATCAGACCTATTATTTGTCTAGTATGAAATACTCGATTGACGTAATTTGTAAGTTATTATGTCAATCCGAAAATTTATTCAGTTCATATCCAAAAAGTAGCGGCTGAGATCCTTCGGTTTGAAAAAAAATCACTGAAATTAAATTATGAACAAGGCATGAAATTGAAGGGAGGTTAAGGCTTACAAAAAAATACGCTCTTTTAAGTATTCTAATAAGTAAGTATTTCAAAATAAACTATATAAATATTCAAAAGACTAAAAACTGAATAATAAGTTTGATTTATTTTGAATTCAAAATTAAAAAATATGAGAGTTCTAATGTTTGAACATTTTGAATAATTTTGTGAATATTGGTATTCATAACGGTAAATATAAAATACCATTTTAGACATATTATAAAATAATTTTAATAAATTTTACTGTAAATTTTTAATTTTATTTTGACCGTGTCTAAGAAAATTATAATAACATAAATTTAATATAACAACTACTTTTTTATATATTAACATTACTTTTTGCTATAATTAAGTTTATTTACGAAAATTTAACAAAAAAATTAACGTAAAAACACATGCTATCTTCTCTTCTTAAACACTACCTAACTACGAAGTGTTTCAATGACAGTGGCTCTTCAAATGACAAGCTATGGCATACCTAACAACCAAAGAAGTAAGTAGGCTTGGCAAAGAGTTTAGGGGTGCCGTGCTAATAGGCTAATAGCACTCCCACTACACCCATTTTAATGCCAAAAAATAAAATAACCCTTAACAATTTGTTTTAGATTTAACTTATTCTTATTCTTAACAAAATTAATAATAATTATGAAGTATTGGATATTATTTAATATAATTAAATATTAAATAAATTACTAATAATAAGAATAATAGTAAGTAGAAAAGTCATAATTATCAAAATTTTTAACAATTAAATTAATAAGAATAATTTA
>JANZLC010000004.1:2514098-2524489 GCA_026413385.1 Erythroxylum gracilipes
TAGCGACGAGTATTAGTACCGTCGCTAAATCACTCAATTTTAGCGACGGAAATATGCTTTCCGTCGCTAATTTCCAATAGTAATTTTTCCTTTGCTAAGTTTCCGTCGCTAATTCACATTTTTCTTGAGTAACAAAGGTAATATCATTATTTGCCTTAGTTAAAATGTAACAAATAATCTTATAATACAAAATGATTAAAAAAATAACAAAAACTTATTGAAATTTTTATGTAAATATTGACTTCCAAATGTGTCAAAAAAGCGGTTGATCCAACCCATGGAGAGTTAATGCTGGACCGCATAATATTACTATATACTAAAATTCTACCATTAATAGATGAATTGGGGAGTTGAGTAGTTACTGTATGCCTTGGCATGTGATGGCTTTTGTTACCCCCACCTTAATGTATTGATCAAGTTGAAAATAGTACCCATGTATTCGTACGAATAATTATTTTTAAAGTACTTAAAACTTTTATAATTTGTTTAATTCAATATATAAAATTTTAAAATTTTCAATTAAATGTTTAAACTTTAAAATTTTCGTTCATAATTTGTTAATGTAACTAATAAAAAGATATTCATGTAATATTTAATAAATATATCTAATATTTTAGAAAATCGGACTAAAAGTTTAACCTGTAATATAAAATATTTAAGATTTAAAAAATTTAAATAGTATTAAGCAGTCATAAAATTGATTTGATAAAATTAATGAATTTGAAATATAATTTAAACAGATCTTTCGTACCTTCCGAAAATTTTAAAGTTCAATTAAAAAAGAAATTATTAAATAAAAATTAATTAATTAATTTTAGTTTATAAAGACTTATTAATATACAAAAATTGATCGATTAATTATTAAATTGATCTGTTTTTGACATAAAAAAGTTATTAAAACAAATCGAACTAGAAAATTTAAAGCTGAAAAAAGTTGGATTATTCAGGAATCTCAGTGGAGTTTTTTAGTTATCGGATATATAACATCATCAATATTATCATCACACCCAGTCCAAAATTTCGCAATAAAGTGAGGTATGGGAAGTCTGGTAGTATGCACCATGCAGCCTTATTCCTACGTAATAGAGATATTGTTTTAGGTAGATTCACATACAAATGTGACAATAAAAGAGTAATGCAGGTTAAATTAAATAAATAAAACTGACGAGCTAAATAATTATGTAAATAAAAATTACAATAAATATATAAATAAATAAAATATAAAATATAACCAAGGATATACTGATGTCATGTTATAAAAAAAATAAATTTTACGTATAATTTTTTTAAAAAATAGATATTAAATTTTAAAAAATGAAAAGTTAGACGTCCGTACCGTCCAAAAGTGACCAAAACTCTCAGCAGGCGAATTTCAATTGGTGAGTGATTTATCTTCTTCGACAATGGCCGCCTTATATGTCTGAATCTTGCAAGCAAATGTAACGAGCTTTAGTTGGATTGGATTGGACGGTCGGTGATTGAGGGGAGGGGGACCCAAAATCGAAGGCTGGAATTGCTCGGGCGATTTCGATGGATCTGTGTCAAAAGTTCCTAATCCTACGATTTCCAACCTTGTACTTTGTCTTGAGAAGGGAACGGGACATCGACATTACATCAACGTCCAAAAACCGTAGATTGACATTCCAGCTTTTATGGTACATATGTTTTCAAAAGATGTCTTTAAGGCAAGTTTAAGTTAAGTTGGATTTTAATATAATCACCTATATTTAAAAATTAAACCAAAAGTTAAACTGGTAAGAAATTTAAGATCTAAAAAGCTTATTACTATTAGATCGTTTTTTAAAAATTAAATAATTTAAAATATAATTATAAAAAATTATTTTTCTCATCAAAAAATTAAAATTTAATTAAAAATTATTAATTTATTTTAGCTTATAAGAACTTATTAATTTATAAGAATAGATCAATTAATTAATTAATTAATTAATTTTTAACAATAAGAATTATTACAATAAATATAACTAGAAAGATAAAAAACAAATTAAAAATTGATTAGTTTAAGATTTTATGGTTGAATCGACAGATTGATTGAACTTTTTAATCAATGATAAACACAATCACATTTAAAAATAATAAATGATTAACATAATTTTTCTATTCGAAATTAGTTTAAACTTTTAACGATTTTAAGAAATTAAAATTTGATTGTTTTCACAGTTAAAACCATACTATTTTATCAATTAATTATTTACCATTACAAAAAGTAATTTGCATAAACAATTCATATTATTCCATCGAATAAAAATTATGTTCTTCAATCACATAATTAAATATTTAAATAATTAATATAAATATTTTAGTAATGAAGAATAACTCTAATTGTTACACACATATATATAATACATATCATCCAATTTAAAATATATATACATGAGCAGCCTTATATTTTTTTAAAATTACAAAACGACGTCGTTTTGTTCTTCTGCTAATCAACCTATGACTTGATCAGGTTGAACCATGTTAACCCGCTATCTAGTCCAACTACTAATTAACCACATGAAGTATTAGGAGACCCAACATGGCCAACTAAATTGCCACTTTCATCTATAAGGGTTATGACACAAGAGGTCTCACTCATTCCATATCCTTCGAGCTCCGAAAAATGTCGTATTGTTGCTCTGATTAATCCGTGACTTGATTAGGCTGAACTATTTTAACCGTGATTCAGTCAATTAAGGCTAAAATTGACATCTATGATGTTGCAAACTCAAGATCATCTAGTCTAAACCAATCGAGTACCGTCCAACCATAAAATCACTACATTTAATTCTTGCAAGACTCCACCTACTCCAACCAACCCTAATTGAAAAATGATAATCAATGAACATTTTAAACTTATTTTCTCCTTAGACTCAACAGCGACACTTGTGCTTATTGCATTTAAAAGTCCAGAAGCGTGGACTCGTAAGCCATCAGTAGACAACAAGCCACTGGCTTCATCGATTCTTTCCATTGTAATTCTCAGACTTCTCGATATCACATTCCTTATTCGTAGTACCTTATGCTCCTCATTGGGTTTGATAAGGACCAATGATTTTGGCTATTTTAAAATAATATAAATATAATATTATCGTATATTTATATTATTTAAATTTATAAATTAAAATAACAAAATTTAAAGAGAAATCCTATTCAATCTAAACTTTAAACGAGTTTATCTTGAAACTAATGATTAAAAAATTCAATTGAATTGATCAGTTTAACCGTAAAAGTCTTAAATAATTCAACTTTTTAGTTCAGTTTTTATTTTTTATAAAATAATAAATTCTTTTAAATAATATTTTAATTAAACTTCAAATGTTTCGATAAGATAATATCTTTTAATTATATTTTAAATTCTTTATTTTTACTTAATTTTTAGTCTTTAATATTTATTAAATATTTTAAACCTTAAACTTTTTATTTTACTAGTTCAATTTTTAATTTTGTTTTAAAAACATTGCGTTAAACTCAATTAACTAAGTTCTAATTTATTGAATTCATACCAAATCATATCAAACTGAATTGAGTTTAGTAAATTTCAACTATGAGAAGTACACAAGAACACGGGTATTTACGTCTTTTCACTACGACTGAACGGCCATATATAGAGAACGGATCTTCTTTTCTACTAGATTAATTTCTACCTTATTTCATTAAATCTCAACCATATATTTTCTTAAGAATAACATAAATGAATTTTCTTAAGAATAACATAAATGAATGAACAAAATTAACAAGGTCGTCTGGTCCCCATTTATGGCCATGGTCTTAGGAGGGCAAAATCGTAACTTAGCTCTCATTCCCCGACAAGTCATAGCTGTAATATTAAATAAGTCCTCCTGGCGAATTAACTTCTCCCACGTGGCGTGGCCTCGCCTCACAAAAATTAAAATTCCGTACTGCGAAGCTTATTAATTTTAATATACGATAATTTAAAAAATAAAGAAATTATAAGTCAACAACATGGATACATGTGTTATTATGGTTGCAACAACTCAAACCAACACAGTAACGATGTTTCGGTCTTATAGATTAGAATATGGACACGATATGATATGATATGATATTTTCTTCTGAGCAGCCATCAAACTTTCATCCAATCTCCTACGTTGGTGGAGCCACTGTAGCTGGGGCAGATTTATGTCAAAGTTGCGTTATCCATAATCCACATTTTAGCATAGACGGGAAGGAGTTAATAATATTTCGATTAAATCTGACTTAAAATTAAATAATTAAATAAAAATTAATTTTAGATTAGTTTTTAATTCAGTTTAATTTGAATTGAATTAATTAATTAATTAAAATAATATTATTTAAATTTAAATTTTGATAAAAGGTGTCTGAACTAAAAAAGTTTAAATTCTGTTTAAACCATTATTATTTCTATTTTAAATATGTATTGAACTAATTTTCATTTTTACGTAATAATTTATTAATTACATGATTCAATTAATTCATTTAACAAATTAATAAGTTTCGACAAAGTCAAAATTTAAGAAATAATTATAAAAAGTATGCTATATTTAAAATTGAAACAATTGAAAGTGTAACTACCCACACCTACACACACCCACCAACGTCCATGCGCACAGATACGCACACGTACAATATTTTAGAATTTTTTAAAATTCAGGGTTAAAATTTTTAAGTTAGGAACTAATGTTTTAAACAACGACAACACTTAATAGAAAATTAGTTGAAACGCAAAATTTGAAGTAATTCAGTAATACATAATCTTACCTTTAAGTAATAGCAACGTTTCCAAATGACTCATACAAATGAACTAATATTTTAAAAAATATATAATTTAGGTCAAAAAATTGTTTTTACTGAGAACTAATATTTTAAAAAATATATAATTTTGGTCAAAATATTGTTTTTACTGATATAACCTGTCCATTAAATGTCATGTGGATGTCCATCTATTAGTCATATTAACAATTTTTTATTTATTTATAAGAATTTAAAAATTTAGTCGTTAAATTAAAATTTTAAAAAATTATGAAACTTTTGAACATGTTATCTGAACAAAAAATCAAAGTTATTTTTTTGATAAAAAAATAAACAATAACAAAACTTAATAAAAAATTCGCTAAAATATAAGATTTGAAGAAGTATAGTAGTAAGCTGTCTTATTTTTAACTAGTAAAGACGTTGTTTCCAAATGACCCACATAAATAAACTAATGTTTTAAAAGTAAAATAATTTAGGTCAAAATGTTGTTTTTACCTATATAACGTGTCTATTAAATATTACGTGGATGTCTACCTGTTAATCATATTAACAAAAATATTATTTTTCCTTATTTATAAGAATTTAAAATTTTAGTTGTTAAATTAAAATTTTTTAAGAAATTATAAAGCTTTTGAACATGTTATCTCAACATAAAAATTACAGTTATTATTCTTTTAATAAAAATTTAATACAGGTAATAATATCATATAAATTAGTGTGTCAAAAGACGGATTAACTTGATTTTGATCGATTAAACATCGCTCCTTACGATGCCGTTTTGGACGTGGGTGCAAATCGGAAGTAGGATAAAGTTGCTTTATGTCTCTCAAATTTGTTGAGGCTTATCGTTGACGAGGATTGACCCAAATTAATGATAGAAACGACACTTCGTTATGAATTTACCCAACAGGAGTGTCTGGACTCTACTCCCTTGAGAATGACAGAACCACCCTTTCCTTCAATTATAAATCCATATTCGATTATTGATAACAATGTTTGTAGTAACAGAACTTAACGTGATAGCTGTTTTAGAATTTGTTAGCGAGATAACAGGAGAAGATAGCTTTTGACTAATGTGATATATTTGTATTGATAGAGAAGTTGTCTATAAATAGACAATCACAACCTGACTATGCCCGAACCGCTTTACATGTATGTTAAAGAAATAACAGAAATAAAAATAACCAACTATCTCCCACTAGTCTCTGTAACGTCTCCCACTAGTCTCCGTAACGTTGTGGCACACGATGCTCCAACTATCACCCACTAGTCTCTGTAACGTAGTGGCACACGATGCTCCCTTCTCGGACGTTCAGTTGCAATTGATTTGTGAGGATTTAACGTATCAATTATTTCTTATTTATAAAATATGGTGTTAAAAAGAGAGAGTGTGAATACTATAAAAAGTAACGAAAATGGGAATTATACCATGAGTTCATATTGTTACTTACTAACAAAGAAAACTTTGGGGGAAGATGCCAACCTTCCCAACTAAGACTGTCAATTCCAATTAAATGCACAACTTCTCTGACCTAATTCTTCCTTTTCAAGTGGACGCATTGAATTGTTTAACCATCAATGGCACAAAACAGTTGAGCAGATTAAGTTTACCTAAGTCCCTCTAATTATACAAAAGATAAGACTAACTTTCCCTTTCAAGTTTCACAACTTTCTTAAATACACAACTACCAACAAATTGTGTCACTATTGATATTTTTTAAAAATAAGTTTATTTTTTATTATTAACTGTCAAGAATCTCAGATCAAGTAAATGTGGGTACATTCAATCATTTATAATAGCGTGCAAACCTCTTATCTTAGCTTTTAAGGGTGAGTTAAATTTGTCCATTTGTCCAATATATTCAGCAAATAAACAGCCCTATTTTGAACTGAGGGGTGTGTGTTAAGAATCCCGCATCGAATAAATGTGAATATATTCAGTCATTTATAATAATATACAAATCTTTTTTTTAAGCTAATTTTTGAAGGTGAGTTAGACCTTTCAACATCCGCTTTCTTTAATGAAAATTTATAATTATTATCTAAATTTGGTGAATTTTAAAAAAATAAAAATTTCTTTTGATGTCAAAAGCTTTATTCTTTGCTCACAGTAATTAAGGACAAAGTTACGAATTATTACACTTTTTTAGAAAACTAGTAAGGCCCTTTTTGGTAATTTCGTATTGTGACTCTTCACTTAAAACCGATACGTTTCCCTCTCCGAGCTTCCTACTTATTCGATACCCAGAAGAGGCTCACATACCACATGGCACCACCGAAACCGTCTAGAAAGTTCCCGCCGATAAAGAACTGCGGTGGCTCCGCCTACAACTCTATCGCCGCAGACCTCGATGGGACACTTCTGCTGTCGAGCAGCTCCTTTCCCTACTTCATGCTGGTGGCCATCGAAGCCGGTAGCTTCCTGAGAGGACTCGTCTTGCTTCTCTCGCTGCCACTGGTGATCGTCTCCTACTTCTTTATCTCTGAAGCCATTGGGATCCAGATCCTCATCTTCATCTCTTACGCTGGCCTCAAGGTCCGAGACATCGAGCTCGTCTCGCGAGCTGTTCTGCCCAGGTAATTGTTCGTCTAGCTGTTTCGTGGTAATTTATTAGGTTAAAACAAGCTTATGATTAACGACAACCAAATCTATCCACGGCGGTGGCAGGTTTTATGCGGCGGATGTGCGATCGGACAGCTTCGATGTGTTTGACAGGTGCAAGAGAAAGGTGGTGGTGACAGCGAATCCTACCATAATGGTCGAACCGTTTGTGAAGGATTTTCTAGGCGGAGACAAGGTTTTGGGAACGGAGATTGAAGTGAACCCAAAGACTAAGAGAGCCACCGGTTTTGTAAAGAAACCCGGCGTTTTGGTCGGAAAATGGAAGAGGTTGGCGATCTTGAAGGAGTTCGGAGACGAGTCTCCGGATCTTGGAATCGGAGACCGTGAGACCGATCATGACTTCATGTCGATTTGCAAGGTTTGCGTTCTGCTTTTCCCAACTTATCAACAGTGAAACAGTAACAGTAAAAAGAGACGATGTAATTAAAATAGCAGGTCTAAGTAGATAGTGGTTGGTTAATGCTTTCAATTCTACGGGACCCACAGTCTTTAACCATCTCCAACTGTCTTCCATATGCCACCTGGAAATTATGTTGGTCAAATTTACATATTATTAATAACCTCTTAAATTTAAAAAATATATTTATGAATTAAATTATGAAAATTCTTTGAAATATAAACATTTTAGTAAATAAATTAAATTTTATATTTATAACTAAATTATTTTTTTCTTTTTTCTAATTATGAACAGGAGGGCTACATGGTGCAGCGCCGTACGCCCGCGGCTACAGTACCTGTCGATCGTTTGAAGAGCCGCATCATCTTCCACGATGGACGGCTAGTGAAACGCCCGGACCCACTCAACGCTCTCATTACGTTTATATGGTTGCCATTTGGCTTCATCCTATCCCTACTTCGGGTATACTTCAACCTCCCACTTCCGGAACGCATCGTACGGTACACATACGAGATGCTGGGCATCCACTTAGTGATACGCGGGAACCCACCTCCAGCTCCATCACCGGGGACCCCAGGAAACCTCTACGTTTGTAATCACCGTACAGCACTGGACCCCATCGTGATCGCCATAGCACTCGGACGCAAAGTATCGTGTGTTACATACAGCGTAAGCCGGCTCTCGAGATTTCTCTCTCCAATCCCAGCCATTGCTTTGACGCGTGATCGTGCGGCTGACGCTGCGAGAATCTCAGAGTTGCTCCAGAAGGGCGATCTAGTGGTGTGCCCAGAAGGGACCACGTGTCGCGAACCCTTCTTGCTAAGATTCAGTGCTTTGTTCGCAGAGATGAGCGATAGGATCGTGCCGGTGGCCGTCAACTGTAAGCAGAGCATGTTTTATGGGACTACCGTACGAGGAGTCAAATTCTGGGACCCTTACTACTTCTTCATGAACCCGAGGCCAACGTACGAGATCACGTTCCTGGACAGGTTGCCGGAGGAAATGACGGTGAAAGCAGGAGGGAAGTCGGCGATCGAGGTGGCCAATTACGTGCAGAAAGTGCTCGGCGACACGTTGGGTTTCGAGTGTACTTCTTTGACGAGGAAGGACAAGTACATGTTGCTTGGAGGGAACGACGGGAAGGTTGAATCCATTCACAATGGGAAGAAAGCGTAGAGCTAACGTGAAAAGAACATGTTTTTAGTACTTATGCTACTTTCAATTTCGTTTTTGGTCTTCTAATTCATTGTCGGAAGGAACAAATTCAGGTTGCAATGTCTTCTTTTAAGATCTTAGTTTTATTAGGTAAGTCCATAATCACTTTCAGGGGTTAGAATTTTGAAGCAAGCTTATGGATGATAAGTGTCATTGAGGATTATTGGCATGTCCGTATGGTTAATGAACAAACCCTCTTATGTTCAATATCTCAATTATTATTGTTTTTTGGTTAACCAAAAATTTAATGATTATTTTAAAAATTAAGAAGAATAGTAATAACAATCCAATAAAAATCCTTTTTTATTTTGAAAAATGGAGGAACCCAAGTCGCTATCATTTGAATGTGCATTGGGTAAACCTTCAGATTGACACAATAGTCTGCAAATTACGTCAATCAAATACTTCGTGCTAGGCAAAGCTTTATATGACAAGCTCGATCGAAAGAGTGTAAATAGGGGGATTCGAATAAATGACCTTTTGGCCCTATATCTCTTACTTTACCAACTCAACCACCTCTTAGAAGGCCTAATAAAAATCTTGCTCAAATACAAAATTTGAGAAGGTTAAAATTAGTCCATCTCACTTCTAATTAATAAAGAGATTGTGTACAAAAATTAACATATAAATAGTAGAATTAAAAAAAACTATATATAGAGTATATAATTTTTTAGTGAGGGTAATTACTCTTATTGGAGACCATTTGAGTCAAATCTATCATTTAGCTTATAAAGTGATTTGATTTAGAAAATGTAATTAAAAATTATTTTATATCATTAAATTTATAATAATTATGGGTTTTCGTATTAAAAAGATTAATTTTGTAATTAATTATATTAAAATGTTTTTAAAAATTTTATCACTTATTAAATAATACGATACTTTCAATACAATTTAGTTTGATTTTGACAAACCTAATAAATTAGATTTATATTAAATAATTTTTTAATTGATTTAGAGTTTGAGATTGGTGTTTAAGATTTCTTGTTGATTTTTTTAAAAAATAATATCATTAGCGATTTTGATAAATCACTTAAACCCTATTTATTACTAAAGATTGTAATAGGGCCACTCTGTCTTGTGTGACCGAAGTTAATAAATTTGGTCTATGTTATTAAAAAATTAAACCTTAAATTGAGTTATTTAAGCCTGATCGGACTCAAGGCTCAACTTATATCATTTTGTTAAAAATGATTTCAATTTTCTTTTTTAATTTGAGTAGCCCAATCTCAATCCTACGCATCAAAATCTTTATATATTACTTAGATTAGTTCAGTAGAAAATGAATCAGATCTCTTATTTTAATTATAGTGTTTGTAACACCCAAATACCCCCTGGGAGAATATGTGGATGCCACCCAAGACAGAACAAACAAAACAAAACATTACACTGATATTTATTTTATTTAGTAACTCAAAA
>JANZLC010000004.1:2524589-2545131 GCA_026413385.1 Erythroxylum gracilipes
AGAAAGGGAGGAAACAGCTTCAACCGGTATTGAACAATAACACTGATACTACCTATTTATCGCATTTGTCACTGTGCGTCACTATGCATGCTTGAACCTGATTCGTCCGCAGCGTCAATGTTACTATTGGGTTACTGTGGGATGAATAGTGAAAAATACACTTATGATTTCGGAATCAACTAAATCCCAGAAACTCCAAACAACTTCCAAAAATTCACCAAAAATTTCGTCATAAAATACTGACTTCCAAATAATTGTTCAAAAAATACTCCATACGTCACCAATAATTTCTAAAAATAATCGAAGTATCCAAAAATTACTAAAATTCTCTTAATATTGTCCAAAAAATCCGAAGTGTCATTAAACTAACTTACCCGGAAACTGCCATGAATGCATGCCAAAATGAGACAAAACATAAATCGGACTCAATTTGCTTAATATGCTAACCCCTAATTTGGGGCGTTACAGTGTTCCTATAATATTTTATTAAATCTCATTCATATATTTTTATTTATCGATTAATTCAATAAAGGAGAGATCAGATCTCTTATTTTGATTATGATATTTTTATCATATTTTTTACATAAATATATGAATGAGATTTAATAAATAATAAAACAAATGATATGACGACACTTGGAACAGATAAAACGAACGAGAGAAGCTTGTCCTCGTAAAGAATGGAAAAGAATATGCGAACAATAGGAAATTTGGATACAATAAAAACAAATTAAAAAAGCCAACACGCAACCTAAGTCGATTTTGTCCTAATCCGTAACAAGAACATCAGCTACCCTTCTAGATTTATCAATTTACTTAAGCACCCCCAACGACCATACACCCGTCTGCTTATTACGTTCTCCTCCAAACCTTATAAAACGCACCAGCATCTGCTAAACTACATAAGGGCAGTATAGGCATTAAGCCAGTCACCAATAAGATCAAAATAGATATTCTTTATCCAATTATTGATCTGTCTCTTGCGGTATCCTTTCTCGTCGGTTCACCGTAGCCATCAATTTACAAGGTCGGAACCACCGAGTCGGAGCCCCTAGAGAACCGTTGCACTTTGTCGACTGGTCCGATTTTGCCGGGAGTTTGTTTTTTTGGTATGTTTTTACACTCTCTTATTCGAATGATTGTTTTAACTTTGGTTTCTTGCTGCAGAGGATGGGGCAGAGAAGGTGGATGATTGTGGAAGTTATTGCGTTTTTGCTTGTCCTGTCTTGTGGGAGAGGTAAGTAATCTATCAGAGCGCAGCTTAGATTCCAAAGTTGAAGAGTGCTTTTGTCTTGGAATGTATTAATGCTACCTATGTGTAGTTTTGGAACCTTGGACTAGTGTCATTATTTACAAGTTTGTGTAGATTGTACTCTTGTTCTTTGTGTGTGTTGTACTCATGTTTGGTATGGTGGGAAATGAAACATGATTATGTGGTTTCGTGCAGAGCTAAGTATTAAAGAAAAGTACAGGAACAAGCACTTAGATCATCTACCTGTTTACAATCATACTCTTGCCACAATTTTAGTGGAGTATGCTTCTGCGGTAAGTTGTAGGAAAAACGCTGACGTAGATTCCTATTTGAATCATAGTGTGTTGTGCAAGATTCCTATTTGAATTCATAGTGTCTTGTGCATTGTATTGTTCTTGAGAGCATAGGATTTCCCATTTGGTGTATGAAAGAAGCTTTGTGCATGCAGGTGTACATTTCAGATTTAAATGAATTGTTTACTTGGAGTTGCTCGAGATGTGATGGTTTGACCAAGGTACGATTGTTCGTGTTTGTGTTCGGTTTTGGATTTGATTTTAATTAGGTTGCTGTTGTTAATTGAATGGTTCAATCTTTTGTGGATTGAAACAGGGGTTTGAGATTATAGATCTGATTGTTGATGTCCAGCATTGCTTACAGGTGAATTCTTAGTACTATCACTGATGTATTGGTGGAATAGATCCCATTTTCTTTTCCGCTTGTGTGATGTATAATTATTTCTTGTAATATTCTTTCATTTCACTTTCATGGCTATTCACTTATAGGGATTTGTTGGGGTGGCAAAAGATCTTAATGCTATCGTTATTGCCTTCCGAGGAACTCAAGAACACAGGTAATAATCTGTTCTTTTGCTTCGTATTCGCTTCAAAATAGTGATTTGTGATTTGCGTCTTGGCATGTGAGAAAGTTAAGTTACTGGTATTGGTCCAAAGTACAGTAGGACACCCATGCTTTATTCTTGACTAAGATAAACTTGTGTGATTCCATATCCAGAAAGCCTGAACTACCAATTGGGGTTCTTTGATGATCTGTTAACCCTTTTGATGCTCACTGCTCAAGTATACTATAGCTCCACTATATCCATTTCTGTTCTTGTGCCAGCTTTTGATATTCTGCGTAAGTTTACAAATGGTTTATTGGATTTTAGCTTTATTTTTAAAGCGATCAATTTTACAGCATTCAGAATTGGGTCGAAGACTTGTACTGGAAACAACTTGACCTAAATTATCCCGGCATGCCTGATGCCATGGTATGTATCGCATAAAAAGTTAATCTTACCATTGACTAAAGTGTATGACGGAGTTTATGGTCTTGCTCTCTTTCTCTTGCTCTGCAATTCATCTTGTTTTCCATTTCTATAGGTGCACCATGGATTTTATTCTGCTTATCACAACACAACGGTACGCCCTGCAGTTCTTAGTGCTATCAAAAGGGCAAAAGATTTTTATGGAGAACTCGACATCATGGTGACAGGCCATTCAATGGGAGGGGCTATGGCGGCCTTTTGTGGGATTGATTTAATCGTAAGACAGCTCAACCTTTCTTGACGGACATGATTGAGTATTGATACATATGCCGAATTCTTAGTCTTCTTTGTTTATATACGTTTGTTGAGCTTCATGTAGAATGTTCGGCTATATGTGCCCATTATTCAAATATCGGTCTGAAGACATATCTGCTTATTCCAGGTGAATCATGAAGCAAACAATGTTCAGGTTATTACCTTTGGACAGCCTCGTATAGGCAATGCAATATTTGCATCTTATTACAGTGAACTGGTTCCAAATGCAATCAGGGTTACCAATGATCATGACATTGTGCCTCATTTGCCTCCTTACTTTTCTCATTTTCCTCAAAAGACATATCACCACTTTCCGAGAGAGGTAAATTTCCTTTGCTAATTTGCTGCTAATGAATACTAGTTCCGTGATTTAATCCTTTTCATTCCTTTGCAGGTGTGGTTGTATAACATTGGACTCGGAAGTCTAGTTTACAAAGTTGAGAAGATATGTGACAGTTCCGGTGAAGACCCAAACTGTAGCAGGTAATTCTTCCTCTTTTCTGCGGTAGCATTAGACTTGGTTGTAGTGGGAAGTCTAGTTTACAGTTATTCTTTGCAGGTCCGTGCTAGGCGACAGCATTTCGGACCATTTAGTCTACTTGGGAGCTGAAATGATGGGAGAGACATGGAGATCTTGTGGAATTGTAATGAATTCTCGTATAAACGAATATGGCACAACAGATGTACAAGGAAATATTGTCTTCTCCAAACACCTTACCTCCCCTGTTCTGAAATTAAACACAGAAGTTGGTGTTGGGAGCAGCCAAGCTTAGAATCTTATACTAGCGGGACATGATTCATCCCTTGGAGTTAGTCACACGGCCAGCCAGACAAGTTGTGGGTTTGCATTGTCCTTTTAGAGGATTTCAGGTTCAGTTCAGGTTTATCTGATGAGCATTCTTGTGGTCTTGGTCGGTGGCAAACTGTACACATGTACGGAAACCTGTAAATCACCGACCTTGTAAGTGTAAAAAGCGAAACACATTAATGATTTAAAGAAGTTTCAGTGTTCAATGTTATCATTTATTGTTAATTGCTTGGTTTGCTAAAAGCGTCTTTATGAAATACCTCGAGGCTTATTTTCCTACATTTTTAAAACGTTTAAAATAGATTTTAAATAGGGGAAAAATTTATGAATTAATTATTTGTGAGATAAATGTCATATTGTAAGTTTTGCTGTCATATAATTAATTTTTTTAAATTAATCAAATAATGAGTTTTAGAAGGAGAGTCTTGGAATAACCGGTAAAAATTACTTTTTTATCATCAAAAAATTACAGGTTTGAATCGCAAAAATAATTTTTTTTGTGAAAATTCACGAGTAAAGTTTCGTACATCAATAAATCCGAGCATCTTGTGCAGTATTTGGGTTAATTTTTAAAGAGTGAGTTTTACAACCACATAATAATGAAGTTTATTGTTGTATATTTCATACACTAGGTTTCACTTGTCACTTAGACAAGTAAGAGCCACTATTAATGGAATCTACTTTTTTAGGGTTAATTGTTCAAACTTTCTTCAATTTTTTTAATTATATCCTGAATTTTAAAAAGTAGTAATAAAATGTTCAAACTTTCAATTTTTTTTAATTCTAGTTCAAATATCAAAAAGTGGCAATAAAATATTTAAACTTTCAAATTTTCTCAAATTTAGCCCGATGTTATCTGTTTTTCTCCCGATGTTCTCAACCATTTATTTTCTGTTTGTTCTTCTGACATCCCAAACTATTCTTGCATTATCGCATACTGTGTCTGTAAGATCGTTGAGACTGCTTAATCTGATTTATGTTATTTTTAAACTTAATAGAAATATTAACGTATAGTTAGAATTGAAAAAATTTGAAAGTTTAAGTATTTTATTGTTATTTTTTAAAATTCGTGCTAAAATTAAAAAAAATAAAAGTTCGAATATTTTATTTCTATGTTTTAAAGTTCTAATTATGATTAAAAATTAATAAAAAATTAAGCTTTTCTTATGTAAATAAAAAACAAGATTGACATGACATTCAATTGATAAAAAGTTAGAACTTTTAAAATTTTCAACCAATTTGTTATATGTTATGTCATAAATGTTAAGTTTCAAAATATAATATTGTAAGCCGGCTTAATTTGAACAAGTATTTTTTTTGGTCTCAGATAAGGGTATCTATCGACGAACCTAGTGACTAATCCTTCGCTGATTTGTAGACACCTTACATGACGAGACAGTTGACCCAAAAATTTAAGGTTGCTCCATACCCAAAATTAAGGATCGAACCCCTAACTTTTAGTTAAGGATAGATGAGTTCTTGCCACTCAACCACACCCCTTGAGTTTGAACAAGTAACATTTGATTTTTTTAAAAACGAATACCTTCACTTTAATTGTTCAAGCTGTAAGATGAATTTATTGAAAGGTTGGTAATTGAAAAAAATGATATTTTATTTAAATTTAATAAAAAAATATTATTTTCCTTAATAATACTAATTAATTAAAATGATATAAGTTAACAAAATGACAAATCGATCCATAAACAAAACGGTTCCAATATATTATTATTTTAGTTAAAAGAGTTTTTTTTATCTATTTAAAAATATTTATTATTATTAAATAAAATAATATTATTATTGTACGAAGTTTTGTACCCCGACACATCATACAAAAAGAAGTTGATTAGACGCGCTGTCTATTCCACGTCATTATCAAATCGTAAAACGCTGCGTACTATTTTTGTCTTGACTCGTGATAAGTAATTACGAAAACAATCATTTGTCCCCTTCTTGCATTCTTTTCCGGTGATCGGAGAACAACCTTTGTGCTCCTCGGGAGTAACGTCTCAGATTTTGCCTTCGTTCCCGATAATACCCCAAAATTTAAATCTTGACACAAACGAAACGCCACCGTAAATTCCGATTTCATTGCAGTGGTGTCACGGTAATTTCGTGCTTTTCTGCTCCGTCTCTGGAAGAGGATGTCGCCACTTGTCAAACGCTCGTCCCTCCTTCTCTTATTATATATTAAGAACACTGAGCTGTTTCGACTTCTGAAGAATACAAAATATATTGCAGTAGTAACAGCGAAAGGAAAGAACTGAAAATGGTATAGACTATAGCAGCTCTGAGCTTCTTCAAATCTGTTTCACCGTACTCTGAAACAATGGCCTTCGGTGGTTTGCTATCGAACCGGAACTTCGGTTCCTTCATCGGCTCAGGTATGGTTTAGTGTGCCTCAATCTCTTTCTGCATCTCGCTTTGAAGTTCTCTGCATATTTTGATTGCTTGCTCTAGAGTGAAGTTAGATTGTATCTGGTTTAGCTTATCTTTGAAATTCTGAGAAAGGAGAAGTTCAATCGCGTGTGTTCTGGATTTTACTTGTTTGCTTCGCGTTGGCAGGTAAAGTTGGACAAAGAGAACCTGGTTGTTCACATCGCACAAGCGTTTTCAGTGTGCGATGTGTGGAAGGGAGTGTACTCTGTCAAAAGCTACAGAGCCGAACGGCCACTTCAGGATTATCGTATTCACCGTCTCTTCAATCTTCAAAACTCTCAAGACTTTTTTGTTATTCCTATCCGTGTCCTGGTAATTTCTGGTCTAACGAAGGTCAATGCGGTCATCTTGACTGTCTGAAGTTGGAGAGAGCTCGTGCGTCGGTGGAGGGGAATGTTCAAGAAACATCTGGTTGGACGGAGCATTTTCCGAAGCGTTGGGTCATTGTGTTGCTCTGTTTTACTGCGTTTTTGCTATGTAACATGGACCGTGTGAGTGCTAGTTTCTAGTTTTTTATTCAATTTCTTTGCTTCACGTTTCAACTCTGTGCATTTTGCAAGTGATTAATGATTTAACTAGTTGGAAGGAGCCGTTCAAATCAAATGTTGAACTTGATATAACCGTCTTCTTTTAGATTGCTTTAGGTTCACGGAATTGTTTGTGAATCTAATATGTTGAATTGTGCAAAATATTATAGCAAATTTATTGAGGATTGAGTTCTTCGCAACTGATATAATTTGTTCCTACCTAAGAATTGAATTGTTGTAAAAACTATCTTTTGAGTTCCATGTGAAAATTAGAATTTCTATTCTTTATGATAGAAAAGCAGCAGAATTGGAATTGATACTCTCAATTCTAACTAACTACCAATTCTGAGCTTCCAAAACTCATCCTTCATAAAATAAATGTTTATTTCAAAATTTTCATGTTATGTTTTGTTTTCATAGCTCAGTCATATGCTAGCTTCAATTTTGTGCTGTAGGTGAATATGAGTATTGCAATACTTCAAATGTCTAAAGAGTTCAACTGGAACAGTGCAACTGTTGGATTAATTCAATCATCATTTTTCTGGGGCTATCTACTGACTCAGGTATGATCTCAGATAGTCATGAATTTTGAGTTTCATCTAGGACTCAATGTTCAAACATAACTTGTTTTTACTGGCCTGTAGATTCTTGGGGGTATCTGGGCAGATAAACTTGGTGGAAAGCTGGTGCTGGGTTTAGGAGTTGTCTGGTGGTCAATTGCTACAGTTTTGACGCCTATTGCTGCTAGAATTGGACTTCCTTTCTTGCTTATGATGCGTGCTTTTATGGGGATTGGCGAGGTCATCTCTTCTGATGACTTTCTAGTTTTGATATGCTTTAAACTTTCCTTTGGTAGTATAAATGTGGCTTGTTCATGTATTTGTTTCATTTCGATAAGCTGTCATAACACTATGAAATGAGAGTAGAATGAGCTTGGGCATGTGAGATTCAGTTATCTCATACTCTTTTTGTGTCTAATCTCTCAGTCTCATACTCCTTTTATAGCATTTCCTATCTTTTTTTATAGAATATTTTGGTTGATCTAGTGACTAACTTTATATTATGATAGGATTTATATTGAATTTCAACATTCATGCACTCAAAACGTGTGATATTTTTTTGTGGCAAGTGAATTGAGTATTATCATCTTCAACTATGGTCCAATTTCCCTACAGGGTGTTGCCATGCCTGCCATGAATAATATCCTTTCCAAGTGGATTCCGGTTTCAGAGAGAAGCAGATCACTTGCCTTAGTTTACAGTGGAATGTATCTTGGTTCTGTTACTGGATTGGCTATTTCTCCCATTCTAATACACAAATTTGGGTGGCCATCTGTATTCTACTCCTTTGGATCCCTTGGAACTATTTGGCTTGCATTGTGGCTGAGAAAGGTAATTTATTTGTTTTTGATAGTTGTTTTTCATGGCAATAAATCAGAATTATCAAGTTTGCTTTAATTACAAGATTTGGTACGATAGTTTTGTTTGAGTGCATCTCATGCAATTCAGTTCTTGGGACAAACATAGCTGAACTTATATATTGATAAAGTTGAGGATCCGATGAAAGAAATTATCTGCTGCCTCAAAATGTTCGTTGCAGCAATTATTCACTTTATGTCTCACGAGAACCAAAAATTTAATTTGAGCATGCACAGGGTGCGGCATATTATTGATTTGTGAAAGATGGGATCAAGTTATAAATTATGACCAAAGAAACTCGAATGTGGTTTCTTGTATCTTTGCTTGGTTTACCCCAGGCGCATAGCTCACCAAAGGAAGATCCAGAACTTAGTTCTAAGGAGAAAAATCTCATCTTGAGCAGTAAGGAGGCGAAAGAGTCTGTTTCAGTTATCCCTTGGAAGTTAATATTATCAAAAGCTCCTGTTTGGGCTCTCATTATCTCTCACTTCTGCCACAATTGGGGAACTTTTATTCTCTTAACTTGGATGCCTACCTACTACAATCAGGTAATTGAGCTAATCCCACTGCTTTTATTTGATTTCAGTTAAGTTGACCACGAAAACTATTTGTAATGATGTTTCTTCCAAGATCTACTTGTTTGTAGTTTAGTATTGGTCTCATAGTCTTTGTTTCATGTTGTTGCCTTGCTGTGCAGTGGATGCTTGTAAATGGTGATGAATCTTCAATAGTCCACTTTGAATCACGTGATACAAATATTATAACATCTTTTCTGCAAAGTTAACAGAATTGGTCGTCAATTTACTCTATGTCAGAGATTTACCGCTTCAGGCCTCCGCTATTTCTTTTATCTGTTGATGCTATTTGTTTCATGAAACAATGAGACCTTAACATATAGCATTGAAGTTACTAAACATTAAGTTCATAACTTTTATGATCTGAATCATTGGAAGTATTAAAAATTTTAACTTCTTGCCCACTACGCCTTAGCAACTCTTAAACTCAAGACAACTTATCATTCTCACCTTAATTTTGTTATGGCTATTTTTTTACAAAAATTTATGGAGGTTAAGTTGTTGTATTTACCTATTTTCATGATTGTTTTCTCAGGTGTTGGACTTTAATCTCACTGAATCTGGACTATTCTGTGTCTTGCCATGGTTGACTATGGCAATTTTTGCAAACATAGGAGGTTGGATTGCAGACACACTTGTGAGCAAAGGTCTTTCCATTACAACAGTTAGAAAGGCAAGGAGTTATTTCTTGTGTCTGTTTTGGTCGTCATCATCTTGTTGTTAACCAGATAATAGTTCTTCTAACTTCTATATTGTAGATAATGCAATCTATTGGATTTCTGGGCCCAGCCTTCTTTCTTACGCAGTTGAGCCATGCTACGACTCCTGCTCTGGCCGTACTATGCATGGCTTGCAGTCAGGTTTGTTTGAATACGATATCAATTTCAGAGCCTAAATTGTTTGTTATTTTTCATTCAATAGTTTTTAATTAAATTTATTTCTGTTATAATCTTTTCCAAAATGTTTTTACATTTATTTTCAATATCACCTGTTTTCAATCAAGCTATAGCATCTGCTTCTCATCGATGTGTTCTTCATTCACCTTTACGTGTAAGCTTTTTATAACAGTTAACTGGTAAACGGGAAATAGATTGGATTTTAAATACTTAATTAGACAGATAATGAACTTGAAAAACTCTGTATTTAGACCTTTTTAAGGAAGTCAAACTCAGGTAAGTTGTCTGATGTAGAGTAAGCACAAGTCTAATAAGCAATCAAATATGATATGATTAGAACGGTCCAGAAAGTTTCTGTTGGATAATTTTGTGATCTGGGAATTACTAGCTTGCCCTATCATGACATCAATACGGTCAGAGATAGTGCTAGTTGAATAACTAGCTAAACACTATGCCTCCACCAAACCATTCGTTGGTGATATTGGGAAGAGAGTTTAAATGGTCGATGCTTGAATTGCTGCAGGGATCAGATGCGTTCTCTCAGTCTGGGCTTTATTCCAACCATCAAGATATTGGCCCACGTTATGCTGTAAGTTATTGCTATCTTAATTGTGCAAGTGATGTTTGAAGTGCTAACGATGTGTGTATATCTATATATATATATATGTGACATCTTCTAAAACACCACCAACAACAAACACTGATAGTTCTATTAGAATGGGGGGTCTACGGTAATTTAATATTACATAGCCTTATATGGTAGGGAGTCTATTTCCGAATATATGACATCTTATTCTGTCGTAAATTTGTACATATTCCCTTGTCAAACAATGTGATTTGTTGCATAATTTTGCATGATCGCTTGTCATTTGGTGACCCATCAATTGATTTGACCAATATCCTAATTTTTTAACATAAACTCACTATATCAATAATCACCAATATTATAATTGTACAATAAAATTTATTTAATAATAATAATAACTACTTAAAGTCACACAATTGTCGAACCATTTAGTTGATCCTAAATTTTATTGTAATCTAATAGTTTTCAAATGCCAGGGAGTTTTGTTAGGACTTTCAAACACTGCGGGAGTGCTTGCTGGTGTACTTGGTACTGCTGCAACTGGATACATTCTGCAAAAAGGTAAGCCGTTGGGATTGAAAGAGACTTGCTGTTTTTACTCGGTCATTGGATTTTCTTAAATCTTACTCCACTCACTTGATTGTGGACCCTTTTACTTCTGTTTTCTTTTTAGGTTCTTGGGATGATGTGTTTAAGGTTGCTGTGGTTCTGTACATCATCGGAACATTGGTGTGGAACTTGTTTGCTACAGGGGAGAGAATTCTGGAGTAGAACTATATGAGTGAAGACGAAACCTACAAGAAAAAGTTTCTATATAACATAGGCAACATCCAAGGAGATCGAAGTGATTAACAGATGCAGCATTGTCGACATAAGGTGTATACTTGCTGAACAGTCTACAAGGATAAAAATCCTGGTGATGAGTTAAAATGTTCCTTTCTTACCTTTCAGTAATCAAATAAAGAAAGTGTCCTCATAGCATTTGCATGTCTGTTGACATTTTGCACCCGTACAGCATTCAATATCAATGCTAGCCTTTTTAAGGCAACTCACTGCCTACTCAAAAGCCTCACAAAAGCTGTTGCAAGTTCTACGGACATAAAAAAACTTTAAAGGGCCTATAGTGAATTGGAATGTCTAATAGGAATGGCATTGGATCAGACCATCAACAACTTAGATGAAATGAAATTGTACTTAGCTTCGGCCTAAGTTGATTTCTTTTTGTGACTTGAACTGTGGCTTGATCGAGTTTTAACTCGATCAACTCGGGGCCAAAAAGTAGAGTTTGTGCTTGTAAAAATAATGGAATAATTAGAAATAAAGATAAAAAACAAGATTCAAAATCTTTTGATGATGATGTTCTGTTTGAACTGCTTGGAGTCAGTAAATTTGTCTTATATTCCTTGCCTTTTACCTTTTCCATAAAGAATCACACTCAAGACTCCCTAGTAGCTCATATCTTTTGGTATCTACTGAATGGTACAACTTTTCCTACAAATGGACTAGTGTCCTAGTACACAAGGGAAAGAGTTTACCTTACCCTGCTAGAGAATCTTGTTCTTTTAACGTCAGAATAAACCGTCTATCTATCATTGGACCACTGAGTTGGTAGCCATCACATGATTCTCTGACCCAGATATCCAATTTCAACCCTGTTTCTGACTTAAACCGGTGTTAAATATAAAACATCGTTTTGGGGGCAAGAAGAGGATGAAATTGGATAATTGGTATAAAGGATCTGAATCCATCCACATCACTACCTTTTCAGGTTCACTTAAAACCCCAGAGCTGTCATTACATTGCCAAATTGGAGAACAAATCTTTTGTTCCAGTAAGCCAGTTCTTATCAGAACAGACTAAATGAAACAGAGGATCTGTTCCACCAAATTGGATAGTATAGAAAAAGAACATAGGCAAAAAGGTAAACACAAATATAGGCATTATTTATACTTCAATATGAGCATTATTTCTGCAGAAGCTGTTACAACCAATAGAAACAAATAAAAATGAGGATGAGACATAATATAGACAAACGAAGTTTAGAAGTAAAAAAAAAAGAAGAATTTATGAAAACTTTTGAATAATGTCACCAAAAATTAAGAAAGCTTATAGTATTCTGCCTGTATATATAAAAAGTCAATGGGCTGTGTCTTGAAAGCCCAAGTAGGGCCCAATTGGCCCACAACCACTCACCTTTGCCCTCTCCTCTTCCCAAGTATATAGCATCTTCAAGTCTCACATGGATTCAGTCCCACATTCCTTAAATAACACTCACCAACATCCAAACAAGACCTTAATGTCAACCCCACCTACCGCTTCTCTCTAACGCCGTTACTTCTTCAGTTAATTCCTTGCAAATCCTTCTTCACTCTTGCCACCGTACCCTCCAAATCTCTCTTATGCACGTTAACCCTCAGCCCGTATTTCATGAACAATGTTAGTGACATCTTCTGCTCCACCTTGTGTCCCTCAACCACCGTGAGACGGTGGCGTAGTAATAGTGCCGCGGCCACCGACTTCATTTGTAGGTATGCCAAGTCCTTACCTAAGCAAATCCTCGGGCCTGCATTGAATGCCACGAACTTGTAAGAGTCGTGTGTAATGAACTTCTTGCCGTCAGATGACAACCACCTCTCTGGTCTATAGTCCATGCAATCATCACCCCACGTAGATTTCATCCTCCCTGTTGAGTATATCGAATACGTCACCGACGACCCCGCCGGAACGAATGTTCCGTCGGGCAAGACGTCGTCGGAGACAACGTGCTTGGAGTCCTCAGGCACGGAAGGGTACAGCCTCAGGGTTTCTGATAATGCTGCTTTGAGATAGATCAAACGGTCGAGTTCTTCAAACACCAAAGGCTCGTCGACCCATTCGGACAGGTCTTCACCGCGTGTCTCGATCAAGGTGGTGCATATTTCGTTTAAGATTTTGTCTTCCACCGAAGGGTTTTGGGTAAGCAACCAAAAGAACCAACAGAGAGCGACGGAGGAGGTGTCACGTCCGGCGAGGATGAAGTTGAGTGCTACTTGTTGGAGGAAGGTGTCGGAGTAGGATTCTTTCTTCTTCATGAATCTGGAGAGCAAATCGTCATTTGGGTTTCCGTCTTTTTCAAGGTTTGAGAGCTCTAGTTTCCTTGCATTGATAACCTCCGTCAAGTAGTCGTCGAGCTGAATCAAGCTCCGGCTTAAACTGACCTCCATGCCCAACCTCAGCCACTTCCTGAACTTCCAAAAAACCTCAGGCAAAATGAATCTCTGAAGAGAGGCTTCGGTGGCTCTGTCAAAAGCTGAAGCGAAGCTGTTCTCCGGCAGCCCGACGGCGCATGTCTGTGGGTCCTTACCAAAGGCCAAGCCGCATATGTTGTCGAAAGTGAGCCGAAGCAACACGTCCTGAAGATCAACCGGCTGGGCATTGGCCTGAGCCGATTCAAGAATTGGGCAAAACCTCAATTTAATGGCTCGGCTCACCCAACGAGCCATGGCTTGGCGAAGAGTCCTAGTGGTGAATTCAAGTGCGGCTGTCTTACGTTGGAACAGCCACGTGTCGCCATCGGAGTTGAAGATGCCTTCACCGAGTAGATCATGAAACACTCCTTGCCATGTGGGGCCCTTGGGGTAATTATCGAATCGGGTCTTCAAGATGTGCTCTAGATTTCTCGGGTCGCACGTGACCGTCACGAGTCCTTGTTTCTTGGCCAGAAACGGAATCGCACAGATGCACGTTTGGTACGTGCCGCCGCAGGCGCGTAGATTATCACAGATCCAGTCGTGCATGCGATCACAGTTCACGATCAATCCAGGCAGACTGCCCAGTAAAGGCCAGGCTCGTGGACCTTTCAAAGACCGTGCGATGAAAAAAAACCATAGTAGATACACGGTAACCGCCGATAGAAGCAACAAGGCTGTCGATATATCCATGGTTGCAATGTAGAAGAAGAAAAGACACTTTTTGTGTTTATGGGTACTGTGTGACTTACCTCAAAAATGGAGCTTGAAATGCAGAAAGGCTTCAATCTAAGCGACACCCAGATTGCCCTTTTCTCCAAAGATCATTTCTTTGGGTTTTAATGGCTAAAACAGAGCATTCTTCATGGGAGCAACAATGGTGGAAAGGAGGAGTGAAGTGTATGTGAAATGTGAAGAGAGTAAGTGTTAAGTACAAAAATGGAGAGAGGGGATTTATAGGTGAAATGTAATGGAAGCAATTATTATGGCCAGACTGTTATGTTGAAATAGGACCATCTCCGCCTCTCGCTTCTTTCTCTTTCTCTAAGAATGAGATGTAGGACTATAAATGCACTGGGAGGTCGTTGAGACTTTGAACGCTAGAACTTGGCTGTTTTTCGTTTTCCCTGCAAAAACCATCATTAGAAAAAGCCATTTTCAGATTAAAGAATCGATCAAGAGTTAATACTTTCCATCTCTTATCTCTCTTTCTACTTCCCTGCATGTGTGTGCACCTAAATTTGTAGGCAAAGTGAGGCTCTTAAATTCAAGCATTGAATGAAGAGAACTTAATGAGATTAGTTGAGAAGCTAAGACAGCGGAGATATATAAACAAAACAGAGCATAAAAAGAAGAAAACATGGGGTCACAAGTACTAAAACAGAGAGTCTGTTTTCAAGTACTTAAGGATCATTTGGCTTATTGTCTCATGAATATGCATCAGAAACTTCGTTATAAGACAATGAGTCTTTCCTAATTTTTTGCATCATTAAATGAAAATTGGTCTTTTGGGCAATCTAGTTAAGGTTCGGTGAGCAACCCTACAACATTTCGATATGGGATTCATTATTTTTCACTGCTCTTACTCGTCTTTTAGCACTTTCCCACTCAGAAAATGAGAACATGCACATATAATAGATATGAGCAGAAATTCCTGTGGTTCTATAACACGACCTTCATCATTGATGATTCATATGATAAAAAAGTGTGCCTGCTCAGTGACTCTGGTGTAGATACAAAGTCAAATCTACCTTGTATAAGTTCCTCACCTGAACCCCTAAAAACAGGTGGCCTTACCAGTCTGCAACTCTGCATTTCAACTCCAAATTTTGATCTCTGAATATTCCTCTCTTTAATCATTCATGTTTTACCATTTCTTCTTGAGATACAATATACATCACGGTAATCTTTTGTCCATTTTCACTTTCACAATGTAATGTATGGAAATGGAAATCAAAAGCATAGTGGCCTAAGTCATCATAAACAAACATACATTAAAGAGCTGTTGACCTATCTTTCTATTTTTGATGAACCTTTCATGTAGCTGAATTACTTGATATAAAGCACATAAACAGAGGATTCTAGAGGGGGCAAATATACCTATGCTATGCATTAACATAGTACCCTGTATCTTAATTGAGTTAAATTTATGACAGTTTTAGTGTATGAATCATAAATTTAACCTATATCATGTCACAATTAAAAAATTCAGACCTATCAAATATAAAAATAAAAACTTTAAATACCAAAAAATATTATTTTTATCTTAATATTTTATAAAAGTTTTAAATAAGTTTCTATAGTTATGCAATGAATATTAATTTAATAATGTTAGAGTGTAACAAGTACTAGTTTAGTATCATTCGAGTGTAAAGTATTACTAACAAATACGCAAAAAATTAATTTTTTTTGTGTAATGTTAATGTACAAATTATTAAGTGACTGATTCACAACAATAGTTTAAGTTACTGTATGAGGTCAACTTAATTGGTTTTATATATTTACTAACATACCTCTTCAAGTGTATATATTTACTAACACATCTCCTCAAGTGGAAGCCCTTTAGGCTTAAAACTTACACAGTCTCATTCTACTTTGTGCTGAATAATAGGTAGGTAATATAATTTGAACTCATGACCATTTAGTCAAAAAGACTCTAATACTATATTAAGTGATTGATTCACCACAATAACTTAAGCTATTATGTGAGGTCAACTTAATTGATTTTATATATTCACTAACATAAATCACATTTTAGTTTAAGTAAAATGTTTAAGCAATGCTTGCCATCAAAATATATTATTGAGTATTTGAACTGAATATTATAATCAAATTATGTAATATACAAATTATCATATGTATCTAAAAGTATACTCATTATTAAAAAAAACTAAAAATTTCAAATTCTATTAATTTTGCAGACAGTTGGAGACATTCAAAGAGTAAACTAGTTGATGATTTTATAATTGCATCATAAGATGTTGGTTGGGAGGTTAATATCAAACTCAAAAATATGTCTAAAGCCGCAGCTTGAATATTATTTTCTTGCCCTTTGCACGAAGCAATTGATGGTTGGATTCCACTTTCATAGCCCACAGGTTCTTCTGAGGCAGACATGGAAGTCTTGTGGAGGTTTGACTTTTGTGTGTTTCTGATCTAATAGATTAAGAACTCCTAGATTGGTACATTCGAAGTTGACTCTTTCCTTGCCAACCAGATAAACATGAATCAAACTTCAGACGTAGCAGTCTCAAGTCTCAACCATAAGCTATAGAACTCCTAGAGATTGGTACATTCGAAGTTGACTCTTTTCTTGCCGACCAGCAAATAAATATGAATCAACGATCATGGACGCTAGACGTAGAAGTCTCAACCATAAATTACAACTTTCCTTTCCATAATAAGTTTGCTTTATCATAAAAATCAGGAGTTCTGTGGCATTCCCAAGAGATTCTGTTCCTATATTAAGCAGTAACCGAGGAGTTATGACTGGTTTCCATAGTCGTATTTTCCAAAGAGTTAGAACCATCAAACCAATGTACGATGAGCATCTTAGTGGTCACAGGTTTGAAAAACAGGTAATTTAGGTGGACAGCTTAATTGGATATGACCTGAAATGGGTGGCTAATTTAGGTGGACGTTGGCTATGATTTAAACCACCGTGACTCCTGCAAAAGTAATAGCTAACACTTAGGGCTCTTTGATTGGATGATAATTAATGAAATGAAATATAATAGAATGGAACGAGCAGAATGATTTATAATGGAATAAAATGTAATATAATGAAAAATTATTTGGAATGAATGAAAGGGTTCATTATGTAATGTAATAAAATGTTGTTTTGGAAGATAGATGGAATGGAATGCAATGTAAAGTATAATGAATGACTATTATACCCTTGTATAATATTCCCACACAACCTAGAACCGAAAAAGTACAAACATTTGAGTGCTATGGTTTTAAAACAGCAAAAACCTGTGACTTATTGACAAACAATTAAAGTCACACTTGTGCCTTGAACAATAATGTTATTTTTTTCTATTTTCATTAATAAAAATGTTATTATTTTATTATTAATTATATACAATTTATTATTCATTATGTACAAATATTATTATTTATTATTTAATACATTATATTATATTCTATTATATTCTATTCTATTATATTTGATTTATATTTTAAAATAATTTATTTGTATTTTTATTTATATAGAAATATATCTGTGACTTACCAAAAATATGTCATGACACTCTGACAAACAATAAAGAATAAATTTATATATTTTTTCTATTTTTATTAATAAAAATTGTATTATTAATTATATACAATTTATTGTTAATTGTATAAAAATATTATTGTGTTGTGTTGGTTGTTATTAGGGTAGGGTAACAAATAATTGGTATTATGAAAAATTATTAAGGGTATATTTGGTAGTATATATTTATTAGTTTACATTCTATCTTAAACCCCTCGAATCGAAAATTTCTCATTTTCACTGTTTAGGATGGAATGGAACGTAACATGAAACCCTCCGCTTCTATCTTATTCATTTCATTCCATTATAAAACCTTATTCCAAACGATAGAAAATATTGTGTTATGTTCTATCACATTCCATTATAAAACAATCAACTAAACAGACCTTTATTGATTTGGATATCTATGTTTTGGTCCTAAAAATAAAAAAATAATGTCCAAATCTTGGTACTAAATAAAGATTTGAGTGCATATAATAACCTCAATCACTTGCACTAACTAAAGATTTGAGTACTTCTAATAATCTCAACCTCATACTCCAAATTAATATTTAAAAAATCGAACCAGAAATTAAACCAGTAAAATAAAATGTTTAAAAGTTAAATTGATATTATAAAACAAATTTGAATAATTTAAAATAAGATTAAAAGAAAACTATTTTTTATTGAAGAAATTAAAATTGAAATTTAATTGAAGAATAAGACTATTAAATAAAAAATAATTGTCTTATAAAAATTAATTGATTTATAAAAATTTATTATTAATTAATAAATTGGTTAGTTTTTAATAAAAAAAGTTATTAAAATAAACAAATTAAAATTGGATAGGAAGTGTTTTAATAAGGCTTGTTTAGCAATTATCAAATTACGTTAGTTATAGCTGATTCTATCAACGGCTAGCTAACAGTTGATTCTATCAGTCGATTTGATCAGCGGATAATATTAGTTGTTTATTAAAGATGTTTGGTAAAATTAGTTATTTAGTATTAACTGTTTAAGTATAAAATAACTTATGAAAACATAACTAAAAATAATAATTTATAAGGTCATGATTAGATATTTAATTTTACAAAATTTAAGCTTTTAACTCTAATAAAACACATAGAACATTCTTAAAAATTTTGTTGCCTATTATATTTTTATTTTGTAATTAGAATACTTATTTTATTAGTAAAAAATATTGTCAATAGCATAATACATACTCTCAAGTTTTATAATTAAAAATTTTACTTGATTGTAAAAGATTTTATAACTGTAGAATACATTCATGATTTTTAGTTATACATGATTTTTAGTTTGAATTATCTATAACATCACTATGGCATAATTAGCATAATTCAAATTTTATGAAAGGAGGGTATAACTGATTTTTTACTTATTAATTTTTGGCTTAACATAAAAAACACTTCTCTTATATAACTTTTCTAGAATCAGCTTGTTGAGGTTAAATAAGTCAACCAATCAACAATTCGCTAAAACACATTCATTACTTTTCTAGAATCAACTTATTGGGATTAAATAACCCAACTAATCAACAATTCAATAATCACATTCATTAGCTTTTTAACTTGAATTAATTAGTTAAAAAATAGCTAATAAGTTATTTACCAAACGCTAAGTCATTTAGGGAGTTAATGAATCAAAGTTAAATGATAAGATTAATTCTAAGCAATCACTGAAAATATATTACAATACTTTAAGAAATTCTTTCGAAAACTCGAATTCAGAACCTCCTACATTGAAAGACCGTTGAAGAGTCTCCGTGAAGAAATTAAATCTAAAGTCCTTGAAAAGTTGGTTCTTGTACGAAATGACAGCTGTTTACGGAAGCTAATCGTACATGGGAATAGAAAGTACATTTTGATTACAGGAGCAACCACTTATGTGAAAGCAAGCAACTTACAACAGCAAGACGTCATCGTCCAAGAACCAACTTCACATTTAATATTCCAACTCTGTTTACGAAGTAAAACTGTTATAATAATCAATTACTTTATAAAAATTTACATAATTAATTTATTATTACATATATAAATAATAGTTTCCACATATAACTTATTATTTACAATCAATGATTTCAATTGCAATCAATCTATTTATTGTACAACAATATAATAAATATTTTCATATAATTACTAATAATTAATTATTGGTAACAACAATATTCACGATAATTATGCTTGTAACAATTCCTCAACAACAATACCAAATAATAGAGCCAACAATTTATAAACAACAATATCAAACCCACTGATAAAGATGTAACAAATTATGATCAACTGCTTTAAATATTTGTTTAACAACAAAGGTTATTAATAACATAATCATTATTATATTCAGTCCGAAGTCTCGAAATAAAGCGGAGTTTAGAAAGGTCTAATAGTACACAACTTTTACCTTTACATAATAGATAGGTTGTTTCCAGTAGATCCACATGTAGATGTGACAATAAAAGAGTGATGCAGGTTAAAAAGTAAATAAGTAAAACCGTTACGCTAAATCAATAATATAATGTGTCTTCAAATTGAATGAACTATCTGCCCAATTAAACTATCAAAGGTAAATCTTATAAACTTAGAAGATGCCTGTCCAAGTTCCAATTAACATACAACTAACTGTTTTGTTTCGGAAACATACTATCAAGTTTTTCAGGAGCAATTACTAAATTTTTGGAAGAAATAGATCTAAAATACAAGTACTATTGTAACGCCCCACAGTAGGGGTTAGATAAGTAAGAGACCCGAGACGGTCTCACTTTGATTTGTTCTGTACTTAATTGTGTACTGGTCCAGACAATGAATGTTCGAGTGCTCATATGTGCTGTACTGATTGTGTACTGTTCCGAACAATGAACGTCTGAGGCGATTGTTGCATGATTATTTATTGAAAGTGCTAATTTATTACACATGAAATGTCTGAAATGATTTGTTCTGTCCGAGTTGTGGGTAAATAGGCATGCCTAGAAGGGTCTGCAGCTGCT
>JANZLC010000004.1:2555242-2566528 GCA_026413385.1 Erythroxylum gracilipes
TATATATATAATATTTTATACTAAATTTGAACTAAAAATTAAAATTTTTATTCAATAAATAAATTAAACATTTTAGATATGTTTAAAGTCTGAAAAAACTCTAGGTTAGACTTAGGATCATTTATTTAGCAACTGTTTGAATTCAGTCTTAGTGAACTTTAGTCTATGTTAACAAATTGTTATTCTTACCGTTTATTTTTGAAAGGTTTGAATCTAAAGTGACGAGAAAGGGCATGCAAGATGGTTTAGTTGAGATTAGGGAGCTTGTTAATTTCCTTGAAAGAATTAGAGGAAAGTAAAATTTATATCTTGTTTCCTGAAAAGAATTAAAGGAAAGACCAAAAATAAATAGGGTAAAATACATAAATTCACTCTTAATGTTTTAATTAAAGTTCAAATCAATGCTTAATCTTTTGCAGTTTATTAATTAACATTAACATATGTTTATATGATAGTTATTAATTATTTTTATAAAACTTAATAATAGACTCTTTAATTTGTTTAGTGCATAAATAAGCTTTATTTTTTTACATTAACTCTAATGTTTTCTTAATCATATATTAACTCCAATCAAAATTGATTTTATTAATATAGGGCATAAAATTCGTAAGCAGGCCAACCATATAAACTTATCATGTCTCTTCTAGCTCTAAAACAGATGCATAATACTTTAACTTATTAAGACACGAATGTTACTCTTTTATATCAATTAAATATTTCGAGTTGGATTCTAAAATCACTATATCTGTATAAGAAATTATAGATGACCAGCCCATAAAATAAAAACAATTAATATAAACTCATCTAAATCCCGGTGTTTTAGAAAAATAAATTAAATAAATAAGGATGCAAGCTTGACTCATTAAAAAATGTCAGCTTTTATTTCAGCAGAAGAGATATCAACAAGGGTTAAGATTCACTCTTTCCTGTTTTAAATACAATAGACTCGCCAATTCAAAAACAAATTAAATATTTTAATTTATTTACTTTTAAATTAAATTTAAAAAAAAAAACCCAATTTGTGTTTACCTTTTAGCAAGCACAGAAACTCCACTCCACAGTAGACCACGCACCGCCAAAGCCACACACACCCAAGGTCCACGCACCATTACGCAGCTACAACAGAGGTCACCAGTCAGCAGACGTAACACCACACCCACCACCACCCACTATATAACGTTTATATTGGTCAGTATTAGAGGACGTTCTAAAGCTACCGATAAGGCCGCAGCAAAAGAAAAATCACTGGTGAATGCCAATATATATCATCATTCTATTGCAGGTCTTGAAACAAGTACCCATTGAATGCGTGTTCGAGTAGCCAAACGATGAGATAGATTACAAAATAAAAGAGACAATTTCGTTACGTGGCACATGATACCTTTATGTCCGCCGATATTATAGTACATGCTTAAAACTCAAGAGAGTCTTCTATTTTATGCTTTATTTTTGTTGATAATTTTTGTGAGATATATCTTATGCATATATTAGGGACAATATATGATTTAGGTATAAGAGAGTAGGATAATATACATGATGATAAACTTTGTGAGTTTACTTACGTTCATGATATTATGATTTATATATTGACTATATCTCATGATGGACTCATATTTTTCTGATTGTTGTTATAAGTAATCCTTAAGTTAGGATATGTTGGGTTTTTACTGCTTTTCTAGTGATCTTTAAAAACCAAGACTGATAAAACTTTGTTATTTTGCAAATGTAATATGATTGCAGAAAAGTAAAGAGACGGATATTACTTAGTTCGATAGTGTAAAACTATCTACATCCAAGGTTCCTATCTATAGTGGTAAAGATTTTCACTAATCAAGAGGAATTGAAGAACAAAATACAGCGATGGAGTGTTCTGTGGAACGCCTACACCAAGAGTTTCTCAAACTCACCAGTACCCCAAAATGGTACTCTAGCACTCTCTGATTTTTCTTCTCACTATTTTCCACGCTCAAAACTACTGAAATATAGAAGAAATTGAAGCTTTGAAAAATTGTGTATGTGATATCTCCGTGTCTGATGTTTCTGTCTTCTTTTATAGCTGCTGGAGAAGAAGAAGAAGACTTCAGACTGTTTTTGCGTATATCACACAAGCCCTATGTGCCTCACGTGAGTCACTTACTCTCTTCAGCCTTTGGTCTACGTTTTATGTTATCTAAAGCTGCGTTTGTACTGATAAGCCTGCGTTTTCCTTTTGTCTTCCAAATATGTAAAACGGTAGTGTTTTAGTTGTGTTGCTTTGCTTCAGACATAGTGAAATGACTTCACTTTGGCTTATGAAATACGACACTGCTTAGAACTATCTGCTTCTGACTGAATGAATCACGTGGGAGTGACTTAAGTCACTTAGGCTTTTGACTTCAGCTGTAAGATGTTTCCATAATGTAGCTTTCTTCTTTCTTTCTTCGTACCTGTACATACTCCATCACACACTTAGCTTCTACTTCACTTCTGTTCTTCGATTTTCTTCTGTATTAGTTGCATCTGAGTGTTGATTGTTGGAGTATGTGTGATCTCCATCACATTTTTCCCTCCTACTCCATCAATCTTCACTCAGATCTGGAGAAACCTGAGAGTGATTCAAAGTACCTGAAACCCTAGTTTTTCCACAAAAATTAGTGAGATTTGATGAAATCAACTTTGATTTCATATAGCTTTCCCTCCTACTTCACTAATTGTAGCTCAAATTGAAAAACCCTAGAGAAATCCACAAAAAATTTAAAACCCTAATCTTCACCCCCTTTGTGAGATCTGCTGAATCTGACTTCGGAATCAAGAGGCTTCTATGATTTGTAAGTATTCCCTGCAAAAATTAAACTTCTTTTGTGTTAGAATTTTTGTACCGAAATCAAATGGATTTTTCTCACCTTGTATTTTTTTCAGATTGAAGGTTCCTTTGGAGATTTGATCTCTGACGAAATGCAGTCACAAATCTATGTGCTTGGATCGCTTATGGAGGACTGGATCGCGACTCAGGTACTATGTGCTCTGACTATCTATATATAGTACTGGTGTTGTGATTTCTGTGTTTATTTCCCTTAATATTCCTAATAGCCATGCTAATTCCTTTACCCCTTCTGTGATTGCATAATATTCTGCCTCTATGGTTGATAGACTTACCACTGATTGTTGTTGTGATTTCCAACATATTGTGTTTGCTGATAGTGTGAATATATATGATGAGATTGACTTCCTTGTGTCTTTATCTGTTGCATAATCAGCATCCACATAGCCATATAGTAACAGATACTTGCATTTGATTAGCTCTCTTTTAGAGAAGCATAATCCATAGTTCACTGTTCTAGATATATATCTGAGAACATTTTTTAGCCCTTGCCAGTGTTCTAAACCTGGATTGGCCATGAACTTACTTAGGATACTTATAGCATAGGCTAGATCAGGCCTTGTGCATAGTATAAGATATATTAAGCTTCCAATACCTACATCATAGGGATAGTAAGTCATAGCCTTCTGTTCTTCTTCAATCTTAGGACACTTGTCAGAAACTATCTGTAAGTGTGATCCTAAAGGAATTAAAGTAGGTTTGGCTTGCTCCATATTGAATTGAGCTAATATCTTTTGGATATAGTTCCTTTGGATAAGCCATAGTTTTCCTTCCCTCCTCTTTCTGATAATCTGCATTCCTAAAAGCTTTTGTGCTTTCCCTAGGTCTTTCATTTCAAAATGAGAGCACAATTCAACCTTAACCTCTTGAATTTTATTCAAGTCCTTCCCTGTAATGATGAGATCATCTACATAGACTAACATAAACACTACTTTAGTCAATCCTAGATCTTTGTAATATAGGCAGTAATCATATAAGCTTCTAATGAAGTTCATACTAGCAGCAACCTCATGGAACTTCTTGTTCCATTGTCTGGGAGCTTGCTTGAGCCCATATAAGTATTTTTGCAATAGGAAAACATAGTCCAGCTTGTTTTTGTCCTCAAATCCGATTGGTTGCTTCATATATATAGTATCCTCTAGCTTTCCATATAGGAAAGTTATCTTAACATCCATTTGATGGATTTCCCAGTTATATAGAGTTGCTAGGACTAATATAAGCCTAATTTTCTTGAACTTAACTACAATAGAGAATATCTCCTTGTAGTCTATTCCTTCCTTCTGCCTAAATCCCTTAGCTACAAGCCTAGCCTTATAAATTTTAGGTTCTGCTTCTGTTACTCCTTCCTTTACTTTGAACAACCACTTATTCTCAATTAATTTGGCTTTGTAAGGTCTAGGGACTAAAGTCCAAGTCTTATTCTTCATTAATGAAGAATATTCCTTCTCACAAGCTTTTTTCCATTTTTTGCATTTTTGCTTCTCATGGCTTCATCAAAAGTTTCTGGAGCCTTATTTTCTACATTTTCAGCCATAAAGCATGCAAATTCAACCAAATCTAGTTCTGTATACCTTCTATTAGGAATTCTAATTCTTGGTTGCCTATCCCTTGTGAGTTGGTAGTCTTGTAGGTTTTCTTGTACATCATCCGAAGGCGGGTGTAAAGCTTCTCCTTCACCCTTAACTTCTGCCTCTACCCTCCTTTCTTCATACTATGTAGTGCCTTCTATAGGCTCCACAGTTTCTGATTATGTAGTACCACCTTCTTCAGGTTCTAGTGGTACATAGAAGTGGGCTGTTTGGTTTGATGCCCCCAAGTGCTCCTAAATTTCACTTTGGAGATCAGAATTTTGTGAATTCTTGTTCACCAGAGGGAATTCATCTTCCTTAAAGATGACATCTCTGCTAATTATTGTTTTGTAGACTCCTTTTTGGAGTAGTAGGAGTTTATAACCCTTTACACCTTCTGGATATCCTAGAAACACCCCATTGACTGCTCTAGGCTCTAATTTTCCCTCTTTCTGATGTGCATAGGCTGCACATCTGAAAGTCCTAAGGCGTGAGAGTTTTGGCTTCTTACCACTCCAAATTTCCTAATGAGTCTTATAGTCATTAGCTGAGGTTGGAAGCCTATTGATTAAATAGGCTACTGTCTTAATTGTTTCCCCCATAAGGAATGAGAGCAACCCGAAGAGAGAAACATGCACCTACTCTTTTTTAAGAGGGTTCTATTCAATCTTTCAGCTACTCCATTCTGTTGTGGAGTAGCTCTAACTGTCTTATGCCTTAGGATTCCATTTTCAGTATTCCTCAAATTCTTTGTTACAATACTCCAGCCTATTATCAGTCCTTAGGCATTTCAATTTCCTCCCAGTTTGATTTTCCATAAGAGTAGCTACCTTATGAAAATCTCTAGAGCTTCATCCTTCCTCTTCATGGGGTAAACCTAACGTTTCCTTGATTTATCATCAATTATGGACATAAAATACAAGCTCCCTCCTGTTGTAGGGACTTGAGCTGGCCCCAAAGATCACTGTGAGCATACTCCATGATCTCTGTGGCTCTTTTAGCTCCCTTTTGAAATGTTGACCTGTAGTGCTTTCCTAGCACACAGAATTCACAAAATTCTAACTTCTGTAAGTTTTCTTCAGGTATGAGACCTTGCCTAGAGAGATGGAGCAGGCTTTTGTTACCTGCATGACCCAACCTTGCATGTCATTGCTTGGTTGGTTCAAGGTTTCCACTTTCTGAAATCTGATTAATTTCAGTTGAGCCTATAACATAATATAGACCACCCCTCTCCACTCCTCTAATGATGACTTTCCCATCCCTTATGATTTCTCTAAGTCCATCTTTAGATCTGATCTGAAAGCCTTGCTTATCAAACAAGCTTTCAGAAATCAGAATTTTCCTTATTCCAGGCACAAATCTAACATTGCTTAGGATCCTTCTTTTTCCATCAAACATGTTGATGGAAACACTTCCTATGCCCTCTATCCTTTACTGCCTAGAATCTGCCATTTTAACCTTGGCAGTGACTGATTCAAATGTTGTGAACCAATCCCTATGAGGAGTGACATGCATAGTGCACCCTGAATCAAATATCCATTCTCTACTAAGGTCCTCACAATTCTTAGTCACAACCAGTATTTCATCTTCACTAGAATCTTCAGGTTTTTCAACATTACCTGAAATTCCACTTTCAACTACTTTATCCCTCTTCTTTTTCCTATAATCTCTAGCAAAATGTCCTTCCTTATCACAATAGAAGCATGTCTTAGGTTTTCCCTTTTTCTTCTTTTCATTTTCACCTTCCTTAGAGTGTTTTTCTTTCCCACTTCCCTTTTTCCACTTTCCTTTCTTGCTATTTTTTTTGTGAGACTTCTTCTCATAATTATTCTCTACAAACATCACTTCAGTCTCTTTCTTAAATGGATTCACTTCAACTATTTCTTCCATAAGAGAATCTAAGCCCTCTTTACAGTGAATGATTCTCCACTAGCATGCTTAATAACCTTCTTGAATGCATTAAATTCAAAAGGTAATACCTTTAAGATTACTACAACTTGATGTTCCTCACTGATTTTCTCATATGTAGCTTCTAAATCTTGTACTAGCTTAAAGAAATAATCTAGGTTATCATCTAAGGATACTGAAGTGTTCATTTTATAGTTTGCAAGGTTGTGAAGAAATGTCATCTTGTTAGGAAGACACTTCTTGGCATACAATTCATCAAGTTTCACCTAAAGCTTCTGTGCAGTGTTACAATTCTGCACTTTTCTTATCACTATTGGTGATAAGTGAAGCATTAACTTGCAATATGCAAGTCTTTACATTTTCAGCTTCTTTATAGGAACAGTTCCTAGGTCATACTGATCATCTATAGCACTATAGCAGTCATATGACTCAAGAAGTGTTTGCATCTGGAGTTTCCAGGCGGTAAAGTCTTCTTTACCTGAAAATATATCCATTTCCTTGCCTACCATGATTGTTTTAATATAAAGAAACTTAAAGAATGTACTCACTGACTGTTCTTGATGAATCTTTAATGCTTGAAGTGTCCAAGAAATGCCGCAGGAGGTCTTGAATGCTCTGATACCACTTTTTGTTGGGTTTTTACTACTTTTCTGGTGATCTTTGAAAACCAAGACTGATAAAACTTTGTTATTTTGTAGATGTAATATGATTACAGAAAAGTAAAGAGACGGATATTACTTGGTTCGATATTATAAAACTATCTACATCCAAGGTTCCCACCTATGGTGGTAAAGATTTTCACTAATCAAGAGGAATTAAAGAACAAAATACAGAGAAGGAGGAATATGTGGAATACCTGCACCAAGAGTTTCTCAAACTCACAAGTACCTAAAAATGGTACTCTAGCACTCTCTTATTTTTCTTCTCACTATTTTTCACTCTCAGAGCTACTGAAATACAGAGGAAATTGAAGCTTTAAAAAACTGTGTATGTCATATCTCCATGTCTGATGTTTTTGTCTTCTTTTATAGCTACTGGAGAAGAAGAAGACTTCAGACTGTTTTTGCATATATCACACAAGCCCCATGTGCCTCACGTGAGTCACTTACTTGCTTCAGCCTTTAGTTTGCGCTTTATGTTACTGAAGCTGCGTTTGTACTGATAAGCCTGCATTTTCCTTTTGTCTTCCAAATATTTAAAACGATAGTGTTTTAGTTGTGTTGCTTTGCTTCAGACATAGTGAAACGACTTCACTTTGGCTTATGGAATACGACACTGCTTAGAACTATCTGCTTCTGACTAAATGAATCACATGGGAGTGACTTAAGTCACTTAGGCTTTTGACTTCAGCTGTAAGATGTTTCCAGAATGTAGCTTTCATCTTTCTTTCTTCATAGCTGTACATACTCCATCACACACTTAGCTTCTACTTCACTTCTGTTCTTCAATTTTCTTATGTATTAGTTGCATCTGAGTGTTGATTGTTGGAGTATGTGTGATCTCCATCACAGGATACAATTTTGGATTAAGAAAAAAAACATGAGAGAGACAAGCTTGATTAATATTTTTATTAAATTATTTTGTCCCTGTTTGGCAATCGATTGATTGCATAAGCTGTTAGCTGATAGCTGATTCTATTAGCTGATTTGACTAGAGGATTGCATTAGCTGTTTGTCATTTGATGTTTGGTAAAATTAGCTGTTTAGTATTAGCTGTTTATGTGTAAAATAACTTATGAGGTTATGACTTAAAAAAATTATAAAGGTATGAATATTATATATCTTAGTATTTTGTTTCATATTCTTATAGGAATTTAGATTTTAAAATATTTAATTCTACAAATTAAGGGATCGTTTAGTTCCACTTTTGTTTTTCTATTGTTGTTTTTTATTTCTATTTCCTGGTTTTGTTTATGTTTTTTTCTAAAAAACAAAAACCTGTTTGGTTGAGATTTGTAATATAAAAACTGAAATAAAAACCTGTTTGGTTGAGATTTCTAATAAAAAACTGAAAAAAATGTTTGGTTTTTTTTTAATTATTATTATTATTATTAATTTTTAATAAGTTATTCTTATTATTATTATTATTATTTATTGTTAATAATATTATTGTTATTTATTATTATTATTATTAATTAATTAATTAATTTTTATTAATTATTGTTATAAATTTTATACTTACTATTTTTAATTTTTAATTTTATTATTAATTTTATTATACCAAATTAATTATATTATTATTATTATTATTATTCGAGATAAAAAATAGGGATATGTTGTTTTTTTGTTAAAGAAAACGTGTTGTCAAAATTCAGAGAAACAATATTTTCTGGTTTCTGTAAAACTGTTGTGATTGTGGTTTTTTTTAAATTTTCAGAAACAAAAAATCACAACAAAGTAAACCAAACACATTTTACTTACCTGTTTTTCTTTTTACAAAAGCGACAATAAAAAACGAAAGAAAAAATGGAAACAAATAGCCCCGAAATTAATGGTTTTTACAGGCGTTTGAAAATTTTTGAATTGGATTTATTGACAAATTGGATTCAATTATATTTGTAGGATTGAATTAAATTTAATTTATGTTGTTTGAAATAAATCTATAAATATTAAAATTGAATTCAGTTATATTATTTGAAATACAATAAAAATGAATTCAACTACTTTATATGACTTTTTAATTCTTAACTTTACATTGTTTGAAACACAATAAAAATGAATTCAACTACTTTATATGACTTTTTAGTCCTTAACTAAAAATAGTATGTAATCAATGTGTGTGTATTTTGTAGTATTTTGTATATTTATGATGTGTATATTTAGAAAAATAAATTTTAATATATTGAAAAGAATTAGCTCTTCAATTTAGAATTCAATTCACATCTTTTTCATAATGAGATTTAATTACGCGGTTGAATTCAAGTCATCTCTTTTTTAGCATTCCAAACGTATGAATTGAATTTAATTACATAAAATTAATGAATTGAATCCAACTCATTAGTTTCCAAACCGCCCGTTAATTCTTTTTAGAAATAGTTGGTTAGTGTTTGATAAGTAAAAATTATAATATATTTTATATCCTATTATATATTATTTATATAATTCATTTGAGTTAGATTATTGTATTTTTATTAATTATTTAAGTTATTTAATTTTATATCTTATATCTAAAAATGGTTTAAAATGTAATAAATATTTTCTTGGAGGATTGGTGGATTATAGGAAAGAAAGTTAGAAGAAAATTTAACCTAAAAGAAAAATCCAAAACAAAGCCTAGTAGAAAAATCACAAATAAACAGCCGAATAGAAGAAAAACTCCATCAGCAGAAGAATAAAATGCACGATAAAGGAAAGTCAAAACACATAAAAGAGGAAAGTAAAATGCAAAAATAACAACTAAGAAGGAAACAAAACGACATAGCAAGAAGCAAAAACAAAAACGTAACTACCAAATATAGAGCAAAACGACAAAACGTAGAAGAAAAAAGCAAACAACGTAGAAGAGTACGATGCAGCACCAAAACGACGCAGCATGTCAACAGAAATAAGCAACGGAGAAAAGTCAAAACGCAACAACTAGGGGATGCAAAACTCAACTGGATAAAAAAGTAAAATTCAAACGTAGAGTTTAGGGAAGCAAAATGCAACACACAGCAGGCGAGAGCAAACAACATACAACGCGGCAAAGGAAGAGAGAAACATGCCAGCAGCTGAAATCGCCTTCCCGACGTCTCTATCAGAACATGGTGATATCTACATTAAATCTCTTCAAAATGGAAAAAGATAAGAGTTAAGCAGAATAACGAAAATGAGAATGGGTGATGAGTTATTTTGATGAACGTTACGCATGCATGCCACTGTAGTATTATAAGAGGTTATTATATATGTGTCAACAAATCCTGATTTTACTATAACCAACTTGTCCTTATAAATAACAGTTTAATAATGAAAGGACCAGAGCCTTTTGCATTCATTTAATATCCATCTCACACCATGGCACTCCCCATTAGCGTTAATCGATCCTTATAAGTCAGTATCACTCATTAGTGGACTTAACCAGTGCTCTATCAAGTTGGATAAAAGCAACTATCTAATCTGTGGCAATAAATTAAAAGGCTACATCGACGACACCAAAGCATGCCCAGCTCAACATCTTCCTGATGTTGCAGGAAAGGATAACCCAGAATTTGAGGAATGGATAACTAATAACCAACTTTTGCTTGGCTGGCTATATAACTCTATGAAAACAGATATAGCAGCTTAGTTTCTTCATTGCCAGACATCTCACGAGCTCTGGAGCAATACTAAGAACTTGTTGGTGCACATACACGCCGCGGGTCAATATGCTGAAAATGGATGAATATCTAATAAAAATGAAATCCATCTCGGATAACTTGGCACTGGCTGAGAACTCTATTTCCACATCTAATTTGTGTGCTCAAGTTTTAGCAGGATTGGATTCCAACTACAATGAGTTGGAAGTAACAAATAATTCTTCATACATTCATTATTATTAATCTGATTACATCTGATTATATTTATATATTGTTTGTTGCAGGAATCAAGCCACCAATTACGGAGGATTTGAAGGGGGAAACATGTTCCAACACTCCCCCTCAAGCTAAATCGTGGGATCACACACATTTAGCTTGCACATTACATCTTCAAATACTTTGCCAATTACTGCCTTAGTCATAACATCTGCCAATTGATCTTCTGATCGCACAAAAGGAAGTTCTACAATTTGTGTCTCCAGTTTCTCTTTGATAAAATGTCGGTCGATCTCCACATGCTTAGTGCGATCATGTTGCACCGGATTTTCAGAAATGCTGATTGCTGCTTTATTATCGCACATCAAGCGACAAGTCTTTTTGACCGAAAAACCAATATCAGCTAACACTTTTCTCACCCAAAGGACTTCTTGCAATCCTCTAGCAATCCCTCGGAATTC
>JANZLC010000004.1:2572854-2602093 GCA_026413385.1 Erythroxylum gracilipes
TACGTCACCAACAATTTCTAAAAATCATTGAAGTATCCACAAATTACTAAAATTATATTAATATTGTCCGAATCAATTCGAAGTTTCATTACACCAATGTACCCGGAAAATGCCATGAATGCATGCCAAGATCTAAATAGAAATCATAAAACGTACCGAATTTCTTTACTATTCTAACCCCTAAAATGGGGCGTTACACACTCTCTCTCTCTCTCTCATTTTTTAATTTTAATTCCTCCTAATTTAGAAACTATTTTTGGTTTTAGGGTTAATTATCAAAAAATCTCAAACTTTTGCCAATTTTTCAATTATAGCCCGAATTTTAAAAAGTAGCAATAAAATGTCCAAACTTTCTATTTTTTCAATTCTAACCCAAACCTTAAAAAGTGACAATAAAATGCTCAAACTTTCATTTTTTTTAATTATAGCAAGACATTATCTATTGTTCTTTCGATACCCTCAGCCATTTATTTTTTATTCGTTCTTCTAATGCCCTAAACTACTCTTGCATTATAGCATACTGTACCAGTAAACTCTTCGTTTTCAATTCATTCTCTTGATGTCCTTAGTATGAGGGCATTGAGGCTACGTATTATGAATATCATAAGATGAGGGCAACGAGAGAACAAACTGAAAACACTAGAAAAATTGAAATCTAAGAGTAACGTCCTCTAGGTTGTGTAATTTGATTTAAGCTACTTTTAAACAACGACATTGTTTCATTAATCTTCATTTATTATGTTAAATTTGGCTGACGTGTATTAATAGTTAAGGATTCTGAAACACGTAGCAAGTCACGTTAACAAACTTAGCGGAAACACTAATATCGAGCTAGAATTGAAAAAATTTAAAGTTTAAACATTTTATTACTACTTTTTAAAGCTCGGGCTAGAATTGAAAGAAATTAAAAGTTTGGACGTTTTATTGTTAAAGTTTGGGCTATAATTGAAAAATTAACAAAAGTTTGTGCTTTTTTGGTAATCAAACTTTTTTTTATTATGAAATGTTTTAATTTGTTTAGTCAATTTCACTAGATATTCATTAACGGGAATTAATGCCATAAATATGAATAAACAAACAAAAGGTATATATAATAATTTGAAAAATATAAAGATTAAAATAAAAATAATAATTTTACATTTTATAACGAAGAAAGTCATAGTTTCTCTTGAATTTTATATAATGTAAGTGCTTAAGCATTATGCCACTTAAATTAGATTATAACAAAAAAAGAATTAAAATAAAGTGTAAAAATTTTGAGGTTATCTTATTAATTTTGTTAGAAAATATCCATATATTAACTGAACTTAAAATTTTTATAATATTCTCATCTTATAATAAAAAATATAATGTAATTTCACCTTACCCAAAATTAATAGGATTAGGAAGTTATCATAGGTTATAAGGGAATAGCCCGGTACCACTTGTTGCCCCAATGTACAAGACGCTCTACTTTACAAGAATTGAAAAGAGAGTCATCAATTGTGCGCAACCTTCTCTTTATATTTTACAAAGAAGTTATTTCTGTAACTCAAATTTGTGATTTTTGGGTCACAAATGAATGACCTTAATTTTTTATGTAACTCGAATTTGTGACTTTCAGGTCACAACTGAATCACCTTACTAGTTACTCTAAGGCCTTATTTAAATTATAACAACCCAAAAAGATTGTTCGTATAAATTATTGATTTTTAAAAAATTATTAATTAAAATTTTCAAAACTGTTAAATAACAATAAATCAAGTCAGAATTTGAGGTTAAATTTAATGTTATTTTAAAATTAAAAATTTTTATTAAATAAATTTGAAAAAAGTTTATATTCTCTAAAAAAAGAAATTCTAAAACAGGGCTTTCAAACTATTTTATCTTTTTCAAAAATTGGCAATATACTTATCCTCTATATTGGGCAAAACTTTCGATGAGATCGATATTTTTGATTTTTTTTTACTTTACTCTTTATTTATTCCTTTTCTTGTTGTAAAGTTTCGTCTCCAGGGCTTTCAGTAAACTTAATGAGGTGCAAGAAAGGACTCGGACGGTAATTAAACGGGACAGTGGGGGCAAATTCCCTCATGGACCCCACGTAACGGCGTAGTTAACAAAAAACGACAGGACCCTACATTGATAGATTTCACGTCACCAACCCCGTTGGGTAAATACATTAAAGAATAGATCAAATCCCAAAAACAAATCCTAGGGTTTGACTTTAATTTGGGCTATTTCCACAATCAAAAAAGTCGCGTGAAACTCACAGAGGCTGTGGGAATCTCTCTGTCTCTGTCTGTTTTATTCTCGCTTTCACTCTGCGGGATCAACCTGCGTTGGCCGTAAAAATCGTATCTTTTTTAATTTCTGAGTTAATTTTTTGGGAAATTGTGGGAGGATGAGATAATGGACAAAACAAAATCAAAAGCCTAGAGAGAAGGTGGGTATATATATATATAGAGAGAGGGACAGAGAGTGTGTGTGTAAAGCTGTGAGCTTGGTTGGTTTGGACGTTGGGGATCGGAGGGTAGAATAGGGGTTTTGTCGATATTTTGGAGGCACTTTTGGCTTTTTCATCTGTATCTTCTCCATTTCAAGGCTTTGATCTTTTTTTTTACCCTTTTCTTGGATTTTGGGTTTTTTCCCTTTTTCTTGTGTTAAATTTGCATGCAATCTGGTGGTGGTGGGCCCAGCCGGGTAGGGCCGGCCGGCCGGGCAGCGTCGACGTCGGCAGCTGCGTCGCCATCATCGTCGTCCTCCGCCGTATCGACGTCGCAGTTAGGGTTTGATTCAGTACAGCAGCAGCAGCCGCAGCAACAACAGCAGTTAGGGGCTAGGCAGGTAAATTTTGGCTGGTTTGGCATTCGGAGGTTTTACAGATTTATGGCATTTTTGTATTCAAGGAGAAGTGTAATGTGTGATTAGTGGGAAGTGATTAGTGAATTCGGCAATTATTGCGAGTGATTTCTTGGGTTATTTTGTATAAAGTATTGTATGATCTTGAAAATGTTTTTGGCGTTCTGGGTGGTGCAAACTAGGCATGGTTGTAATATGGGAATTTGGTAAGAGATGTGTTAGTTGTAATTGGGCATCAGCATACTTCGCTTCACTTTACTGATGAGAGAAAGATTTAATTGTGTGGCAACCATGTGGGGTCTGCTTGGAAATTTCCCATTCCTCAACTGCGGCTGAATTTTCGTGTTTTATTTTCTTTTAATTATATTGGGGGGAATCTTGGGTTATCCATATTTGTCAAAATTATGACCTTTTTTGTTTGTTTCCTATGTGCTTGTATTTTTCTGACTTCCGTTAGCTAACTTATTTTGTTAATTCCTTTCTGTCTTTCTCACTCCCGCTCTTTCTCTCTGGGCAGCAATTTGGGGCTTTAAATGAATTCTATACCCTTTGTAAAACGGAGCTTACACAAATCGGATACCTTCGCTTTGATTCTTTTCTTTCGTGAAGATTCTGAGTCATGAACATAGTTTTAGTGCTTAGCTAATATCTTCTCTGAATTATCTTTGTAGCTGATGAGTTACACCATGGTACCTGCTAAGTTGTAGAGTTGTTTAAGGGCTTTTTGGCATTGAAACTGACAGTCAAAAATACTTATTTGCTTTTAAATGATTGAACAGTTTCTCCGTTTTACAACAATAATCTTTTCATGCAGGCATTACAACAGCAATTACTACTGAGAAAACCGGAAGGAAATGAAGCTCTTCTAGCTTATCAAGCTGGTGGTTTTCAAGGTTTTATGGGAGGAAACAATTTTGCCTCATCCCCAGGTTCAATGCAAATTCCTCAACAGTCAAGAAATTTTTTTGATTTATCTCAACAACATGGTGCCTCCCAGGAAGGGCAGAGTAGAAGTCAGGGTATGGAACAACAAATGCTCAGTCCAGTTCAGCAGGCTTATCTCCAATTTGCTTTCCAGGCTGCCCAACAGAAGTCTTCTTTGGCTATGCAATCGCAGCAGCAAGCTAAGATGGGATTAGTAGGCCCATCAGCTGGCAAGGATCAGGATATACGAATGGGAAATCTGAAGATGCAGGAACTTGTGTCCATGCAGGCCAATTCTCATTGTCAGACATCATCATCCAAAATTTCCTCTGAACATATTTCTCGTGCAGAAAAGCATATGGAGCATGCACAGCCGCTAACCTCTGAACACAGGCATGAGCAAATTCGGGCAGCCCCGCAAACAGGTGTTGGACAGTTAATGCCTGCAAATATTGCAAGACCTATGCAGCCACCACAGGGTCAGCAAAGCGTGCAAAACATGACCAATAGCCAGCTCGCCGCAGCCGCACAGTTGCATGCCATGCAAGCATGGGCACTCGAGCGCAATATTGATCTTTCACAACCTGCAAATCCCAATGTGATGGCGCAGCTCATTCCACTCATGCAGTCTAGGATAGCTGCCCAGCTGAAGCCAAATGAAATTAATACAGGAGTACAATCATCACCTGTCCCTGCTTCAAATCAGCAAGTTGCTTCTACACCTGTTGCAAATGAGAATTCTCCACATGCTAATTTATCTAGTGATGTGTCTGGACAATCTAGTTCTGTGAAAGGTAGGCAGATTGCACCACCTGGGCCTTTCGGCTCAGCATCAAATGCGGGGATAGTGAACAACTCCAACATCCTTTCAATGCAGCCGCATGGTTTTCACAATAGAGAGTCTCAAGCACCCACTAGGCAGGTAGTTATGCATGGGAATGGAATGCCTCCTATGCACCCTCCTCAGTCATCTTCAAACATGACCCAAGGTGTAGATCAGACTTTGTCTGCGAATAATGCAAGTAGCAGCAATGATACTTTGTCAATCCAACATTTTAAACCGGCAAGTTGGTCTTCTGCACAGTGTACTGTTCCTAATGATGGAGGTTCGGGCAATCAATTCCCATCAACGGGTGCACCAGTTGCACAGATGTTAAAACAACATGTTGGTTTCACCAAACAACAGTTGCATGTTCTTAAAGCGCAAATACTGGCATTTAGGCGACTAAAGGTCCGTTGATTTGTTGCTCTCTTGCACTTAACTTTTTACAACACTTTTTCCTAGTGTTTTTCCAATCACTAAAGAAGGGGCTGATGAAATGTAGTTGATTTTTGACAGAAAGGAGAATGTACTCTTCCTCAAGAACTTCTTCAGTCTATTGCTCCTCCACCTCTTGAATTGCAACTGCAGCAACATTTTGTTTCTGCAGGAGGAAGTAATCAAGACAGATCCAACAGGAAGGTTGCAGAAAACCAAACGAGGCATTTGGAGTCCAGTGAGGAGGCACAGGCCATGCCTTCTATAAATGAACAGGATTCTTCAAAAGAAGAAGCTTTTGTAGGAGATGAGAAACCAAATATCTCAAAAATTCAAATGTTAGGTGCTCCTGCCACAACAAAGGAAGCTACATGCCAGGTTGCTACTGGTAAAGAAGAGCAACAAGGCGTTACATTTTCTGTTAATTCAGACCAAGATGTTGAGCGCGGTCTTCAAAAAATTCCTGTAAGAAATGATCTTGCAACTGATAGGGGGAAAGCTGTTGCATCACAGTTTCCTATTTCTGATGCACCGCAAGCTAAGAAACCTGCACAAGCTGGCGTTACACCTCAGCAGAAAGATGGCTCTGGCAGGAAATATCATGGTCCTCTGTTTGATTTTCCTTTTTTTACCAGGAAGCATGATTCTGTTGGATCAGCAGGCATAGTTAACACCAACAATAATCTAACATTGGCATATGATGTCAAAGATATTCTGTATGAGGAAGGCCTGGAAGTGCTTAGTAAGAAGCGTTCCAAAAATCTGCAGAAAATAAATGATTTGTTGGCTGTAAATTTGGAGAGGAAAAGGATTCGTCCAGATCTAGTGTTGCGGTTACAAATTGAAGAAAAGAAGCTCAGACTTTTAGATTTACAAGCTCGCTTGAGAGATGAAGTGGATCAACAGCAAAAAGAAATAATGGCTATGCCTGACAGACCTTATCGGAAGTTTGTTAGGCTGTGTGAGCGTCAACGTATGGAGCTGGCTAGACAAGTGCAGGCATCTCAAAAAGCTTTGAGAGATAAGCAACTGAAATCGATCTTCCAGTGGCGTAAGAAACTTCTGGAGGCTCACTGGGCTATCCGTGATGCACGTACTGCACGCAACAGAGGAGTTGCCAAATACCATGAGAGAATGTTGAGGGAATTCTCAAAAAGGAAAGATGATGATCGAAATAAACGGATGGAGGCTTTGAAGAACAATGATGTTGAGAGGTACCGAGAAATGTTACTGGAGCAGCAGACTAGCATCGTAGGTGATGCTGCTGAGAGGTATGCTGTCCTGTCATCGTTCTTGACTCAAACGGAAGAATATCTTCATAAGCTGGGAAGTAAGATAACAGCTGCAAAGAATCAGCAAGAAGTGGAGGAGGCAGCAAATGCTGCTGCAGCAGCTGCACGACTTCAGGCATGCTTTGAAATTTCCATCTCTGTCTTGCTTGCTATCATACACATACACATTTTCACATGTAGTGTGAACCACTTAGCCTTTTTTTTTTTGGTTTAGTTACTTCTTTCTTAGTGAAAGAACTAAGAGATCCCGCTGGTAATTTAATAGTTTTACCTGTTCTCTCTCAAGGCCTTGTGTGTTTGGTGTGTATTGAAGTTTCTAATCAGTTTTATTTTTTATTGTCCAAAGGGCCTATCAGAAGAAGAAGTGAGGGTTGCAGCAGCTTGTGCTGGGGAGGAAGTAATGATAAGAAACCGGTTTATAGAAATGAATGCACCCAAGGATAGTTCCTCCGTCAACAAGTAAGTTATCTGTTTGATAACATGATTCATTTTTCAATTCTTTTCCTTGCATTTGGAAGTGGATGCAACACTTATGTTTGACTAGGAAGGATGTTGATCGGGAAATCTCTGCAGTATTTTATGTGATTCATGAATATGTATTATGGACTAGGAATGTTCATTTGTCTGTTGAGAATACACATGCTTTTACCAGTAAAAGGTGATACTTGAGTGTCCTAACATTCACATTTCCTTTTTATTTTTATTCCACGTGTCTCCACAGATATTACAGCCTTGCTCATGCTGTGAATGAAAGGGTCATAAGGCAGCCATCAATGTTACGGGCAGGAACTTTGCGAGACTATCAGCTTGTAGGTTGCTAATGTTTAGAATATTTGAATTGTTTATTTGTTTTGTTTTTCAGTACTATTTCATTGCACCTTGGTTTTGAGTTACTTCTGTGTCTTTGTTCGTCTCCTTCAGGTTGGATTGCAGTGGATGCTTTCTTTATATAATAATAAGTTGAATGGAATCCTGGCTGATGAAATGGGCCTTGGGAAGACTGTACAGGTGATTGCCTGTTGGCTTGAGTTTTAAGAACCACTCTTTTTACCATGTAAATGAACCAAACTAAAGAATTATTCCCGTAAACAGTTACAATAATTTTGTTGGTTATCACTGGATATATGAATCCTGAATTGCTTTGTCCATCTGGACGTGTATATGAGTAGCAAGAAAGATTCAAATCTTTGTACCAATTGTCTTGATGTGTTTGCTTTATTTGTCGTGCAGGTGATGGCGTTGATTGCTTATCTGATGGAATTTAAAGGAAATTATGGACCACATCTTATAATTGTTCCTAATGCTGTTTTAGTGAATTGGAAGGTTAGTCAATTATGGCTGCAAATTGCTCAATTTTGGTGTTGCTGTATCTAATGAGTTAATGCTGCAGAGTGAGTTCCTCAACTGGCTGCCATCTGCGTCTTGCATCTTCTATGTGGGTGGAAAGGATCAGCGGTCAAAATTATTTTCTCAAGTAAGATGAAATCTTTAGTTATTTGATTGCTGAGTTTCTTAAGACTTGCTAACCTTTACGAATTTTCTGTAGGAGGTTTTAGCAATGAAATTCAATGTACTAGTGACAACTTATGAGTTTATCATGTATGATCGCTCAAAACTTTCAAAAGTGGATTGGAAGTACATCATAATTGATGAAGCACAGAGAATGAAGGACAGGGAATCAGTTTTAGCTCGTGATCTTGACAGGTATCGTTGCCAGAGGCGCTTGCTTCTTACAGGAACACCATTGCAGGTATGTTTTAATACATGCTTTCAAGTGTTAGACTAAATTGAGTATGAATTTTAGAAAGATCTTTGCTGAATTCTATAACTTATGCATTCTATGCATATTGCCTCTGTATACCATCTTGATTGTGTCGGGAAAAGGCTATCAGTGGGTTGGTTTTATTCAATTGGAGTTTAAGGTGATCAAATAAGTGTAATAAATTTTACCTGGATTGATGACATATCCATCAATGGTACCATTAGGAATGTGGCATTTGTTGCTTTCATTCACTTTTAGATTATAAAAATTGGGTAGTAACCTTAGATATGAGAAGGATGGGCTTTTTGCATGCCTGTTGATGATTCAACTTCTAGATTCTTTCTCATATCTTTATCCACGGCCCAAATTCAATTGACTTGAGAAGCAAAGTTAATTTCAGGATTTTTTTTGTGTATTAGGCATGCCTGTTTATTAGTTATTTCAGAAGCAGAACCTAAACAAGATTACCATATTATTGCTCTGCACATGGCTTGATTGTGGTGGTTAACGAGTAAATTCCATAGATAAGTATGTGTTGCAGCTGCTGATGTGCACAGTATATGTATTGGAGTTGCTGCATTTTATAGATCAGAAATATATGTTTTAAATCAGTTTCTATTAAATAACTCTGCATTGTTGAAAAGTGAGGCATAATTTACCCCGTTAACTGGATTTTAGATCAGTGATTAGGAACTATGTCTACCGTGCTATGAGTAACAATTTCTTACCTTTTTGTCTTCCTGCAGAACGATTTGAAGGAACTTTGGTCACTTTTGAATCTACTTCTTCCTGAAGTTTTTGACAATAGGAAAGCATTCCACGATTGGTTCTCAAAACCCTTTCAAAAGGAAGGTCCTACACATGATGGAGATGATGACTGGCTTGAGACTGAAAAGAAGGTCATCATCATTCACCGACTCCATCAGATTTTGGAACCCTTTATGCTCAGACGTCGTGTAGAAGATGTAGAAGGTTCACTTCCTCCCAAGGTATGTTAATGTGGACTGCAGTTCCTAGCTCTATGTCTGCCACGATTTGGAGTATAGTTAATTACACTGTCAGTGCTGGATTGCAGGTTTCAATAGTTTTGAGATGTAGAATGTCTGCCATTCAGAGTGCTGTTTATGATTGGATCAAATCTACTGGCACTCTTCGAGTTGATCCCGAAGATGAGAAGCGAAGGGTTCAAAAAAATCCTATGTACCAGCCTAAGGTGTATAGAACTTTAAATAACAGATGTATGGAGCTTCGGAAAGCTTGCAACCATCCTTTGCTTAATTACCCCTATTTTAGTGACTTCTCCAAGGATTTCCTTGTTAGATCTTGTGGGAAATTATGGATTTTGGATAGGATCCTCATAAAACTTCAAAGAACCGGGCATCGGGTACTTCTCTTCAGTACCATGACAAAACTCCTTGATATTTTGGAGGAATACTTGCAATGGCGGCACCTTTTATACAGAAGGATAGATGGAACAACTAGCCTGGAAGATCGAGAATCCGCTATAGTTGACTTTAATAGTCCTGATTCAGACTGTTTCATCTTTTTGCTCAGCATTCGTGCTGCTGGAAGGGGTCTTAATCTTCAATCTGCTGACACAGTCATCATATACGATCCTGATCCAAATCCGAAGAATGAGGAACAGGCAGTTGCCAGAGCCCACCGAATTGGACAGACAAGAGAGGTTAAAGTCATTTACATGGAAGCAGTTGTTGACAAGATTTCTAGCCATCAGAAAGAGGATGAAGTAAGAAGTGGAGGTACAGTTGATCTGGAAGATGACCTTGCAGGTAAGGACCGTTATATGGGATCTATTGAGAGTCTCATAAGAAATAACATTCAACAGTACAAGATTGACATGGCTGATGAGGTCATAAATGCTGGGCGTTTCGACCAAAGAACAACCCATGAAGAGAGACGTATGACTTTAGAGACATTATTACATGATGAAGAGCGATATCAAGAAACAGTCCACGATGTTCCATCACTCCAGGAGGTTAATCGCATGATAGCCCGTAGTAAAGATGAAGTTGAATTGTTTGATCAAATGGATGAAGAGCTGGAATGGACAGATGATATGACAAGGTATGACCAGGTACCTAAGTGGCTCCGAGTTGGTACGAAGGAAGTGAATACTTTAATTGCTAATTTATCAAAGAAACCATCGAAGAATATCCTATTTTCTAGTGGTGTGGGCATTGAATCAAGTGAAACTGAAAGAAAAAGAGGCAGACCAAAGGGCAAGAAATCTCCTAATTACAAGGAAATTGATGAAGAAAATGGAGAATACTCTGACTTGAGTTCTGATGAGAGAAATGGATATTCTGCACCTGAAGAAGAGGGAGAAATTAGAGAATTCGAAGATGATGAATCGAGTGGTGCAGTTGGAGCTCCACCTATCAACAAAGACCAATCAGATGATGATGCTCCTGTTTGCAATGATGGTTATGGGTGCCCTCGGGCAGTGGAAAACAACAAAAATAGTAATATGCTGGAAGAAGCCGGTTCCTCAGGGTCATCTTCTGATAGCCGAAGAATGACACAAACAGTGTCTCCTGTTTCTTCTCAGAAATTTGGTTCTCTTTCTGCGCTAGATGGCAAACCAGGTTCTCATTCTAAAAAGCCGGTATGGTTTTTCTCATTGTGCATTTGTGCAGTTAGATTGGTTGACTTCTGCTAGCTATTCACTTCTTTCTTCCTAATCATTTTTCAGCTAGATGAACTAGAGGAAGGAGAAATTGCTGTATCTGGAGATTCTCAAATGGACCATCAGCAGTCAGGAAGTTGGATTCATGAACGCGATGAGGGTGAAGATGAACAAGTTCTGCAACCTAAGATAAAAAGAAAACGCAGTATTCGTATTCGACCACGTCATGCTGTGGAAAGGCAAGAGGATAAATCTAGCCACGATGCTAAACGTGGAGATTCGATGTTAGCATATCCAGGCGATCATAAATATCAAACACAGTTGAGGGTTGATACTGAAACAAAAGCTTTTGCAGAGCCCAAGGTTTCCAAGCCTGAGCAGAGTGATTCTGTGAAGCGTAGGCGGAACTTGGCTCCAAAGAAAATAGCAAACACATCAAAATTGCATGCTTCTCCTAAATATAGCAGATTGAATTTGCAGTCTACATCAGCAGAAGACACTGCTGAACACTCCAGAGAGAGTTGGGACACAAAAATGACAAATACAAGTGGGAATTTGACAGTGGGAACTAAGATGTCTGATGGTATCCAGCGAAGGGTATGTACCATCTTTATCTGTTTTTAATCAGCGTTATTTCCTGTCATATGTCTTATTTAATGTGGTTTTTGCCAAGTCATCAAGTTTCAAGTATCTAAATGATTAATAGGGTACGAAAGATTTGATTATTTGAACACCCCTCACATTTCAGTTAATATAGTACAACGTCCTTGCATGAATTTAAGCTTTGATGAGTGTTATGTCTGACCCATGGAATATCTTTACTCCTAGAATGAACTAGATTGCAATAAATGTGGCATTTTAAAGATGTTTCACCAATTTCAGGGGTTAGGAATCTTAATTTACATCTACCTATTGAATTAATTAGGACTTCTACTTTATCTTTGTCCTGTTTGAACATATACTAATTTAGCTTGCATTTGTTGAAGTTCCTAAATTTCAACCGGTTTTTTCTGATCTTTTTCAGTCCCAGCATTATCTTATTCCGTTGTCTGCTTACCTGCAAAAGATTTCTTGTTTCTGCAGTTTAAAAATGTGATTAGCAAGCTTCAGAGGGTTCTAGATAAGGAAGGTCAACAAATAACTCCCCTACTAACAGATTTGTGGAAGAGAATAGAGAATTCAGGGTACACAAGTGGTGCTGGAAATAATCTTTTGGACTTGAGGAAGATTGAACAACGTGTTGACAGATTGGAGTACAGTGGAGTGATGGAGCTTGTGTTTGACATGCAATTCATGTTAAAGGGTGCCATGCAGTTCTACGGGTTCTCACATGAGGTGTGGTTGCTCATTTAACTTTGTTCTTGTAAATAATTGTGCTGTTCTGTGTAGTGTAGCCTATTTGAACACGGGTCTTGTGTGCCCATTCAAGCATTTACATCGATACCATTATGTGGTGTATTTACTTGGTGCAGGTTAGATCTGAAGCAAGGAAAGTACATGATCTCATCTTTGACATCTTGAAGGTTACATTTCCAGATACAGATTTCCGTGAAGTCAGAAATGCACTCGCTTTTTCTGCCGCACCATCTGCCCCTGCTTCTACTCCAACCTCAAGGCAGGTGCCCTTAGGCCAAAAGAGACACAAGCCAATAAATGAAGTAGAACATGAGACTGGCACCAACCGAAAGCCAATGCAGCGCTGTTCAATTCCTCCAGGTGAAGATTCAAGGGCCCGAGGTCACTTATCCCAGAAAGAAGCTAGGCTTGTGAGTGGAAGTGGGAGCACCAGGGAATCTCATCATCAGGATGATTCCCCAGTCCATCCCGGGGAGTTGGTCATCTGCAAGAAGAAGAGGAAAGACAGGGACAAGTCACTTGCAAAATCTAGGAATGGATCAAGTGGTCCAGTTTCACCCCCTAGTATAGGTCGTAACATCATGAGTCCATCTTCATGTTCAACCCCAAAGGATGGAAGGCCGACGCAACAGTGGGGCAAACAATCTCAACCCACAAATTGCAGTGGCGGTGCTGTTGGATGGGCGAATCCTGTAAAGAGGTTGAGAACAGATAAGAGGAGGCCTAGCCATTTGTGACTTCAGTAATGAAGGATATTATATATTTGAATGGTATAAAGCAAGTTATTGTTCATAGTATTGTAGGTTGTTTATCAATTGTATACTGCACCTTGCAGTGAGTACTGGCAATCCATCAGTTATAGGTTACATCTGACCATTGTTAGGTTAAAATCTCAAAGCTCTCGTGCTTTGATGTATTTCTTATGATCCAAGAATTCAAACTTTTATTGAATGGCTATCAGTGAACAACAAAAGATTGGAGCATGAAAAATCCGACACTTTTGTCTGAAAACGAAACCAATTTACACATTTTGTACATGTATTTCATGTCAACAGCTGAAAGACAAATGAGGCTGTTGAGGATCTGCTTTGCCTGTCATTTCCTATGCTTCATCTTCACTCACCTGTTCATCTTTGGATTCTTCTTCTGGGACAGCTACAACGACCTTTCGTTTTGCATATTTTTCACAGTGCTCTACGAGTAAACAATAAAAACAGTGTCATGGACGTGTGGGCACAAGTAGATGTTAAATATCGAAACTTAGAATTCACAAGTACAGGTGAGGACAAGTACATCTTTCGTCGTTTTGGCCTGGTCTAACTGGTCTGTAGGGTTTTCCTAAAACTTCCAAATATAAGAAGTCTCGTGTTCAAGTTGAGGTGCAATAGGTATACATGAACTCATTCAAGTCAATATGAACCAATTCAGGCATATTGGGAACGGAAATAACACCTAGCATCGAAATAAATGTGTTTGGTTCATAAGTTGTGGGAGCTGCAAAAAAGGTGTGATGATACAGGCTGACAAAAATTTCCTCTCTTCTTTTCCTATTTTGTTTGATAGAAATGATGATTTGAGTTCCTATTCTCTTCTTTATCAAATGCATGCAAGGTAAGTGGCAGAAAGTGTGATGTGTGGAACAATTTCTGAACATCTGATCGATCAGGATTCTACTAATTTTCCCAGTAACATAGCCTAGTATGTAGTATGTAGAGTAAAATGGAGGATGTAGAAGTACTCACAATACCAATACGAAGGTATAGCATTCATTGGCAAATAATATCAAAATGGATAGCAAGAAAATTGGAACATAACTAAAAGGGTCATTACCTCGAACTTCTTTTTCATAAGCAGATTGATCATGCAGCATCAGAGCTCCAGCCGCTTCATTAAGTGGCTCTTCAGGGTTTGGATTTTTGAGAAGCTGTGGTAGTATATCTCTAAACACTAGCGACAAATCTGGAGAACAATGCGGATAGAACTTGAGGAACATTGTTATCTTTAACTTGAATATCTATCTGGGAAAGCCCAAGGAAAGTTCTTACCATACGTAGGTTCCCATTTCTCTTTGAGGGCATCTACACAAATTCCACCAGCACTGAAAGTAAAAGACCGTGAAGATTGAACTCCCCAAGTCATCTTTCTTTTATACAAGATATTCTATGAAATATAGCTCTTCGTTTGAAATCAACTACTCACACATCATCAATGTTTGGGTGGTAGATCGGAGTAACAAAGACAACATTGGGACGTTTATATGGATAATCACTGGGCAACTCGACCTTTACCTCCCACACCCATCCTTCATAAAGACCTGCCACAATTCATCCCAAAACCAGAAAAGATTCTTACTTTTGTTCTTCCAATGTATTGCAAAAACGTTCTTAGCGAGTTTCAACATCACTACACTGAAATGTGTCCAAAACATCTTAGAATCTGCAGAATGCATGAATCGAAAATGGCAAGTAGTATTTGTATGAAGATGAACCAAGACATGGAGAAGAAAGAAAGAAAAAAGATTTGAGAGATATATAAAATTTACTGTTTTCAGGTCCCTCAAAACTAACAAAAAGCTCTCGCATGTTATCATCAATCCGGTCCACGTCTACATTGATTTCTTCCATCATCAACCTACTCAAAAACCCCATGATTTAAAACCCAGAAAACAACACAAAAGCAAACAGTTTCAATCAGACCAAAGTGAGAGAACGAAAGAAGACGAACTTTTTAAGAAACTCAATCAAAAGAAGAGGGTTATAGTCAGAGGAGTAACAATTGATGCACGTCCTTCATGCCGCGTGTCTCTGTTGATATGGCTCCTTCCCTTATCATCTCTTTTCTTTTATGTATCCTTTTCACTTGTCCAAAGACGAAGGAAAGACCTTAATGGAGAATCAGAGATATAAACTAATAAGAGCAGCAAGAAAGAAGCAATGAACAGTATAACCAACAAACATGGAGCTGCTGGTGAGTTTTTATAGTTTCTTGGACTTATGATAATTATTTAATACTATAAAATGAACATTTCTTTTTAATACAAAACAAGAAAAACTAAAGGGAGAAGAGCAAGAAGACGAAGAGAGGAGTGACAGTTATTTCCGTTATTCCAACTACCAACGGTTACAGTAACGGTCACGTGTCATTGCGTTACCGACCTACTAATGGAGAACGGCGACGTTTTTGCAACAATTAGGATCAGATCGAGTCGTTAAGCACGTGGGGTTGTGCTAATGAATTATTTGTGTGGATACTTGCAATAATTAGAAGAAATTAAAGAGAGTTTTAAATTAATTCTAACCTAAATTATTTTGTAAAAATTAACATATTAAATTAAATTTAAATAATCTATACTTAAAATTTATTAAATTCAAATTTATAGTCTAATTTAATTTTTTAAAATTCAAATGTAAATTCAATTGGACCTATTATCAACATTATAGTCCCTATGGGTAATTGAAATGGTGGAGTAGAGAAGTATGAGGCTAAAAGGTCATTTGTTCGATCCTCTTATTTATGCTCTCTCAATCGAGCCTATGTTTGTCTAATGTAAAGTACCTGGTAGATATAATTTGTAGGCAATTACATCAATCAAAAGGTTTACTCAATACACATTTAAAAGGTAGTTACTGCGGGTTCTTCAGTTTCAAAAAAGAAAAACCTTGTATAAAATCTACTATAATTAATTTAAACTAATGGAATTGAAAATTAAAATTAGTATAATTCAAGATTACACCAACAAAAAAAGTTTCTTTATTATTATTAGTATTTATTTATTTATTAAAAATTTTCAACCATTTTATTATATATATTTTATTTCTTTTTATTATCATTTTTAATTGGTATTTTTATTAATATTATATATTTATTATTTACTATTTAATATAATTTTATTTATTTTATTTTATATTGTTTAATTTTTTATTTATATTTTTTTCGTTCATATGCAACTTTCACTAATTTAAAGATAAGACAGCATATTATTAAACTTCTCTAAATCCCGCACCTTATCAAAATTCCTATCGCACAATATTGTTGTTAATATTGTTTGTTGTTGTTATTGATCCAATAGTTAAAAGACTCTTCAAGTAACTCTTTAAATATTTCAGTCTTGAATTCAAAAAGCTGGTATTTAATAAACACACAATGCATGATACTATCAATGGAATATCAAATTAGAAGTTCGTAGCAATGGATGCATAACAAATGAAAGAAAATGGAAATACCAAAAAGCTAAAATGCTACAACATCATCCTCCTGTAAAATGCATCCTAAATGAGAAACAATATGAATTGCAGAGAATCATCTCCTCTGGTATTTTACTGTTCACTGTATGCCTTTGGCTCTTAACCCCGTCAGCTTTGTCAGAAAAAGAATAACCAAAAACGAACCAGAAGCAGTTCAAGCAACTTCTCGAATCCTTAACATTTTCAGCTCACGACAAAACCTAACTGAAATGAGATGAAGCCGATCAACCAAAAGCAGTTGAATAGCAATGCAGCTGGCTTGAACTTCACCACTGGCAGCTTTGCACTCAGCAGGGATATGAATCCTCTTTCCCGAATTAAACATTTGGTTGGTAGACATTCCCAAGCCCCAGTAGTCATTAGGCAGTTCAAAACTTTTTGGTTCATAAAGCCACAGCTTAATTCCAATGAAGAAAACTGCAGTTTGAAGGCAATTTCTTTCCACCAAAATGCTATTTGACATTTTTAGGTACCTTTTTCCCAGAACGTATGAGGGAGCCAGGTGACTTAGCTGCTTCATGCCCATTAGTTACTGGTACACACTCTGGCTCATCATCGTCATCGTCGTCACTGTTTATACAACTTGGTGTACACCTGTTCTGTTGGGCTCTTCGTTGCAAAAGGAACACATTATAATAATAGCTCACTAAATCTTCCCTTTTCTTAGTAGTAAAAGAATTCACTATCTCGTTCCAGAAACACTTGTCAAGAGAAGAAGGGTTTGACCTCACTATGGTCTTGAACTTCTCCTCTTCTTCTTTTGTCCAGCTAAGTTTAACTTCTTCCCCCATCTTATCAAATCGCCATTGGTGGAAAGCTATCCCCAGTTCACGCTTAACCTTCAATTTTTGCTCAGTTGTGTGAAACCTAACACATTCAGTGGATTTCGGCACTTCACACCCACATGAATCTTGCCTTCCCTTACCAATAGGATCTCTTTCAATAATAAATTTGTTTTCTACCTTTGCCAATGGCCAAATCTTTGTCCCAAGCCACTTTACATCACTTTCAGAGACCAAGCCTTTCCATTCTGGTACTTCAACCTGAAAATCTGGCCCCAAAGGAACTTCCTTTTCAGGTGGAAGGTCAAGCACTGGATGCTCAGTTAAGAAATCATTAAGAGAGATCCCTTGCGTCGCTGAGGAAGAGGATTGTGCTTCATGAGCATCCCCAAGAAATAGCTTCCTGCTACACTTCAATCTCTCTCTGAGATTGTAACTGGTTCCAACATGATCATCATACATGGATGGATGCATCTTCTGATATTTCTACATGGGAATAAAATGTACAAGAAATTTCTATCAAGGAGATACGGAAACAATTGTATCAATCACCTTCAATAGTAGAATTATATATCAACACTAAACTACCTTGATTAAATAAGATATTAAGTTCAAAAGTTTAATGCTCAACAGAACCAGCAAACACGTAGTTTGATGCTCCTATGATTCTCATGTTCTTGCCTCTAGAGCTCTCAGTGGTTGGACTCAAAAGATGCAATACTATACATGAAATGACAAGCCATAGATGACATATAACCAATGTTTTAAAAACGAAACCGAAAATTAAATCGATAAAATAAGAGGATTAAGATTTAAAAGATTCAACCAATATTAAATCGCTATAATCAGCTAAAGATCGAATAAAATTAAAGAATTTGAAATATAATTAAAAAATTATCCTTACCCATCGAAGGATTTAAAATTTAATTGAAAAAACAGATTATTAGATGAAAACTATTTGATTTATTTTATTTTATAAGAATTTATTAATTTACAAAAATTGACTCGTTAATTAATAAACGAATCAATTTTTAACGACTTATTAAAGTAAATCTAACCGAAAATTTTAAAATCAATAAATCTAACAGAAAATTTGAAAATCGAACTAAAAAGTTAAACAGTTCAAAATTTTTACAATTGAACCAATCAAACCGGATGAGTTTTTTAATCATTGCATATAACTCACTTCTACACACTAAAAAAGTCACAAGTGTTAAATGTCATTGGAAACATGAATAATACAGATCAATCACAACTTACAGTATAACCAATAAGCACACTACTACATAAAGCTGCATAAGATAATTTAGGGGAATAATACCTAAATTCAAAGGAATTAAAAAAGAAAAAATATTTAATGAGGGTATTCTTTATCTTTCTTGTCATATGTAATAAAAGAAGAATAAGCAAAAAGTATCATTTCACCTAGATGATTGTCTGTTATTTTCTCCATTAAGAGTTTGCCTTGTATAAAGTACAATTATAGAATAAGTTCCAAACAAAATGATATTCACAAAGGTGGGAGAATATTATGTTTAGAATAACATAATCAAAAGGTTAAAAGACGTGAAGCTCCTTTGTTATTTAGAAAACTTTAGAAAATTCCTTAATCTTTAATTTTTTTAAAAAATTCTTATAATTTTTATTTTTTAAAAAAACTCTCTTAGATTTCAACTAAAAAATAACAAAAAATACACATAACATGAAAATCACAAATGAACCAACTAAATACTACTTACATAACAATTCAACCAAACTATTAAACTCAAATCAAACTAATAATTTATTATAATTATCTTAAATTATTAATTTAAATCAAGTTTAACTCGTTCAGGTTTAAAAACTAAGTTACTATGTATATGACATTTGATTACTTCATATATGATGTCTTTATCACATATATTTTGTCATTATTTTTTTATCAAAATCTAAAACAAGAGATTTAAAAAAAAACTGAAAATCAAAACATTTTGTTTTGAAATTTTTAAAGATTAGAAGGTTTTTCTAAAGTTTCTTAAAATATATGAAAAGTCTACGTTTTTTATTTAAATATAGCATTGAATAGTGTAAAAATTGAATTTTATGCTAAGAGAATTTCAAAATAAGAAAGACAACAGGAATAAGGAATATGAAACTAATAAGCATACTCTTAACATGAAGCTCCCTCGATTATAGCTACCCCTAATCGCCCTCTACCACCATCAACAACCCAACCATCACCTCTAGCACCAATACTAACTCAACAACTACCCTTCGCCACCACTACAACCCATTGACAAGGTTGCCCCTTCTAATTATGAAAGCACTGAAGACTGTCAAAGTTGTACTATAATTGGAAACTCTAACCACCCTTACTAGGAGCTAGATAAAAAATTCTCCACAAAATATTACTTGCAATTACAAATCAACTCCATCATCAAAACCTCATACCTCAAACATCGCCACCAACCTTTACCACCATCAACATCACCAGCATCACTCCCACCCCACCTTAGAGCCCCCATGACAATCTAAAACCCAACTCAACACCAACCCTTCAAAAACTAGACCTACCATAACCATCATCTTCTTCAAAAAGGCAAACTTTCCTTAAAAAGCTTCTCAATGTAATCTTTGATTGTTCTTTCCTCAATTTTCTAATCAACATTACTTTGTCAAACCAAATTGGATGGGGGACATTTTCAAGAGATGAAAAGTTAAAGGGAGGAGAATGAGATCCACATAATAGGAGGATGAGGACAAATATAAAAGTGGAAGAAAAAGTTCCACCATTTGTTTTCAAGCTACCTTATCCAAACTCACTTTTTTATCAATAAGTAAGACTCAAAACTTAGTCCAAACTTATCATTTAAAAACATCATTCAAAAATTGGAAACTCCCTAAGACATACTTAAACGATTGTACAACATGATCAACTTATGAGTCTACGCATGTATCTACAACCAACAATAGTAGAAAAGGCTAAATCTCTTTGTTAATTGTTTGATGTTACTATAATTCATATTATATCAGGTAACCAATCACGCATGAGACTTATGTCCTCTTACATAACTTCATGCATTCCAGCATAATGTTAAACGTACCAAAATTAACTACTGAATTGTACCTCATGCATGCAGGCACAGCAGTTTTTAACATAATTTACCTCTTACAATTAAAGAAAAAAGGAAATGCAACTCCATACAGGAAAGAGAAGAATATTCAACCAATCAACCTTTCATGTAATATGCGCAAACAACAGATGAGAGATACCTGCCAAGATTGTTCAGTACTTGAATCAATACTTCTTTTCAGGAAGAATGTCTCTCGAAAAAGTAATACTTGTTTCCATAGTTCTTCATTTCCAAATGAGTTCCACTTTGCTCTCTCCGGCAATGCTGCAACATCAGGACCACATGGATCACTTGCAATCCCAGTAACCCAATTAAGCATCTTGTATAAGGACTCTCTTTTTCTCTTACGAGAGGAACTTAATTCCCCACTATTATCTAACTCCAATTCCATAACATTTGCACATTCGTTGATTCCACAAGTTTCCATCACCATACTCTTATCATCCTCATTGCACACTTCCACACTTTTCCTCCAATAGGAAATTGGGTTTTCCACTTTGGATTTCTCCTCTCCACAGGTAGAAGAATCCATCTCACTGCAATTTACTACCTTGTTACATATTGTCTGAAGTTCAGCCAAACCAACTACAGCTTTTGACGAATCTAAAAGGGAAGATTCTTCATCATCGACATCACACTTCTCACTCTCACATGACTCAAGCATACTGTTCAAATTCAATTCAGATTTCAAATCCAAATACTTTGAACCCTGAACATCCATCAAGAACCCATTAAACTGCGCCCCTAACTCCATTAAAACCCCAGATAAACCGGAGCTGCTAGCATTGGACTTGGATTTCGAGTGTTTCTCATCAATAAACCCTTGTAGCCATTTCTCCAGAGCATCTAAATACTTTATATAAACCAGCTTCACAGAAGATGCGAGACTCAGACCCAACCCAGATTCTTCAGCCACCAAATCCCACGTCCCATTTTTGCAAACATTATCGTATCCTCCTTTATTTCTCACGACCAAGAAAAGATTAAGCAAATCCACGGGTTGCCCATCTCCCAGCATGGGAGGGAGAGTCCAAAAGCCAGCTTCTAGTGCACAGACGTTTTTCAAAAAATTCTTGACCAAATCAGTAAACCAGCATTGATACTTCTTATCAGGTTGATGTGTTTTGAGACCAGACCATCTCGAAACCTCCTCGAAATCGACCAAAAACCCATCTGGCTCCAACTTCTTTTGCGTGTTTCTAACGCAATCTAGTGCATGCCCGTTATCTGCGACCATCGACCACCCTGCCATTAATTCCCCAATTCAAAAACCCTAGGAACAAATTATCATCTTTTTTCAATCTTAATAAGAAAACCAGCACGGGAACACAAATTTTAGCAATAAAATTGAAAAGGGTACACAAAAGTTAGCATCAAGACTCCTGTCAAGAACAGTAAACGGTGCTTTTTGGCGGGAAGAAAGTTGATTTTAGGGTTTTCAAGAGCCCTAGAAAACAAATTTCCGTCCCGCGCTCTCGAATTTCCTTAATTGCAGATTTAAATAGGTGTGAGTTTCGAGAAAAGAGATAAAATTAAGAGGAAAAAGGATTTAATTCAGTCCCCATTCTTCAATTTATTCGAAGTAATAGTGTTTTCTTTTCGTTGGGCTAAACTAAAAAGATAATCTTTGAGTAAAGGGAAAGAGAGAGAGACGTACCAGAAATTTTTGTGGGATTTTTGTTTTTGTGTTTTTCGAATAAGTGACGATCGCTTGACCTTTGCCCTATTTTCTCTAACCGTTTTATTCTATTGCTCTCTTCTACCACATTTTTTAAAGAGAATAAATATGCAAAGCAAAGGCCTCAATTTGTAGTGCTCATGATTAACTAACCATGGTTAATTTTGGGCATATAGGGTTGAGTTAAGAGTTTGGGTTGATTGGTATTTTAGAATTAGAGATTGAAGATTGGAGATGACATATGAGTTTTTTAGAAATATATAACTTTTCTTTATAAATTTCAACCACTTTAATAGTAACCATGGTTAACTAATCATGGTTAATTTTGGATAAAAGATTTGAGTTAGGCTTTTGGGTTTGATTGGTGTTTTAGAATGAGAGATAGGGATGAGTCATGAGAATTTTATAAATATTAAGAATATTCTAGAATAAGCATCAACAAATATGTGAAGAATAATTACTCTATAAAAAGATAAATATGTAATAATAAAATATGAAAATTATAGGTTTTTTTTTTCTTCAACATATCCGTAAGATTACTTGCCTGTTTGGATGGATGTTTTGAGGCCAATAAGTACTTTTTTTAACCACAAATTTTTTTAAAAAATAGATGTTTGGCTTTAAAATAAAAAAGCACTTCTTTAATAATTATAACTTTTTTGACAGTTAAAATACAGCTTTTTAAGAGGCTCAAATTTGAAGTCTCTCAAAAGATTTTTTAGGGTAAATTTTTATATTAATTAATGAGCCTATTTTTAGTCTCTTTTGTCCTTATGTTTTACACATAATTCTCACAATACTCATAAACTCATCTTCACGGTTATTTTGAAATTTATATAAGATTATTTAACTTTTGATATATGTTTTAATATTTATTTTGATATTATTTTACTTATATTATAATCTATATAAAAATTTTGGTTAGATATATTTTGATTTATGTTTCATATGATTTAAAATTATATAATAATTAATGTATTGTGCTTTGCATATTATTTAATATATTTTAAATAATTTTTATATGCATAAATAATTTTTATTACAAAATAAAATATAATTAAATTAAAAGTGCTTTTTATTTTTATATTGTATGAAGCTCTTTCAAAAAAGCTCTTTTTTAAATGACAGCCAAACAGTTAACTGATTTCTTAGAAAAGCTCAACTAACAAAAGCTCTACTGATAAAAACTCATCTAAACAGACACTAAGACGATCTACCGGGCATAAGAAGATGTTTCAACTAGATTTTTCTCACATCTCCAAAGTTCTAAATCACTATCTACACTCTCCAGAGCATCTCCACTTATAAGATCATAATTTTTAGCTCAGATGTCCAAAAATTTCATACTATACACCTTTGGAAAGATAAAAGAAAGACCTACAACTTTCTAAAAAATAAGCTTACCTAAATCAGCCCAGATCAACCTAGATATTTCCATGAAGTCAGTACACGAATTTTCCTCCTTATGCAACCTTGAGAATCATGAGCGAAAACAAAATCATAAACCATTAGTAACAAAAGATCGTAGTTTTTACAAGGCTTTAGAGGGCATTTCACATCAATGTTTCAAAAGAAATCCCAAAATACAAAAGATTCATGAACAATAAATTGCTCAGAATGCAACTAAAGCCTTGGTTTACAAGATTAGATTAAAATACAACAACATTTCAAAAGTGGAGTGATGCCTTGGCTCTCGACTACTCAATCTCTTACTCATCACTTGCTTATGGGGAGGAAAGTGGGGGTGAGCTTAAAGCTCGTGGGTAACAATTTTATAATCGGTAATAAGTAAAATCATTGCAATAATCATTTTCATTGTAAAACTTAGATGAATGCATAACATGTGTACATCATTATTTTTAACATATCACGAACACATAGGCACATCAAATTGGTTATGGTGGATCCAAAACAGTACGTACTACGCATTTTCACATGATGGTCTTGTGTAGCCGTGAACTAATGGGAGTCCATGAAGAAGCTCCATGCTATTAGCGGGTAGGCAAGAGAAGCCTTTTTGTCAAAGTGTACTTGACTTAACTTAGGAGATCACCACAAACCCACATAACATGTACTTCATGACTTGTAAAACATAATGCCCATAAAGGCATATTTCGGAAACTTGTTCTTAGGTTTGATACCTTTTTAAAAAAATCATTTTCATAATACACAAATATACAACACATTTTCAAAACACTCAAAGAACAATACATGCACATTTAAAAGTAGTTGAAACTCATTTGTTTCCACTTCTTGAAAGAGACATTAATGGCTTATTACTAAATCATAAAAAAATGTAACCCACCTTGAATTTCTTGATTATGGCTTGCTCAGAAATGCCTCTCCTTTTACTCCTCTTGTCCTTCTTGATTTTCTTCAACATTAACAAAAATTTCAAATCAAAAGAATTCAAATTGGAAAACCTAAATAACCAAATGCATGAAATTGATCCTGGAATACTCATACCCATACCTTTCTTAAGCTCTTTGAACTAAAGACCTTTCAAAACTTCAAAATATTAAAATCAACTTACCTTAAATCTTCACCAACAATGATTTTCTTGGCTCTAATGGAAGCTCTAATCTTCTTCTTCCCTTTTCCCTTCTTATTCACTCTCAAAATCCCTCTTAAAGGTTAAGAAAAATCAAAACCTAGCTTGCTCTTCTTTCTTTCCCTAAACTCACGAAACTCTCTCCCTTTTTTCTTCAATTTCATTTTCTCTCTCTTTCAAAAGCAAAACACCCCATTTTCTTCTCTTTACACCATTAATGATTGCATAAAGTCCCCCTTTTTCCCTTACTTGAATGCCTTGTGGTTTTTAAACTTAAGTGACTTGCCAAAATTAGCCTTACTCTCTCTCACTACTTTAATAGTTCAAAACCCTTAGCCCATCTCACATTATCTTACCCACATTAACAGGTTAATTAATTCCAACATGACTAATCTAGCAAGACCCCAAAATTAATCTAATCATGCTTATAATAAAATAAAAATTCAGGGGCCAACATGGAACCTTGAAGGTCGATTATAGTGAGTTGCAAAAAATCCTAAATCTTTTGGCATCAACTATAAATAGTGGATCTTTATCACCAATTATCATAGAAGCTATCAAAAACCTTAATCTGTTATGACCATAAGATGTTTCAGTCATTTCATTCTTCTCTCTTATAAGGTTAGGGGTAAAAAATGTTTGACCTCCTAATAATATCTTTTTTCTACTACACAAATCCACTTGTCTCTTTAAATGAGAGGTTTCACCTTTTGAACTCCCGACCAAAATCTTTTGACAATACTTATATTCTTTTTCTACTTTATTTATCAATCTATTATTATTAAAATGATTCCAAACTTCACTTTTCAATTGACTTCGAGTTGGACTTTTATCTTCACTTAGTACGGGATTAGAAGTTTCCACTTTTGTCTCCTGTACTGGATTACATGTTAGAGAAGTACTCTAAAAGCAATCACCTTTAGCATTTATTAAACAAAACATTTTATAATTAATAAAAACAATTTTTATTATTTTGAAGTTCATACATTTATGGATTTGATGTTGATCTTAAATTGATTTAATGAAGTCCTTGATACAAAATATAGCATGGAGTAAATCATGATGAGATCATGATAATGAGATTCCTATCATGTGTAATTATATTAATATCTAAACTTTCCCTAGTTATAGGATTAGCGAGATGAGATATCATTAATCCGGATAGATTAACACATGTTATACTCCTTGATTAGATCAAGTAGTAGATCTCATAAGCTGTAGACATGAGTTATTTAGAGTTAACATGTGGATGTTTACTAAGGTTAGTAAGTATATTGGATTGACCTACTATGAGACAACCGTATGGATATTCTATTCCAATATCAATGACAGTCTCATCATAGCAATTGTGCAAGTATCCTTTGACTTAAGGTGCTTAAGAATATCTCAGATACTGATCATGTGTTTTGACTCCATTCATCGATGCCTTTCAGGGGTTACTCATAGGGTAGTGATTGGGTACAACTTGAGGTATTCAGAGGTAATTAAGTAGTCAATAAAGGATTCACCACTCCCGATAGAAGGAGATGATACCCACGGTCTCTTGCTGCGGTCATTACTAGGGAGTCTCTAGTCAGAGCAGATATGTGTTACGAAGAGAGTCTTCAATAATATATATAGTAATGAGATCCTCAGGGTAAGATCTAATATCACTTAGACTAGATGTGTCGTAGTTGTTGCGATCTAAACATAACAATATAAATTAAATTCTATCTAGACCAATTACAGGCAAGCGCACCCCGTCGACAAGTAATATAAATCGGTAAGAACCGGATATCGTACCCAAGGGAATTCCAACACGCAAGACAATTAAATTAAACGATGAAAAATTATTCAGACGATCAAGAATTGATTGATTTGAAAATAAAATAAATTAAAGTAAGAAAATCAAGGAATTATGAAAATTACAATGTATGAATTAAAAACGACTATATTTAATCAAATGACAGAAATCGGTTAAGGTATCAGATTTCAATTGGATTGAAAATTAAAATAAAATTATAATGGTGGATTGATTTAGGAAAAATTTCACTTAAACAAGTCAAACTCAATGTTCATGGAAATTCCTTCTCTTCTAAATCTGAGTTACCTATGAACCAGTTACCTACTTGGTTCATAGATTCGGAATAAAAGGCGTTAAATACAAGAAGCCTAAAATTAAGTTCGTTAATTCTAGATATCCTCACACAAGATCCTAAGGTTGGTCTACACTTTAGTCTCAAGTATGTTGATTAATTTTTCGACAAATTAAATCCCATTGGTTGTGGCATTTAATCATCTAAGGTCTTAATCTAGGTGATCAAGCTAAATTAAGACTAAATATGCATTTAATCAAGCAAAAATCAATACCACAAAAATTATCCTAATCCAATATCAATCTTAACCTTAACCGAAAAGAAAAACTTTACTCACACATATTTATCAATGTAACATAAATCATGGTCATAACATATGTTTGTATTGATTAAATCAACACAATTAAAATAAATATGAAATTAAAATATAAATTAAGAAAAAACACCCCCTTTCTCTTTTAACGTGGCTGCTCTATTAGCTGTCTCCAATGTAGATGCTTTTAGCGTGGATGCCTCCGCCAACGTAGATGCACCAGCTGCATTTTCATCTCAAGCCACGCATAATCCTCTTGCTTCATGGATCAGCTAACATGTGTCTCTTTCCCACGCAAAATCGTAAGTGAGGGCTATATGTTCAGTGGTTGATGGAGTAGAACTCCCACGTTAATCCTCCCAGCTGTCCTTATCCACAACACCTAACTTTTGTCTTTTATATGTTGAAAGTCTAACATCTCATGCTCTCTTTTATCTACCCAGCTGCTATTTCTACATGATTATTTAACGATAAATATTTTATAATGTATAATTAAAAAATAAAAATAAATCTCAAATACACTACTACATCTAATATTTAACTTTAATGAAATAATTAGCATTAGTTTTTAAACTAACCGTATACATGTGGATTTTGCTTTAACTTCTTAAGTAGAAGAATTGTAAAAGTTGAAGTACATGACAAGCTTTCTGTTCTTATCCTAAATTCCCTTCTTGAGGTACAAGCAATGAAGAGAGAAGGCCCACTCCAACCCTATAAATAAAATCGGAGGCTCAAGTCGAAGAGAAGCTTTGTAGTCGATTTCAGTCCCATTGAGGAGTAAGTCAAAGCGGAAAAGGAAGAAAATGGCAACTGTAGGTGAAATTTCGTCTGCTAAGAGGTGGATTCCTCTTGAAGGTAACCCTCACATCATGAATCAGGTCGGTAACTCATCCATGGTTTTCTTCTTAATCTTTCTGTTTGTTCGCTGAGATTATATAAATGGAGAGATTTAGGGTTTTCCACAGATTGGATATTTGACTCGCCTTTTGATTTTTTTTTTCTTGAATTAGTGGGCTAATTGACACGATTGGAACAGAAAGAGTGGTCTTACTATGTTGGGAAATATTTCCAATTTCTTTTCCTAACGATGGAAAATGTTGAAATTCACACTTAGTTATCTGAAACTATGACTAGAATCCGGTAAATTCGGGAAAACTGTACTGTAGACTTGTTGATATTCAGATCTGGAGAATTGGGGAAGTGGGTTTCCAAATTTTAGAATATGAGTGGAAACAGGGGACGATAATTAAGAGAGAATAGTTCTGTAAATACCTCCTCTTATTGAATTCTAGAAGTATTTTCTTAGATTTTGGTGAAATATTTGTTAATGGTCCCATCGAGGGTTTCCAAATAACGCACCTTTTGTTGATTATTATTGTCCTACTTTACTGAAGTTTCTTCTCTAGATTGTCTTGTTTTCTCATTCCCTCTGAAATATTATTGCTTACCAGATTCATGGTTTAGCCAAGGTTCACGTTATGTGATTTTCGATTCTCTCTCCTTTTTTTTTTTTTTTTTCCTGTTTTAATATCTTCTTTTCTAGTTCCTTTGTGGTTTAGGGCTCCCTAAGACTGAGGCCGAGTGCTATGATGTTTATGGATTGGATGAGGAACTATTGCAACTTGTGCCAAAGCCTGTTCTTGCAGTTCTTCTTCTCTATCCATATAATGTAGAGGTGAACTTTCTCTATTCTTAATCTCTTGTACCCTAATTTCTAGATGCCGGTCATTCTTAAGTTCCATTCCTTTGCAACCTTGCTTTTCTCTTTGTATTTCCCTATATAAAGCTCATTCCTCCTCATTAAACACTGTATTATCTATACCATAAACTGCCATAACTTTTTCATAAATTTGAAGTAGCCTTGCTGTAAGCAAGTCAATGGAGGTTCTTATAGTGAGGAACCCCATATACTGATTTTGGCTGCTTTTCCTTAATTTCTCAGAGAGAAGCAGAGAGAATACAGCAAGACAATGTTATGAAGGTCAGTGCAGTAATATATAATCATTGAGCACATGCAGAAAGTTCAGTATACCGGCATCTCATTAAATTATTGAATATCATTTGAATTGCTTGTGCTCATCAGAAAGCCTAATCCAGGAGCATTTTGTGTTTGAAAATTGTATGTTTCATCAATTATTGCATTTTGAAATGAGGATGCCTCATAAGGTTAGATTGATTCTAGATACTTACTGTTGAATTGAATTGATTGTTCCCTCTCCACACATTGTTGAAATTTGCTTTTATGGAGAAGAAAAGTACCTGGAAGCATTTCCTACTCTTGCTGGTTCACAAACATTTATTGTTTGCTTGTGTCTTTTGGCTGCAGGAACCAAACAGTAAAGTTTACTTCATGAAGCAAACAGTGGGTAATGCTTGTGGAACGATAGGACTACTTCATGC